>JAZKJV010007248.1:0-327500 GCA_037367405.1 Ottelia alismoides | reverse complement strand
AATACCCATTCATCACTCTTTATTCTTTTATTTTAGCTACAAAACCTTTGCCAAACACATGTATATTCCTGTAAATATTAGTAATTAACAAATTGCATGCATTGTGTAAAAATGAATAATTAGCATGTTTTTGTGCATAAATAAAAGAATAAAGAAACAAAAGAAAAAGAGGGAGATATTTAGAATAAATATTGAGCGACCTAATCCCAAGGGAGGGCTCAGCACGGGCCTGACCGCGTAAAAACCAAGTAGAGAGAGATAAGCAAGCTCATGTGTGTAAATATATACTTATAAATAAATAAAAATATTTTCCTCTAAATGAAAATAAAAATGGGTTTGTATATATTTATATATATTTATAAATACAAAATCAAAAGAAAAATAGAAAAATGAAAAGAAAATAAAAAGGCCTTCACCTTGTCTATATTCACCATGTACATAGAACTCTTTAGTTATTTATTTATCCCTATAAATAAATAAATAAAATTTCATAAAAATCTGTATATATTCCATACTCATAATGTAAATAAATAAAATAAAAATCATAAAAATAAAATAAAAGGAAATTAAATAAAATCAATTTCCTACATTGTATATATACCATATATGTACATAAACAAAAGTATTTATTTAGCCCTTGTAAATAATTAATAAAAATAAAATAAAAATATCAAAATATTCCAAATTTTATTCTATAAAAAAAATAAAATATAAAATTGGAATAAAAATGTACAAAAATAAATAATTAAAAATCAAAATAAAAAATACAATATTGTATATACCTATGTATATAGTACTATATTGTAAATACCTAAGTTTTATTTCAAAAAAAATAAATAAAAATCACAAAAAAATAGTTTAAAATAAAAGAAATATTTTCATGTTTTGAGTTTTGCATAATTCGGCCATTTACTATTTTATTTTTAATTTTCAAATCCTTTTGACGTGGCCGCTTCCCATTGGTCCACGGGGGATGTTAACCCCCCAGTCAACTCCCACCTGGACCACAGAGTTCCGGATCCGAGTTTTTGACCCGATTTCTCGATATTTTCCACACTCGATCTGACACCCAAATCCACAAACCCCGGGCTCCATTCCTTCGTTGCAGATCCATGATCCATGCCCGGGGTGGGTTATCGGGGTCCGAGCTCCGATAAGCTCGCCCGATCATCTTCAAGCCGGACCCTTAGACATATATAACATCTGCTCCGCCGCACAGTTCCTTCATCTCTAGTCCTCCCCCTCGACGCCAAGGAACTCCTCCACCTTGCATGAGTGACAGCAGTGCGATATGGAGTGGAAGTAAGGTTCTGGCAGCCGGGAAACCTTGGATCCGGTGGTTCTCGCCGCCGTGCGCCGCCGCGAGCGCGCCCAGCCTCGGGATTCAACGCCCCCTTGTAGGCAATGACCCTCGGAGCTCCCCGAGCTCCAGCACAGTCGGATTCCTCCACCAGGTAGGTAGATTAGCTAGTAGTTTAGCATAGATTCTAGTTTTTAGATTTCAGTGCCCGTAGCTCCGCCGCCTTCGCTCGTCGTCTCCGTCCAACCATCAGCCATTCCGACCGCACACCCACCTTCGTCAGACTTATCCGCACCTTCATCATTCATCCACCCAACCCTGACTCGCCGCGGAGCAGGGACTTCAGTCCTCCTCCTCCGCCGCATCGCCGGAGGACCTCCACACTACCGCATCTTTCATCCTCCACGTGCGCTAACGGGTCGAGACAGTTTGCCCTCGACCCCTCTTTCTTCCTGTGCAGGTAGCAAGTCAGAACGACCTCATCTGGAGGTTGGAACATCAGAGCACAGGTGCTCCCGTTCTTCACCGTCGCCGGAGCTCTCCAGACTCCCTGTCATCATCGGATCCTCCACGTGGGAGGCCCTCAGCCGTTCGATCCGGCCCGTGTTCCTTTGTTGAGGCACCAAATTTTATTCTATAAATAAATAAAATATAAAATTGGAATAAAAATGTACAAAAATAAATAATTAAAAATCAAAATCAAAAATACAATATTGTATATACCTATGTATATAGTACTATATTGTAAATACCTAAGTTTTATTTCAAAAAAAAAATAAATAAAAATCACAAAAAAATAGTTTAAAATAAAAGAAATATTTTCATGTTTTGAGTTTTGCATAATTTGGCCCTTTGCTATTTTATTTTTAATTTTCAAATCTTTTTGACGTGACCGCATCCCATTGGTCCACGGGGGATGTTGACCCCCCGGTCAACTCCCCCCTGGTCCACAGAGTTACGGATCCGAGTTTTTGACCCAATTTCTCGATATTTTCCACACTCGATCCGACACCCAAATCCACAAACCCCGGGCTCCATTCCTTCCTTGCAGATCCATGCCCGAGGTGGGTTATCGGGGTCTGAGCTCCGATAAGCTCGCCCGATCATCTTCAAGCCGGGCCCCTAGACATATATAACATCCGCTCCGCCGCACAGTTCCTTCATCTCTGGTCCTCCCCCTCGACGCCAAGGAACTCCTCCACCTCGTCTGAGTGACAGCGGTGCGATATGGAGTGGAAGTGAGGCTCGGGCAGCCGGGAAACCTTGGATCCGGTGGTTCTCGCTGCCGTGCACCGCCGCGAGCGCGCCCAGCCTCGGGATTCGACGCCCCCTTGCAGGAAATGACCCCCGGAGCTCCCCGAGCTCCAGCACAGTCGGATTCCTCCACCAGGTAGGTAGATTAGCTAGTAGTTTAGCATAGATTCTAGTTTTTAGATTTCAGTGCCCGTAGCTCCGCCGCCTTCGCCCTCGTCTCCGTCCAACCATCAGCCATTCCGACCGCACACCCACCTTCGTCAGACTTCTCCGCACCTTCATCATTCATCCACCCAACCCTGACTCGCCCCGGAGCAGGGAACTCGATCCTCCTCCTCCACCGCATCGCCGGAGTACCTCCACACTACCGCATCTTTCATCCTCCACGTGCACTAACGGGTCGAGGCAGTTTGCCCTCGACCCCTCTTTCTTCCTGTGCAGGTAGCAGGTCAGAACGACCTCATCTGGAGGTTGGAACATCAGAGCACAGGTGCTCCCGTTCTTCACCGTCGCCGGAGCTCTCCAGACTCCCTGTCATCATCGGAGCAGTCCATTGGCTGCGGACTACCGAGGCGATTCTTCTCAGCATCTCAGCAGCCTCCGAGGAGTCCACATGCACGAGTTTCAGGCCGGCAAAGTTCGCCGGCCACCTGTTCTTCGTGGACCGTTAGCCACCGTCCGATTAGCTCTCCCGCTCCAGTTGTGATCCACGCCCTTCATTTGAGGAGCCACGTCACCGTCCGATCCCTTGGAGAACTGATCAAGACCGTCCGTTGCAGAGGAGAGGCACCCGTGATTCTGGACCGTTCGATCTCCACGTGCCCTCTTCAGAGCCGTCGATTCACCGAGGGTTTACCCACAGTGCATTCCAGTCGTCGGATCCTCCACGTGGGAGGCCCTCAGCCGTTCGATCCGACCCGCGTTCCTTTGTTGAGGCGCCATTATTCTCAGCCGTTAGATCAGATACGTGGCGCCGCCTCGGCCGTCGATAATAAATAGGGGTAAACTGCTCTTAGGCCCCTCTGTTTATTGCTTTTATTAGATAGTCCTGTAAATATTTTCTGTAGTTCTTTTTTTGGTTATTTTGCATTGAGGACCTGATAGTTTTGGATATTTGCAAATTAGTCACTGTCTGTGGTGACCACATGCATCGACAGGTGCCTTTGTGGGCTTTTTGCATTATTTTCCTTGTAGTTCTAGCATGTTGTTGTTTTCATTTTTATAAATTGGAATTACAAAAATGCCTCTCTGAGTCTGAACCACGTGCGCGGCGCGTGAGTCTCTGGGATTTTTACACTTTGGGCCCCAAACTTTTCTGTCGTGTTATTAATAGGCCCCTGGAACAAGTTTTTCTTGTAGATAGGTCCTTGTGCACTGATTGGTTGTTTTTGATTTTAATAAAATAGCAAAAATACTCCAAATTAAGTGAAAATAGGACATGTGGCTTCTGCCACTGTGTAAAATTTTCACTAATTTTGGAGACATTTTTGACCATTTTTATTATTTTTAAAAATTCAAAAACCTCTCTTTTTCTGCCTGTTCATATTTAAAATTCACAAAAAAATAAAAACCCTTTTAAAAATTATTAAAAAATTAAGTTTCGTGTGTTTTGGTGTGTTTGAATTTCTGACCAATTTTGGTCATTTTTGTATCTATAAAAAATATAAAAATTGAAAAACTTTGAAAATTTCATAAAAATTCTAATAATTAATAGAAAATTCCAAAAATAATAAACTCAGTCTCTGATTTTTTCTTTTTGTCTATATTTTACAGGAAAAATACCTCCAGGCTCTGCAAAGACCATTTTATATTTTATTTCTTAGAAGCCTGGCTGGACAGTGTCTTTTGGTTTCTGTCTTATTTCATTTTTAGAAAATTCTATAAAAATCAGAAAATTATCAAAAATTCATCAAAAACATTAAAAAATATAAAAATTTTAAAAATATTTTTGTTTTATTTTTTGAGCATTTTAGAGTAATTAAATAATTGTAGAGAGTTGCTTGTTTCCTTAGTTTTCTTTTTTTCTTTATAATTAAAAATTCCAAATTAATATAAAAATATTAAAAATCCACCAAAAAGAATTTGTTTTTATTTTAGACTACTTCGTAGGCAGCGAGGCTATCACGTGCTCTCTGAGTTCAACCCTGGGTGCTATACCAGGTTAATCCAATAGCGAGACCGCTAGTTTGAGTTTTCATCGATTTTTATCCTTCTTTGGTGGTCTGAATTTTTCTTGATTGAGCTTTGAGTCCCGAGTGACTACCATTCTGATGAGTCGCCCGAACAACTAAGGTAAGTATGAATCAATGCGGTCGTTGCGACCTCAGTTGCACGGGACTCAGAGCTCAATCAAGAAAAATTCAGACCACCAAAAAGACAAAAATCGATGAAAACTCAAGATAGCGGTCTAGCTATTGGATTAACCTGGTATAGCGATCAGGCTCAAACTCAGGGAACACGTGATGGCCTTGCGGCCTACGAAGTAGTCAAAAATCAAATAAAATATAAACAAGCAATTTTTGATGGATTTTTAATATTTTTATATTTTTTTGGAATTTTTAATTATAAAGAAAATAATAAAACAAATAAAACAAGCAAACTCAAGCAATTATTTAATCACTCTAAAAAGTTCCAAAAATTCAAACAAAAATATTTTTATGATTTTTATATTTTTTATGTTTTTGGTTAATTTTTGGTATTTTTTCTGATTTTTAGGGAATTTTATTAAATCGAAAGAAGGATGAAAAACAATGCTACTGTCCAGCCAGGCTTCAAGGGTCAAATTAAAATATAAAATGATCTAACAAAGCCTGAAGGTATTTTTATGTAAACTAGAAACAAAGAGGAAAATTCAGAGACTGAGATTATTATTTTTGGAATTTTCTATTAATTATTATAATTTTTATGAGATTTTCAAAGTTTTTCAATTTTTATATTTTTTATAAGTCCAAAAATGACCAAAATTGGTCAGAAAATCAAACACCACAAAACACACAAAAACTTTATATTTTTATAATTTTTAAAAGGGGTTTAATTTTTTTTGTGATTTTTATATATGAACAGGCAGAAAAATATAGGTTTTTGAATTTTTAAAAATACTAAAAATGTTAAAAAATGTTCCAAATTTTTAGTATAAATTTTACACAGTGGCAGGAGCCACATATCCAATTTTCATGAAATTTGGACTTGATTTGATATTTTATTAATATTAAAAGCACACAAACAGTCTAGAGGGACCTAGTTGCAAATAAAATAAGTCCTAGGGCTGAAAAGATAACACGGCAAAAACCCGAGGTCCTTAAATAAAAAATCCCCGAGAACCACGCGCGACGCACGTGTGTCACACTCAGAGGGGCATAAGTGTCATTCTAATTTTAATAACATTCAAAGCGGAACACACATAAACCACATGATAAAATCTGCAATTTCACCAAAACTCATGTGTCGACACATGTGTCCATCATGTACAGGGGTAGAAATGCAAACAAGACAAACAACAGGGTCCTCTATGCAAATGTTCCAAACTAAAATAAAATATAAAAACTATTTACAAGACTAAATGCTAAAACAAAATAGAAAGGGGGCCTAAGTGAAATTACCCCAATTATTTTTCCGAGGGCTGGGATGGCACCACGTGGAATATCTGGCGGCTAGGGATGTCGGCGCCTCAATGAAGAAGCCCTGGCTCGGATCCGACGGTGGAGGTGATGCCACATATACGATCAGACGGTGGGGGATGTGCTGTGGCTAAACCTCGCTAAACCGACGGTCACGATCGAACCTCCAAAGATTTGACGGTGATGGCTGCTCCTCAAGTGGATGGATCTGATCTAATCTGGAGCGTCGAGGAATATCGGACGTCTCCAGGATGTCCTGGAAGAACTCAGCTCCGGCGAACTTCACCGGAGCACCACGAACGTGCTGGACGTCCGCGGGGGCTGCTGAGATATGGAATAGGCGCGCCTCGATGCTCCACAGCTGGTGGTCCTCTCCGATGAGGCCGGGAACGTCGGAGACGCTCCGGTGATGGAGGCGGAGCTGGAGCTGCTGCTTCTGAATGTTCAGACCCTCAGATGGGCCCGTCTTGACCTGCAAAATAGCACAACAAACTCCTGGGTCGAGGGCAAAATGCCTCGACCCAGTTAGAGGCGAGGTGGGTGGTCGGTGTGTCGTGACGAAATAGCTCCGGCGATGTGACGGCGAAGGAACTCGAAGACCCTGCTCTGGGGCGAGTCAGGGGGTGATGAATACTCATTCATCACTCTTTATTCTTATATTTTAGCTACAAAAACCTTTGCAAATGCATGTACATAGTTGTAAATATAAATAATTACCAAAAGCATGCATTGTGTAAAAACCTATAATTAGCATGTTTTTGTGCAAAAATAAAAGAATAAAGATTAAAAAGAAAAAGAGGGAAATATTTAGAATAAATATTGAGCAACCTAACCCAAGGGAGGGCTCAGCATGGGCCTCACCGCATAAAAGCCAAAGTAGAGGGAGATAGGGGCTCATGTGTGTAAATATTTATGTAAATAAAATAAAAATATTTTCCTCCCAAAAATAGATTAAAAGAGGTTTGTAAATATTTGTATATATCTATAAATATAAAATCAAGATAAAAATAGAAAAATTAAAAAGAAAACAAAAACACCACTCATGTACATAGTCACCTTGTATATAGTCCACTCATCCCTATTTATTTAGCCTTATAAATAAATAAAATTAATTTCCAAAAATTTTGTAAATATTCTATATGATATGATGTAAATAAATAAAATAAAAACAACTAAAACAAAAATAAAATAAAAAGAAGAAAATTAAAATTCAAAAATACTATTGTGAATATACCATGTATATAAATGTACCTATCTATTTATTTCACCTATGTATATAAATAATAAAAATAAAATAAAAATATATTTTTATTCCTAATTTTATGATATAAATAAATAAAATATAAAATGGGAATAAAATTGTATAATAATAACAAATTAAAAATCAAAATTAAAAACCCTATATTGTATATATACCCATATATAGCTATATAGTGTAAATACCTTATTTTTATTTTGAAAAATTAATTAAAAATCACAAAAAATAGAAAATATTAAAACAAAAATATTTCATGTTTTGAGTTTTAATTAAATAAGCCATTTGCTATTTTTAATCTAATTTCCAAATAATTTCCAGGTGGCAGCTTCCTATTGGTCCAGGGGATTGTTGACCGCCCGGTCAACTCCCCCCCAGGACCACTTCCCACGGGTATTAGGTGCCCGACCCGACTTCTTCCTAATTTCGCACCTAAATCCGATCCCTTTTCACCTAAACCCCGGGTCCGATTCATTCCTGCTATATTCGAGACCCTCGCCGGAGCCCCCGCCTCGAGATCCGCGCCTTCCATTGCCGTACCCGACCTCATCTTCCCGGACCCTCCACCGTATAAAGCTCGAGCTCCGCCACTCCATTTCCTATCTTTGGTTCATTCGCTCCACCCCCAGTGACCTCTAGTGCTCGAGTGAGAGTGACAGCTCGCTCCAGGTGCTGTCGCAGCGAGGAGAGGGCGTTCAGACCACTGATCCGGCGAGTCACCACCACCGTGCTCCGCCCAGAGCAGGAACTCGAGCCTCGGAGGTCGACACTCCTTGAGGCAAGGACCCAGAGCTTCGCAAGCTCGCCCACAGTCCATTCCTCCACCCAGGTAGACCCAGTTCCTTTTCCTTTTCGTTAATTTCAGATTTCCCCCAATTCGCTCCGCCGTCGTTTCTCACTGATTCCGACCATCCCACTGTTCCGCTCGACCATCGGAATCTATCATCGTCTCCGCCTTCCTCCCGCGCATATTCTTCGCACTCCCATTCAACCCAGCTTGCACAGGAGCTGGGGCTCGAGCTCCTCCGTCCACACCCTCGTCGGAGCTCGCCCACACCGACCCCCGACCACCTTCACCACGCCTAACGGGATCGAGGCAGTTTGCCCTCGACCCGCGAGCTTTATGGTTTACTTTGCAGGTTCATCTAAGCCCATCTGAGGGCTTGGACCATTGGGTCCAGTAGCTCCGCCTCCGCCGACCTTGCCGGAGCTCTGCAGAGCTCGGCTGGGTCATCAGAGACCTCCAGCAGACGCGGAAGCCTTCCACGCACCTTTTCCGATCATCAGAGGGCTCCCAGGAGGAGGCCAGCTCCGTCACGACCTCGACGAAGTTCGCCGGAGGCCAGTTCTTCCAGGACCTTCTCCCATCGTCCGATCACCCCCGCGCTCTAGATTTGATCGTGCCCATTGATGAGCGGCTCTGAACGACTGAGGTAAAGGTACAGAAGTAGGTCGTTGCGACCTCGATCACTCAGATGCACTCAATCAAGAAAATCGAACCACTAATGAGAATAAAATCGATCAAAAACGCGAGATAGCGGTCCTGCTATGTGATTAACCTGGTATAGCACCCAGGGTCGTATTCAAGGAGCACGGGTTGGCCGAGAGGCCTACGAAGTAGTAAAAATAAAGAAAATAAAGAAAGAAAATATTTTTAGTGGTTTTTAATTATTTTTATATTTTTTGGATTTTTAAGTAATTAAGACAATAAAGAAAACAAAGAAAAGCACACTTCAACAATTTATTTAAGGCTCTAAAAATCAACCAAAAATTAAAACAAAAATGTTTCTATGTATTTTATATTTTTTAGTGTTTTTGATGAATTTTTGGTAATTTTCTGATGTTTATTTGATTTTCTAAAATCAGAAAGTGAAACAAACAGGGGGTACTGTCCAACCGAGCCAAAAAGCCCTAGATAAAATATCTAAGGGCCCCAAAATGGCCTGGAGGTAATTTTCTTGTAAAGATGATAAAACAAGGAAAATTTAGGTGCCAATTTTATTATTTTTGGATTTTTAATTTTTTATTAGATTTTTTATGGGTTTTTGAGTGTTCTTAAGTTTTTAGTGTTTTCCAGTAGTGAAAAATAGCCAAAATTGGCTAGAAAATCAAACTAAGTAAAACAAACAACAGACAATTTTTATAGAATTTTTAAGTGAGTTTTTATATTTTTTTGTGATTTTTCAAACTAGACAGTGGGAAAAATAGATATTTTTAAATTTTTAAAAATATCAAACAAAATCAAAAATGTCCTCAAAAATCCACAAAAATCCTACACCATGGCAGGAGCCATGTGTCAAATTTTCGTTGGATTTGGAGGTGAGTTGATATTTTATTCAAAAATAAAGGAAGGGTACTGTGCACAGGGACCAAAGTGCAAATACCCAAAGTTCTGGGGGTCCTGGTGCAAAATACCCAGCAAAACGCGCGCCACGCGCGTGCCTGGGGCACTCAGGGATCTAAATGTAAGAAAAATAAGTCCCGAGGACTTATTGGTAACAGGTACCAAAAGTCCAGGGGTCTTACCTGCAAATAACCCAAAATAAATCGCACATGCTCAAATAAACCACGCACAGGGGTATAAATGCAATTATCTAAAAACTTTCATTCATTTAATAACATCCAGAACTACAAGGGTATCCACTGCAAATAACCCAAAATAACACGTGACGAAGCACGTGGCATACAACTAGCAGGGGTATAAATGCGAATAAACTAAAGCTCATGGTCCACTATGTAAATTACCCTAAAACTAAACAACTGATTTCAATGTTTACAGGACTAAAACGAAATAAACTAAAGACAAGGGCCTAAGGGTAAATTACCCTTTATTAAGCGGGGGCGTTGGATGCGCGCCACGTGGAGATCTGACGGCTGCGGATGGTGGGCGCTCCGGATCGTCTCTCCTCGTATCGAGCGGTGCTGGTGGCTCCCAGGATGGACGGCCAGGATCAAAACTGGAGCGAGGGGGAGGCGATCGACGACAACTGGAGGTCCTGGATGAACAGGTGGCCGGCGAACTTCGCCGGCCTCGTGGACGCACTCCCGACCTCCTCTGCTGCGCCTAAGGATCGGAGAAGCTCCGGTGTGTCTGTGCGCAGCTACTGATGCCCTCCGATGGTCCAACCGAGCTCGGATGAGCTCCGGCGAGGGTGGCGGAGGTGAGGCTCCTGGTCTGAACGGAAAAAGGCCTCAGATGGCCTTTGTTGGACCTGCAAAGCAACCCAGAAGACTCGTAGGTCGAGGGCAAAGTGCCTCGACCCGATTAGACGAGGTGGAGGTGGCTGGTGCGTCGGGACGGCGAGCTCCGGCGAAGGGGATGGACGGAGGAGCTCGTTTCCCAGCTCCTGTGCGAGCTGGGTTGAGTGAGTGGGTGGAGAAGGTGCGTCGGACGAAGGCGTACGTAATGGGCGATTCCGATGATCGAAGTGGGTAACGGGGTGGTCGGAATCAAAGAACGACGGCGGCGGTGCGATTTGGGGATAAACGAAAATCAAAGGAAATGGCGGAGCTAAATGGCTACCTGGATGAACGGAGAGACTGGGGAGGAGCTGGGGATGCTCCTGGTCGTCGCCTCGAGGGTCGTCTCTGCCCGAGGCTCGGAGCTCGCGCTGGTGGCGGAGCTGCGGCGGCTACGTCGCCGGATTGATGGAATCCTCCTCCTCTCCTCGCTGCAACAGGCTCAGGCGCGAGCTGTCACCTCTCACACTCTCTGGAGCTCACAGGAGAAGAAGGCGAATGGCCAAAGATGGAGAGAGAGGGTGGCGGAGCTCGCTTATATATGCTGGAGGGGTCCGAGAAGGATGGCTCGGGTAGGGTCGTGATGGCGCGCGGATCCCGAGGTGGGTGCCCGGCGAGGATGTCGGATGTAGGAGGATCAAAACGGAGCCGGGGTTTGATGAAATAGTGATCGGGTTGAGCAGGCAAAAATTGGAGAAATCGGGTCCGGAGCTCATACCCGTGGGAAGTGGTCCTGGGGGGGGGGGGGGTAGTTGACCGGGCGGTCAACATCCCCAGGACCCAATGAGAATGGGCCACGTGGCTGAATATTGAAGTGACAAATGAGGGTAGCTAGGGCCCGATTAAGCCAAAACTCAAAACATGAAATATTTTTCTTTTATTTTTTTTCTATTTTTTGGTGATTTTTAATAATTTTTTCGAAATAAAAATAAGCTATATACATAGTATGTACTATCTATAGGTATATGTACAATATATAGGGTTTTGATTTTTGATTTTTAATTATTATTTTTATACAATTTTATCCTTATTTTATATTTTATTTATTTATAGAATAAAATAAGGAATAAAAGGGTGTTTTTATTTTATTTTTATTATTTATTTACATAGGTAAAATAAATATATAGGTACATCTATATACATGGTATTTGTACAAAGTGTTTTTTTGTATTTTTAATTTTTGCTATTTTTATTTTGTTATTGTTTTAATTGTTTTTATTTTATTTATTTACACTATATAATAGAGACTATTTACAAAAAGTTTGGAAAATAATTTTATTTATTTACAAGGTTAACTAAATACATAGATGTGGTTTATGTACATGATGAAAGGTGTATTTTTGATCTTTTTGATTTTTAACTTTTTCTTTTGATTTTATATTTACAAATATATACAAGTATCTACAGGCATATTTCAAGCTATTTTTGGTGAGGAAAATATATTTATTTTATTTACATAAATATTTACACATGAGCCCCTATCTCCCTCTACTTTGGCTTTTATGCGGTCAGGCCCATGCTGAGCCCTCCCTTGGGTTAGGTTGCTCAATATTTATTCTAAATATTTCCCTCTTTTTCTTTTTAATCTTTATTCTTTTATTTTTGCACAAAAACATGCTAATTATAGGTTTTTACACAATGCATGCTTTTGGTAATTATTTGTATTTACATATATCTACATGCATTTGCAAAGGTTTTTGTAGCTAAAATATAAGAATAAAGAGTGATGAATGGGTATTCATCACCCATCCATTTGAGGAGCGCCCCTGACCGCCAGATCCTTCGGGGGACGATCTCCACCGTTGATTCAGCGAGGCTGAGCCACGACGCGTCTTCACTGTCGGATCCAGCACGTGGCGAAGCCCCAGCCGTCCGATCATCGCGAGGAGCCCAGCTTTGGAGCGCCACCCGCATCCTGACCGTTGATCTACCACGTGGCGCTCATCCATTGGCTCGACTTAATAAAGGGTAATTTACCCTTAGGCCCTCCCTTTTCTTTTATTTAGCATTTAGTCCTGTAAATACGTTATCTAGTTGTTTAGTTTTTGGTACAATTGCATTGAGGACCCTGCACTTTATTTCGTTCGCATTTATGCCCCTGTGTATGGTGTAGCACGTGCTTCGACACGTGGTTTTCTGGGCTATTTGCACTTTATACCTTGTAGTTCTGAGATGTTATGGAATGAATGAATAGTTTTGGATTATTGCATTTATACCCTTGTGCGTAATTTAATAGTGCATGCGCGTTTATTTTTGGGTTAATTGCAAACTAGCCCTCGGACTTTTGGTACCTGTTACCAAATAGTCGTAGGACTTAGTTTTTATTACATTTAGGTCCCTGAGTGCCCTAGGCACGTGCGACGCACATGTTTTCTTGGGTATTTTGCACTGGACCCCCCAGAACTCTTGATATTTGCACTCTGGTCCCTGTGCACAGTACCAACTTTCTATTTTTGAAAAAAATAGCAATCCAACTCCAAATCCAACGAAAATTGGATACATGGCTACTGCCATAGTATAAAATTTTCTGGGATTTTTGGAGACATTTTTATTTTGATTTGATATTTTTAAAAATTCAAAAACATCAATTTTCGTTACTGTTTGAATTTGAAAATCACAAAAAATATTAAAACTCATCTAAAAATAAAAAAAAATTACCTACTGTTTCTTTTGTCGTGCTTGATTTTCTAGCCAATTTTGGCTATTTTTCATTATAGAAAACTCATAAAAATTGAAAAACACCTAAAACCTCCTAAAAATTATAATAAATAATTTAAAAACCCAAAAATCATAAATCTAGTGGTTGAATTTTCTTTGTAGTTTTTACTATACAGGAAAATTACCTCTAGGCTTTTTGGGGGTTTTTAGATATTTTATCTAAACCCCTTAAGCTTGGCTGGACATTGTTTTTATCTTTTTGCATTGTTTCATTTTTAGAAAATTAAATAAAAATCAGAAAAATCCCAAAAATTCAATAAAAATAGTAAAAATTATAAAATACAAAAAAACATTTTTATTTGAATTTTTGGTTGATTTTTAGAGCATTAAATAAATAGTTGAATTACCTTGTTTGATTGTTTTCTTTAGTTTCTTAATTAATTAAAAATCCAAAAAATTATAAAAAGAATTAAAACCACCAAAAATACCTTTTTCTTTTCTTTTGTTTCCTTTTTGACTACTTCGTAGGCCGCGAGGCCATTTCGTGCTCCTTGTATTCGACCCTGGTCGCTATACCAGGTTAAAATAATAGCAAGACCGCTATTGATTTCGATTTGATTTTATCTTATATTGGTGGTCTATTTTTCTTGATTGACACACCCGAGCGATTGAGGTCGCGACGACCATCTTAGATATACCTGATTACCTCGCTCGCTCGCGTTTTCGTGTCATCAGAATGGCGCCGTTGCCGGGGAGCACGGCTTACTAGTTTTCGTTTTGTTTTCGTTTTCTTTTTCGCGGCTTTTCGCGGCTCTTTCAGAGCCCGCGATTTGTCGCGGCTTTTTGTTCTTATTTTATTTTTGTTTTATTTTCTTTTGCTTTATTTTCTTTTATTTTTGCTTTTGTTTGATTTTGAGTGTTTATTTTTGGCATTTTTGCACATATACCCTGTTTTACTTTCGTATTATTATTTGATTACTTCTGTTGGACTGACCACTTGTCTCCTTT
Source organism: Ottelia alismoides (assembly GCA_037367405.1). Lineage (NCBI taxonomy): Eukaryota > Viridiplantae > Streptophyta > Magnoliopsida > Alismatales > Hydrocharitaceae > Ottelia > Ottelia alismoides. The sequence continues at coordinate 313,168 of JAZKJV010007248.1, read as the reverse complement.
CTTGCGAGGGCCCGAGGACCGAGGAGACCGATTTCGAGAAGCCGACGCAACCGAGGAACTTGGAGGCGGCTCCCTTCTGCACGGAGCCGCATGAGAGCGTGAGAGAGTAGACGAGCGGGCGAGAATTAGCATAGTTTTTATTTTTTCATTTTATTTGATTATTGTAATAATACGGGGACAGACTCTTGGACTTGACTTCTCTAGCGAGTCTGTTTCGCCGAGCACCGGTGTGCTCGGGGGACCCTTAGGTTTTTCGCGGCTTTTTCGTGGCTTTCGTTTTCTTTGCTGCCTTTGACGGTTTTGTGCAGTTTTTATCGAGCCCCTAGACTTAGGATTTTCTGCTTGATTGTGTAGTAATTAGTAGGATCCCCACACCTAATTGCTTGCCTGTTCCTATAGTGCGATTAATTGGACCTACTAATAATTGGTTAATAAAAATAACTGACTCATCCCCTTCGTAGCCTACGTGCCGTAGCCTGCCCTGCCAAGCGTTGCTCCTGAACCCGATGTGTCGGGAGGAGGAGGGGTAGACCGAGACCAGACCTTTGGCTTGGAGGATCGGTGACCAGTTAGACGGTTCTTCGAGTAGACTTGCTTGTTTAGGACTCGGTTTTCATCGCTGCACCATATAGGTAGTTTATTTTCTGTCTTTACATTTCTGTCAGATCACTTGCATGTAGAATGCTGGAGGAAGGTACGCATTTCTATCTCTGCATGCATCATTGATTTCATCGCGCATCGACTTTTTCGTCTTCTCCCCCTTGTTTTTGACTAAATAACCATGATAACCGAAAAATTCGTTAGGCCTTTGTTTTTATTGAAAAAAATTAAAAAGAAAAACCATAAAATTGGGACTGCTAAAACTATTGACCCTAAAAGACACCTGACTTAAAAAATTTTGTCTTGGGGAGAGCAACCCCCTCATTGGTTGGTTTGATTGCGCGAGAGAGTGACCCGCACACTAGGTAGAGCCCTCCGGTGCTATTCCCGACTGATTACCGACTTTTCTGTGCGGGCCAGTCGGTTGGGGTAGCATCGGGTATCCCAACAGGTCACGTAAGCGCTCTGATAGATTGTTTGTTCACCTAATAAAATTGACAAGATAATTTGACCGAGACTTTACGGTCTTCAGCTCGTGTTGCGTTGGTGAACAGAGGGTTTGGTTGCCGATCATAGTTTCTCCAGATCTCGTCCGCCTTACTTGTCAGATCACGATGATGGGTAGACGCTCTCTTAGGCAGCCTCTGGCTGCACCGCTTTCGGGCACGTCTACCCGATCATCTAGGTTGGCCCGCGAGAGCCGAGACCAGCTCTCCGAGCCCGAGTATGACACCGCCCTGTTCCCCCTCGACCCCCTTTCTTTCGGTTCTGAGAGACATGAGCCAGAGGAGAGATTAGCAGATTTGACAGCACCTGAGTTTGGCTCATTTGATTTTGCAGACGCCATGGCCGGCAGTTCCGAGGATCGCTCCCGAGGTCCACAGCCTGAGCACTTCGTACTGGACCAGGGCGCGATCAACTCCACCCTGATCGCCTCCTTAGAGACCGTTCAGCAGCAGTTGAGGGATCAGGGAGCATTCATGCTCGAAATGAGGAGAGAGATGGAGCAGATGTGAGCAGAGAGAGTAGAGCGAGAGCAGAGGAGAGACGGGCCAAGGATCCCGGATGATGCTGATACAGCAGCCGCAGCGGCAGCAGCCGCCGCAGCCGCGGCAGGAGGACCACCGAGACCGATGCGGGAGTTACACAACCCTGGATCGACGCTGACGCACCACTGGGTTGTACTTCCAGCTATCGTGGGGGACTTCAAGTTCCCCCCGAACACCTTGCGGTTACTCCCCTGCTTCCACGGACTCGCTATTGAGGAGCCCCATCTCCACCTCCAGGAGTTCCTCATGATCTGCAGTACTGTCCACGACCGTCAGGTGGACCAGGATACGATTCGGATGATCGCCTTCCCCTTTTCCCTAGCAGATAGAGCAGCCACCTGGCTGAAGCACTTGGGAAAGTTCGTTCACACCTGGGAGTAGCTCCGCACCGAGTACTTGAACAAGTACTATCCACTTGGGCGGACCAATGCAGCGAGAGCCCTCATCAGCAACTTCTCCATGCTCCTCAACGAGCAATTCCATGAGGCATGGGAGAGGTTCAGTGAGCTGACTGACCGATGCCCGCACCATGATATTTCGAAGCCCAACCTTGTGCAGAGCTTCTTCAGCGGGCTGACACCAGAGCTCCAGGGCTTGGTGAATGCTTCTTGTGGCGGGTCTTACTTCGCCAAGGATCATGATCAGGTCTGGGCCATCTACGAGGAGATGGCTGAGAACTACATGGTGATGTCCCACACCAGGTTGTACACTCAGGGCAGACCCCAGCAGCAACCAGGACCCGTGCAGTACCAAAGGATAGCACGGGTCGACGCCGGTCCATCTAGTTCATCCGCAGTAGCAGCAACACAGGCAGAGTCATTCGCTGCGGATATGGGCATCATTAGTGAGAAGTTGGATCGGATGGAGCTGATCGAGAAGAAGCAGTGCCAGGGCATTACTCAGATGGAGCAGATGGCACAGACTCTGAGCGACATGAAGACCCAGCTCATGTGTCTCCAGGAGGCACAGACGGCTCCACAACCCCGTCTTCAGTCGCGAGGCGATACCGGCAGCAGCAGCATCTCGTTCCAGCGCTCCAGCTCACACCAGCAGCCTAGACAGGTTCACCTTGTACAGGCGGAGCCATACCAGCAGCAGCAGCCCTCTTACTAGTCACCACCATCTCCAGACATGCAGATGGTTGTATACCAGCCGGATCAGCCTCTGGCAGTACTCCCGCCAGCCCAGTACGACGCAGAGCCGTTGATGGATGTCAACGGGATTTGGTATGACCGTCCTCAACCTGGGATCCGACGAGACCATCCCGGATTCAGGTGGGGGAACGGAGGTGCCCAGCCCCAACAGCAGTCATCCGGTCAGGGAGGGCAGTATAGCCTGCAGAGAGATCACCATCAGCAGCAGCCCTCAGCCTATCAGTCACAGCAGCAGTCATCCTTCGTTCCTCGTCCCTATCAGCAGGGACAGTCTTGGAGGCGAGAGCAGCCTCACCAGCCACACCAGCAGCAACACCCTTCCTCTTACCCCTCTCAGCAGCAGCAACACCAGTTCCAACAGCCTCATTACCAGAGAGGCTACCCATCGGGCTCCCATGGTCCACCATACGAGAGCCCCGCCTTGGACGACATAGCCCACCTCCTCACGGACCAGCAGGCTACTTTCAGACGGGAGATGGACGAGTTCCGCCAGGAGATGCGGGACATTGTGAAAGGGAAGGCCGCCATTCCTGCCCAGATAGAGCCGAATCCCAACAGCCTGAAGCGGAAGTCTGAGCAGGTAGCTTCCACTGAGCATGCCACTCCTAGTGATCCATTTGATGATATGTCTTCAGGTCTTTTTGATGCTGATTTTGTCACACTTAGGAGCGGTAGGGCACCAGCAGGCGGCGCCTCAGCTGAGCGACATCATGAGGATACACCTAGAGCGCCAGATGAGGAGGAGGAGAGTGGTACTGAGGCCGCTCATGATGATGACGGTGGTACTGATGCCACCAAGGATGCTGATCCCCCAGGCGGTGCTGAGACCGCCACTTCACCAGTTCGAGGAGGTGGTACTGACGCCACCCGAGTTGCCGAGCTGGCACGCGGTGCTGAGGCCGCGAGGCGTCCAGCAGATCCAGCCCGTGGTGGTACTGAGGCCACCGGTGTTCATTCTGAGAGAGTTGTTTTTCCTTCCACTGATGTAGCTCGGAACCATGTTTTGAATAAAGGAAAAGGTTTAGTTTACTCTGGTCCCACTGTGGTGCTTGATGTATGTGTGGATCCGGCCGTCGAGCCGTCTAGACCTATTCCTAGTCCTTCATATGAGAAGGACCCTGTGATCCCCTTCCCTAGAGCCCTACAGATGGGGAAGGGGAAGAAAAAAGAAAAAGATCCAAAAAAGAGAGAGAAGGAGGAGTTCAGCCAGAGCATGATTGACCGATTCCATATACAGCTGACCCTTCAGGAGGCTTTACAGCACATCCCCCTTCTTCAGCGTTCTTTGAGAGACAGGACTACATTCAGGAGGAGGAGGAGGAACCACCACTCAGAGATTCATGTGCTGACGAAAGCCACGTGCTTCGCGATCCAGAACCGTCTGCCGGCCAAGAGGCCATATTCAGGAGCCCCATATGTCAGATGTCATATCAAAGAGCAGAGGTTCGACCGGACTCTACTGGATAGCGGATCGTCTATCAACCTCCTTCCGACAGCCCTTCTCGACCACTTCGAGTTGGGCACTCTTAGACAGAGCAGGACAGTCCTTCAGTTTGCTGATCGATCTGTCAAGAGGCCGAAGGGGTTGTTGCGAGACGTTATCGTCACTATTCAGGGCCTGCGATTCCCGTGGACTTCGTAGTGTTGGACATGGAGATCCCTGATTCAGTGGCCGATACCCCCATCATTCTCGGTCGTTCGTTCTTGGCCACAGCCAAGGCGGTGACTGACCATGATAGCAGGAAGGTATACTTTCGCGTCGAGGGCGAAAGTGTATGAATAGAGACGGTCGAGGACTACAGAGCCAGAGACAGAGCATGCTCAGAGACCAGTACAGATACAGAGCAGCTGACAGATGCCGAGCTAGATATCCACCAGGACTGTGATTTTGTGATCACAGATGATGAGGCAGCATGGGCAGACCCTGCAGCACATGCCATCCCTCTCATTTCCAGACACCGCTGATGCCGAGTTCATAGCAAAGGAGAGCTTGGAGAGCACAGCCCTGGTCCAGGATACTTCAGTGGCAGCAGAGCCGGTTCTCGACCGCGACACGATTTCTAGTGATGGTGGTACTGAGGCCACCTTGTGTGACGGTGGTACTGATGCCACCTTGTTTGATGCAGATCCCTCGGATTCAGAGTATGATTGGGCAGATTGCGAGAATCAGATGCCAGACCTGAATCCCACAGAGCCTACAACTGAGGAGGAGGTAGATGCCAAGCAGATCAGAGACAGTTCAGTTGAGCACCCTTCTCCAGATCCAGTTTGCGAGAGTTCATTTTCATTCTCCCATGCAGACTTGGCAGCATACACTCATCTTCTTCCGAAGCCAGATTTGCCAGCACCCAGCTGTCCAGAGCTGAAGCCGCTCCCTACTTCGCTGAAGTATCGATTCCTTGCGGGCGAGCCTGAGATGTACCCAATCATCATCTCCGCCGATCTGACTGGAGAGCAAGAATTCCGTTTGATGGGGGTTCTTGAAAAGATCCGTAAGGCAATCATATGGAGTGTAGCAGATCTCCATGGGATTAGTCCAGTGTTGTGCTCCCACCATATCTATCTCGAGGAGGGGGCGAAGCCGTCGCGTGAGTTCCAGCGGCGGCTGAACCCCAACCTGAGAGAGGTCGTCATGAAGGAGATTTCGAAATGGTGGAGCGCAGATTTTATTTATCCCATTTCCGACTCCAAGTGGGTCAGCCCCTTGCATGTGGTGCCCAAGAAGACGGGCATCACGACTGTGATCAGTGAGTCGGGAGAGGAGATTGCTACACAAGTACCCACCTCTTGGCGGGTCTGTGTTGACTACAGGAGACTCAACCAGGCCACCAAGAAGGACCATCTTCCCCTGCCTTTTATTGACCAGATCATTGAGAGACTAGCAGGGAAGAGCCATTACTGTTTCCTGGATGGGTACTCGGGCTACAACCAGGTGGCCATCGCTCTTGTGGATCAGGAGAAGACCACCTTTACCTGTCCCTTCGGTACATATGCCTTTCGACGCATGCCATTTGGGCTATGCAATGCCCCTGCAACTTTTCAAAGATGCATGCTGTCGATCTTTTCGGACATGGTAGGGGAGTGTTTGGAGGTCTTCATGGATGATTTCTCGGTCTAAGGCGACGGATTCGACTCCTGTCTTGACTGCCTAGACCGGGTACTCCAGCGATGTATAGAGGTCCATTTGGTTGCTTTCTTGGGAGAAGAGTCACTTCATGGTGACTCAAGGGACGGTGCTTGGCCATATCATCTCCAACAGGGGCATGGAGGTTGATCTGGCCAAGGTTGATGTCATTAGAAAACTCGCACTGCCGTCCAATTTGAGGCAGTTACGGTCATTCCTGGGGTACGTTGGTTTCTATCGGAGATTTATTCATGATTTCAGCAAGATTGTCCGGCCGTTGACTGACCTCTTGATTAAAGACACCAAGTTCCTTGTCGATGACAAGTGTCTTTTGTCCTTTGCGACTCTCCAGCAGTGTGTGATTGAGGCTCCTGTTCTCCAGCCGCCTGATTGGTCTCTCCCATTCGAGATCATGACGGATGCCTCCGATTTTGCCGTGGGGGCCGTGCTGGGACAGAGGAGGGATGGAGTCCCCTTTGCTATTCACTACGCTAGCCGCACATTGGATTCCGCCCAGCGGAATTATACGATCACAGAGAAGGAGATGCTAGCCGTAGTGTTCGCCCTAGATAAGTTTCGATCTTATATCATTGGATCTAGAGTGACCTTGTACACTGATCACACCGCCATCCGATACCTCATGGAAAAGAAGGATGCCAAGGCCAGACTTACTAGATGGATCCTTCTACTCCAGGAGTTCGACATTGAGATCAAGGATAAGACTGGAGTCAAGAATGTGGTGGCGGATCATCTCTCCCGTATATAGCAGCATGAGGAGTCTGAGCAGATTGATCCCATTTGTGAGACCTTCCCAGATGAGGCGATCCTTGCAATCGCCTCACTCCCGTGGTATGCCGATATTGTGAACTTTCTCGTTGCTGGGAAAGTCCCACAAGATTGGCCCAGGCAGAGGCTTGAGACCTTCCTTGCGAAGGCCAAGTCCTACCACTGGGAGGATTCCATCCTTTACTACGAAGGAGGGGATAGCGTCTAGCGTCGGTTCATTCCTCAGGAGGAGCACCATAGCGTCCTCACTTACTGCCACAAGCTTGAGGCAGGAGGACATCATTCTGGGAGGAGAACGGCACATGGCCTACCCTCTTCAAGGACTCTGATGAGTTCGTGAAGAGGTGTACTGACTGTCAGAGGATGGGCACTTGTGGACAGCGTGATATGATGCCGATGCAGCCCATTCACTTCTGTGAGGTTTTTGACGCATGGGGCATCGATTTCATGGGTCCATTCCCTAAGAGTCATGGATTTGAGTACATTCTGTTTGCCGTGGACTATGTTAGTCGTTGGGTTGAGGCTATCCCCGCCCGAATCGCTGATGCGAGGACAGTTTGCAAATTTTTGAGGAAGCACATCATCACGCAGTTCGGGTTCCTAGAGTTCTGATTTCAGATGGGGGGTCTCATTTCATCAACGACCAGGTGAAGGCCCTTGCTAGCGAGTTATGCATAGACCATCGTGTTGCTACACCTTACCATCCACAGACGAATGGTCTAGCCGAGGTGTCGAATAGGGAGATTAAGACTATATTGCAGAAAGTCGTACGCCCTGACCGAAAGGATTGGTCACAGCTTTTGGACTCGGTCATGTGGGCATATAGGACGTCTTTCAAGACACCATTGGGCACATCTCCCTTTCGCCTCGTATATGGAAAGCCGTGCCATTTACCTGTTGAGCTGTGGCACATGTCACTATGGGCAGTTACAGACATACTTATAGATCCAAATGGTGTAGGAGACCAGAGGAGGGCAGAGTTAGCAGCCCTGGAGGAGTTGAGAGATACCGCCTTCTCAAACAGCCTACAGTATAAGGAGAGAGTGAAGGAGTGGCACGATTCTCACATAAACCACAAGCATTTGAGTCTGGACAGTGAGTATGGCTGTTTGATGCGAGGCTTCGTTTATTTCCAGGGAAGCTAAAGAGCAAGTGGAAGGGACCCTACTTGGTGAGAAAGGTACACGACAACGGTAGCATTGATATATCCGAGTTGTCTTCTGAGAGTACCTTTCGAGTGAACGGCCAGCGGCTCAAGCCATTTCTAGATCATGAGCCGTGGGTCGTTGATCTTGCCCCTATTCATTTTATGTGAGATGTGGTCTTTGACTCACATCTAAGGCATCTCACGCCTGAGTTTCACTGATCTTCCTCCTTGTATAGATCCAAATGTCTATATCACTACATTCTTTAATCCCACATCCCTTTCTTCATCTGTTAATTATGCTATACTTAGGGTGCACTTTACCCTAAGTATAGGGGGGATGCAGGACCTTCGGGTATTTCTTTTGTTTCTTTCTACCCCTGTTTTTGTTGCCTATACTTAGGGATATTTTACCCTAAGTATAGGGGGGTAGACCCTGTACATTCTCCACTCGGTTCTCCCTTAGTGTATAGCCTGCTATACTTAGGATTACTTGATCCTAAGTATAGGGGGAGAATCCGAGACCCTCTTGATTTTCTATTTCATCTATTCGTCTTTGTATATAGCCTTTCTTTTCACTTACCTATACCTAGCAAGAGTTATGTCTTCTTCATCGCTCTTGACTCTGAGGACATCGTTCGAGCTAAGTATAGGGGAGTGTGTATATATTTCATATATACTTTAGCCATAACTCGTACTTTGTGTGAGTGTGTCAATAAATAAAATGGCTAAAAACCCTAAAAATCACAAAAATTAAAAAATTTTTCATGTACATAATATTCTTTTATTTGCACATAAATAGCTAGTGTACAAATTATTTTTGTAAAAATGATTTCAAAAATCTTTTGTGTAAAGCTTGTGTAAATATTTTCTTATCAAAAGTATGTATATAGTACAAAATTTTTCCAAAATGTTTTGAAAATCAAAAGTTTGCAAAAATCTTGTAAATATGTGTAAATACTTTTTGCAAAACTTGCACTTCATGCATCATCCATTCATGATTTCAAAACATTTTTCAAAAATTTTGCATGTTTGTAAAATTTGTGTAAATAGCATCTTTTGTACATATGCATATAGTTTTTCTGGATGATAGTTGACATTTAAACTAGCCTGGAATCAAATTGAGAAATGGAGCTTGATTAAGATCTTAATCCACCTAACTTCTAAGAGGAACCTTATAGGGCTTAGGTTTAAGGCTTTTCAGGTCCATGGTGACTTAATTCTTTGAGTTCACTAGGCTATGATCACATGTCATCTCAATGAGCCTAAGTAGAGCACTTAACAACAACACATGACTCATAGACAATGGCTTTACTTGGACACCAGCACTTTGCACCGAGATCTCTACGGAAGAGGTGGTGAGGAGGCAGTCTTCCTTGACTTGGGGTAGCATATGAGGGTAGTACTTCTAGGCGGAACCTCTCTTCTTCTTTTAGTGAAGGAAGTGCGTCTCAACTTGGTCTGGTTGCCATGAGGTCTAACGACGGGAGTTGTGAGTTGCAATAAAGCTTCAAAAGAGGGATAGTCTACTGGCTCAAGAGGAAAAACTCCTTGTATATATGCTGCACATGTATATGTTGTATAGATGCACTCGAAAAAAAATGCAAAAAGAAAATAACTCCAAAAAAGTGGTGGGTCTGATAGAAAATGATAATCCCACCGGAGTATGTATATAGAGTGCAATAAGCAAAGCTTGAGTCATGATCCACCTTATGTAGCTTGCATCAGGGAGACTTGGCTACACTGGTCAAGCTCCCAAGGGTACATGGCTACACTGGCCTTGACCCATTCTCTTCCTCCTCTTCTTGAGCCGGTTGAACTTGAACTTAGAAGGGAATACCCCGTTCCTCGAGGAAAGAGTGGCCAGATTGAGGTCATAGAGTTACCTTGTTGGGGAGGGTTGTCAAGTTGCCATTTCTGCGGTGGAGAGCTTAGACCTCACATTCACAGAACAAGAAAAGATTCATGGTCTTCAGGGTTTGTGATTGATGACTTGTTCTGACCTGGAGCATTGAGGAGTCTTGGTTATAGATTAGTGAAACTTAGAGGCTGTTGAGTTTTAGGCTTAAGTCCAAATAAGGTTCCAACACATTAATAATCCAAAGAACTGATCAAGCTCCATACCTTAATTTAATGAAGGCAAGTTTAATAATCAACCTTGATCCATGAACATTTTCTTTTTCTTTTTCTTTCTTTATTTTTCACTTCTTTTTCAAATAAGTGTTTGCTAAGGGACTAGCAAAGTTAAGTATAGGGGGGTGATGAATACTCATTCATCACTCTTTATTCTTATATTTTAGCTACAAAAAGCTTTGCAAATGCATGTACATAGTTGTAAATATAAATAATTACCAAAAGCATGCATTATGTAAAAACCTATAATTAGCATGTTTTTGTGCAAAAATAAAAGAATAAAGATTAAAAAGAAAAAAGAGGGAAATATTTAGAATAAATATTGAGCAACCTAACCCAAGGGAGGGCTCAGCATGGGCCTGACCGCATAAAAGCCAAAGTAGAGGGAGATAGGGGCTCATGTGTGTAAATATTTATGTAAATAAAATAAAAATATTTTCCTCCCAAAAATAGATTAAAAGAGATTTGTAAATATTTGTATATATCTATAAATATAAAATCAAGATAAAAATAGAAAATTAAAAAGAAAACAAAAACACCACTCATGTACATAGTCACCTTGTATATAGTCCACTCATCCCTATTTATTTAGCCTTATAAATAAATAAAATTAATTTCCAAAAAATTTGTAAATATTCTATATTATATGATGTAAATAAATAAAATAAAAACAACTAAAACAAAAATAAAATAAAAGGAACAAAATTAAATTCAAAAATACTATTGTGAATATACCATGTATATAAATGTACCTATCTATTTATTTCACCTATGTATATAAATAATAAAAATAAAATAAAAATATCTTTTTATTCCTAATTTTATGATATAAATAAATAAAATATAAAATGGGAATAAAATTGTATAAAAATAACAAATTAAAAATCAAAATTAAAAACCCTATATTATATATACCTATATAGTGTAAATACCTTATTTTTACTTTGAAAAATTAATTAAAAATCACAAAAAAATAGAAAATATTAAAACAAAAATATTTCATGTTTTGAGTTTTAATTAAATAAGCCATTTGCTATTTTTAATCTAATTTCCAAATAATTTCCAGGTGGCAGCTTCCTATTGGTCCAGGGGATTGTTGACCGCCCGGTCAACTCCCCCCCAGGACCACTTCCCACGGGTATTAGGTGCCCGACCCGACTTCTCCCTAATTTCGCACCTAAACCCGATCCCTTCTCACCTAAATCCCGGGTCCAATTCATTCCCGCTATATCCGAGACCCTCACCGGAGCCCCCGCCTTGAGATCCGCGCCTTCCATTGCCCTACCCGACCTCATCTTCCCGGACCCTCCACCGTATAAAGCTCGAGCTCCGCCACTCCATTTCCTATCTTTGGTTCATTCGTTCCACCCCCAGTGACCTCCAGTGCTCAAGTGAGAGTGACAACTCGCTCCAGGTGCTGTCGCAGCGAGGAGATGGCGTTCAGACCACTGATCCGGCGAGTCACCACCGCCGTGCTCCGCCCAGAGCAGGAGCTCGAGCCTCGGAGGTCGACGCTCCTTGAGGCGAGGACCCAGAGCTTCGCAAGATCGCCCACAGTCCATTCCTCCACCCAGGTAGACCCAGTTCCTTTTCCTTTTCGTTAATTTCAGATTTCCCCCAATTCGCTTCGCCGTCGTTTCTCGCTGATTCCGACCATCCCACTGTTCCGCTCGACCATCGGAATCTATCATCGTCTCCGCCTTCCTCCCGCGCATATTCTTCGCACTCCCATTCAACCCAGCTCGCACAGGAGCTGGGGCTCGAGCTCCTCCGTCCACACCCTCACCGGAGCTCGCCCACACCGACCCCCGACCACCTTCACCACGCCTAACGGGGTCGAGGCAGTTTGCCCTCGACCCGCGAGCTTTCTGGTTTACTTTGCAGGTTCATCCAAGCCCATCTGAGGGCTTGGACCATTGGGTCCAGTAGCTCCGCCTCCGCCGACCTTGCCGGAGCTCTCCAGAGCTCGGCTGGGTCATCGGAGACCTCCAACAGACGCGGAAGCCTTCCACGCTCCTTTTCCGATCATCAGAGGGATCCCAGGAGGAGGCCAGCTCCGTCACGACCTCGGCGAAGTTCGCCGGAGGCCAGTTCTTCCAGGACCTTCTCCCATCGTCCGATCACCCCCGCGCTCCAGATTTGATCGTGCCCATCCATTTGAGGAGCGTCCCTGACCGCCAGATCCTTCGGGGGACGATCTCCACCGTTGATCTAGCGAGGCTGAGCCGCGACGCGTCTTCACCGTCGGATCCAGCACGTGGTGAAGCCCCAGCCGTCCGATCATCGCGAGGAGCCCAGATTTGGAGCGCCACCCGCATCCTGACCGTTGATCTACCACGTGGCGCTCATCCATCGGCTCGACTTAATAAAGGGTAATTTACCCTTAGGCCCTCCTTTTTCTTTTATTTAGCATTTAGTCCTGTAAATACGTTATCTAGTTGTTTAGTTTTTGGTACAATTGCATTGAGGACCCTGCACTTTATTTCGTTCGCATTTATGCCCCTGTGTATGGTGTAGCACGTGCTTCGACACGTGGTTTTCTGGGCTATTTGCACTTTATACCTTGTAGTTCTGAGATGTTATGGAATGAATGAATAGTTTTGGATTATTGCATTTATACCCCTGTGCGTAATTTAATAGTGCATGTGCGTTTATTTTTGGGTTTATTGCAAACTAGCCCTGGGACTTTTGGTACCTGTTACCAAATAGTCCTAGGACTTAGTTTTTATTACATTTAGGTCCCTGAGTGCCCCAGGCACGCACGACGCACGTGTTTTCCTGGGTATTTTGCACCAGACCCCTCAGAACTCTTGGTATTTGCACTCCGGTCCCTGTGCACAGTACCAACTTTCTATTTTTGAATAAAATAGCAATCCAACTCCAAATCCAACGAAAATTGGACACATGGCTACTGCCATAGTGTAAAATTTTCTGGGATTTTTGGAGACTTTTTTTTTGATTTGATATTTTTAAAAATTCAAAAACATTAATTTTCGTTACTGTTTGACTTTGAAAATCACAAAAAATATTAAAGCTCATCTAAAAATCAAAAAAAAAATACCTACTGTTTCTTTTTTCGTGCTTGATTTTCTAGCCAATTTTGGCTATTTTTCATTATAGAAAACTCATAAAAATTGAAAAACACCTAAAAACTCCTAAAAATTATAACAAATAATTTAAAAACCCAAAAATCATAAATCCAGTGGCTGAATTTTCTTTGTAGTGTTTACTATACAGGAAAATTACCTCTAGGCTTTTTGGGGGTTTTTAGATATTTTATCTAAACCCCTTAAGCTTGGCTGGACATTGTTTTTATCTTTTTGCATTTTTTCATTTTTAGAAAATTAAATAAAAATCAGAAAAATCCCAAAAATTCACTAAAAACAGTAAAAATTATAAAATACACAAAAACATTTTTATTTAAATTTTGGTTGATTTTTAGAGCATTAAATAAATAGTTGAATTGCCTTGTTTGATTGTTTTCTTTAGTTTCTTAATTAATTAAAAATCCAAAAAATTATAAAAAGAATTAAAAACCACCAAAAATACCCTTTTCTTTTCTTTTGTTTCCTTTTTGACTACTTCGTAGGCCGTGAGGCCATTTCGTGCTCCTTGTGTTCGACCCTGGTCGCTATACCAGGTTAAAATAATAGCAAGACCGCTATTGATTTCGATTTGATTTTATCTTATATTGGTGGTCTATTTTTCTTGATTGACACACCCGGGCGATTGAGGTCGCGACGACCATCTTAGATATACCTGATTACCTCGCTCGCTCGCATTTTCGTGTCATCAGGGGGCGAATGGGTGAAGAACGTGTGGAGAAGGCTCGCGAGCGTGAGGGTGGATTCCGATGATCGAGAAGGTGACTGGTGTGGTCGGAATCAAAGGTCGAAGGAGACGGTGCGATTTAGGCGTAATTCAAAATTAGCTAAAACTAAAGGGAACTAAGGTTACCTGATGGTCGAGGTCGACTGGGGACAAGCTGCTGAGGCTCTAGGTCCTTGCCTCGAGGGCCGTCGATGCCCGAGGCTCGAGCACCACGTAGGGGGCGGCGCACGGCGGCGCAAGGCTACCGAATCGATGCTCGGGACTCCTCCTCCACACTGCGACACCGCCAATCGCTTGCTGTCACTTAGGAGATGGTGGTGGAGGTCCTGGGATGGAAAGAGCGGAGCCAAAGATGAGTGAAAGTGCGGGCGGAGCTCGGCTTAAATACGACTAGGGGTCCGACTAAGAGAGGGTCGGGCGAGCTTATCGGAGCTCGGACCCCTTAAATACACCCCGGGCGTGGATTAGGGATGAACGGTGGTTGATTAGGACCTGGGGTTTCGATGATTGGCGATCGGATCGACGCGCAATAAATGGGAGAAATCGGGTCGGGCATGCAGATCCGCGGGGCAGTGGTCCAGGGGGGGAGTTGACCGGGGGGTCAACATCCCCCGCAGACCAATGGGATGCGACCACATGTAAAAGATTTGGAAATTCAATAAAAATGGTAAATGGCTGAATTAAGAAAAACTCAAAACATGAAAAATATTTATTTATTTATAAACTATTTTTTGTGATTTTTATTTATTTTTTTGAAATAAAAATAAGGTATGTACAATATAGTATAATATATAGGTATACATACAATATTGTCTTTTTGATTTTTGATTTTTAATTACTTGTTTTTGTACATTTTTATTCCAATTTTATATTTTTTATTTACTTAATAAAATTTGGAATAAAAGTATATTTTTTTATTTTTATTAATTATTTACAAGGAGTAAATAAATAGGTTTATTTATATACATATATGGTATATATACAATGTTTCTTTTGATTTTTGTTTTTCTTCTTTTTATTTTATTTTTTATGGTTTTTATTATATTTATTTACACCATGGAATGTAGAATATATACAATTTTTATGGAATTTTGATTTATTTATTTATAGGGATAAATAAATAGATGAAATGTTCTATATACAAGGTGTATATACAATGAGGAAGCATTTTTATTTTCTTTTTAATTTTCTTTTCTTTTTCTCATTTTTATTTTAATTTAATATTTACAAATATTTACACATATATACAAACCCATTTTTATTTTTAATTTTAGAGGAAAGTATTTTTATTTTATATACATGTATATTTACACACATGAGCTTCCTTATCTCCCTCTACTCTGGCTTTTATGCGGTCAGGCCCATGCTGAGCCCTCCCTTGGGATTAGGTTGCTCAATATTTATTCTAAATATCTCCCTCTTTTTCTTTTGTCTCTTTATTCTTTTATTTATGCACAAAAACATGATAATTATTTAATTTTATACAATGCATGCTTTTTGATAATTCTTGATATTTACAAAAATATACATGTGTTTGGCAAAGGTTTTGTAGCTAAAATAAAAGAATAAAGAGTGATGAATGGGTATTCATCACCCCCCTATACTTAACTTTGCTAGTCCCTTAGCAAACACTTATTTGAAAAAGAAGTGAAAAAGAGAAAGAAAAAGAAAAAGAGGAGAAAATGCATGGATCAAGGTTGGTTATTAAACTTGCCTTCATTAAATTGAATTATGGAGCTCGATCAGATCTTTGGATTACTAATGTGTCAGAACCTTATTTGAACTTAAGTTTAAAACTCAACAGCCTCTAAGATCCACTAATCTATAATCAAGACTCCTCAATAATCCAGATCAGAACAAGTCATCATACACAAACCCTGAAGACTATGAATCTTTCCTTGTACTGTGTAAGTGAGATCTAGCTCTCCACCTCAGAAGTGGCAACTTGACAATCCTCCCTAACAAGGTAACTCTATGACCTCAATCTGGCCACTCTTTCCTCAAGGAGCGGGGTATTCCCTTCTAAGTTCAAGTTCAACCGGCTCAAGAAGAGGAGGAAGAAGAGAATGGACCATGGCCAGTGTAGCCATGTATCCTTGGGAGCTCAACCAGTGTAGCTATGTCTCCCTGCTGCAAGCTACATAAGGTAGGACATGAATCTCAAGCTTTGCTTATTGCACTATATACATACTCCGGTGGGATTATCATTTTCTATCAGACCCACCACTTTTTTGGAGTTATTTTCTTTTTGCATTTTTTAAGTGCATCTATACAACATATACATGTGCAGCATATATACAAGGAGTTTTTCCTCTTGAGCCAGTAGACTATCCCTCTTTTGAAGCATTATTGCAACCCACAACTCCTGTCGTTAGACCTCATGGCAACCAGACCAAGTTGAGACACACTTCCTTCACTAAAAGAAGAAGAGAGGTTCCGTTTAGAAGTACTACCCTCATATGCTACCCCAAGTCAAGGAAGACTGCCTCCTCACCACCTCATCCGTAGAGAGCTCGGTGCTAAGTGCGGTGTCCAAGTAAAGCCATTGTCTATACGAGTCATGTGTGTGTTGTTAAGTGCTCTACTTAGGCTCATTGAGACGACATGTAATCATAGCCTAGTGGACTCAAAGAATAAGTCACCATGGACCTGAAAAGCCTTAACCCTAAGCCCTATAAGGTTCCTCTTATGATTAGGTGGATTAAGATCTTAATCAAGCTCCATTTCCCAATTTAATTCCAGGCTAGTTTAAATGTCAACTATAATCCAGGAAAAACTATACAAATATATACAAAGATGCTATTTACACAATATTTACACAAATGCAAAATTTTTGAAAAATGTTTTGAAGTCATGGATGTATGCATGAATGCAAGTTTTGCAAAATATTTACACAAATTTACACAAGGTTTTTGCAAACTTTTGATTTTCAAAACATTCTAGAAATATTTTGTACTATATACATAATTTTGATATACACATATTTACACAAAAAAAGTTTTTGAAAACATTTTTACAAAAATAATTTGTACAATAGCTATGTATGTGCAAATAAAAGAATGATTATTTACAGGGAAAAATTTTAATTTTTATGGATTTTTGAGTATATAGCAATTTTATTAATTAACACACTCACACAAAGTATGAGTTATGGCTAAAGTATATATGAAATATATACACTCCCCCCTATACTTAGCTCGAACGATTTCCTCAGAGTCAAGAGCGATGAAGAAGACATAACTCGTGCTTAGTATAGGGATGTGAAAAGAATGGCTATATACAAAGATGAATGAAAGAATAGAAATCAAGAGGATCTCGGCTTTTCCCCCTATACTTAGGATCAAATAATCCTAAGTATAGCTGGTTGTACACTAAGGGAAAGTCGAGTGAAGAATGTACAGGGTCTTACCCCCTATACTTAGGGTGAAATATCCCTAAGTATAGGCAGCAAAAACATGGGTAAAAGAGAATCAAAAGAATACTCAAAGGTCCTACATCCCCCCTATACTTAGGGTAAAGTACACCCTAAGTATAACATAATCAAAAGATGAGGAAAGGGATGTGGACTGAAGAATGGAATGATATGGACATCTGGATCTATACAGGTCGGGAGAACAGTGATAATCAGGCGTGAGATGCAATAGATGTGAGTCAAGAGACCACATCTCACGCGAAATGAATAGGGGCAACATCAACGACCCGCAGCTCATGATCTAGAAATGGCTTGAGTTGCTGGCCGTTCACTCGAAAGGTACTCTCAGAAGACAACTCAGATATATCAATGCTCCCATTGTCATGTACCTTTCTCACAAGATAAGGTCCCTTCCATTTGCTCTGTAGCTTCCCTGGAAATAGACGAAGCCTAGCATCAAACAACCATACTCTCTATCCAGGCTCAAAATGCTTGTGGCTGATATGAGAATCATGCCACTCCTTCACTCTCTCCTTGTACTATAGGCTGTTTGA
This sequence comes from Ottelia alismoides, assembly GCA_037367405.1. Lineage (NCBI taxonomy): Eukaryota > Viridiplantae > Streptophyta > Magnoliopsida > Alismatales > Hydrocharitaceae > Ottelia > Ottelia alismoides. Next base: position 295,381 of record JAZKJV010007248.1, on the reverse strand, counting down.
GAAGGCGGTATCATGAAGCTCCTCCAGGGCTGCTAACTCTGCCCTCCTCTGGTCTCCTACACTATCTGGATCCAAAAGAATACCTGTAACTGCCCAAAGTGACCTGTGCCTCAACTCAACAGGTAAATGGCACGGCTTGCCATAAACGAGGCGAAAGGGAGATGTGCCCAACGGTGTCTTGAAAGACGTCCTATATGCCCACAAGACCGAGTCCAAAAGCTGTGACCAATCCTTTCGGTCAGGGCGGGCGACTTTCTGCAATATAGTCTTGATCTCCCTGTTTGACACCTCGGCTAGACCATTCGTCTGTGGATGGTATGGAGTGGCAACTCGATGGTCTATGCCGAACTCGCTAGCAAGGGCCTTCACCTGGTCGTTTATGAAATGAGACTCCTGATAACCCGCAAAAGTGTCGAACAACTGAGGGGAAGGTATGGAAATGAGGTCGTTGCGACCTCAGTCACTCGAATGCGTGTATCAAGAAAAATAACCACTCAGAATAGATCAAATCAATCAAAACAAAGAAGAGCGGTCTAGCTATAGGATTAACCTGGTATAGCTCCCAGGGTCGAACTCAAGGAGCACGGATTGGCCTAGGGCCTACGAAGTAGTAAAAATAAGATAAAATAAAAGAAAAGTGTTTTTTAGTGGTTTTTAATAATTTTTGTATTTTTTTGGATTTTTAAAATGTGAAGAGAAGTAAAGAAAAGCAAAATCAAGCCAACTTAAGCAATTTATTTAACACACCAAAAATCAATCAAAAATTCAAGAAAAATTGTTTTTATGTTTTTTAAGTTTTTAAGTGTTTTTGGTGAATTTTTGAGATTTTTATAAAGTGTAATTTATTTTCTAAAAATCAAACAGTGCTAGAAATGCTGGGTACTGTCCAGCCAGAACCAAAACCCTCAAATCAAATATCTAAGGATCACAACAGGTTCTGGAGGTAATTTTCCTATATTCTAAATAAAATAAGGAAAATTTGGGCACCGAGATTATTGTTTTTGGGTTTTTAGGTTATTTATTATAATTTTTAGGAGTTTTTAAGGGTTTTTAGATTTTTAGGGTTTTTAAGTGATGAAAAATAGCCAAAATTGGCTAGAAAATCAAACAACAAGCAAGAAACAGTAGCTAATTTTTTTAGAATTTTTAGAGGTGATTTTATATTTTTTTTGGTATTTTTAAACCTAGACAGTAGCTAAAAAGGAGGTTTTTGAATTTTTTAAAAATACTAAATAAAATAAAAAATGTCCTCAAAAATTCTCAAAAATCCAACAACATGGCAGGAACCATGTGTCAAATTTTCATCGAATTTGGAGGTGGTTTGATATTTATTCAAAAATCAAGAAGGGGGCACTGTGCACAGGGACGTAAGTGCAAATACCCAAAGCTCTGGGGGCCAAGGTGCAAAAATCCCAGCAAATCACGCGCGTGGCGCGTGCCTGGGGCACTCAGGGGCCTTTTGGTAATAAAAACCAAGTTCCTGGACCTTTTGGTAACTCGTACCAAAAGTCCAGGGGCTTGGATGCAAAAATCCCACTAAAATCCGCACATGCGCATAAACAACACTCACAGGGGCATAAATGCAATTACCAAAAAGTTAGCATTGATTCATTAACCCATCAGAACTACAGGACAATAAATGCAAATAACCCAATAAACACGTGACGAAGCACGTGGGCTCACATACACAGGGGTATAATTGCAAATAAAAACAAGCACAAGGTCCTTAGTGCAAATTACCCTACGTAAATAAAATAACTAAAATATTTACAGGACTAGGACTGAAAAGACAAACTAAGAGGGGGGCCTAAGTAATTTACCCCTTTATTCGTCGACGGCTGGATTCGCGCCACGTGGAAGATCGGTCGGTCCTGGATGGCTGGCACTCCTCTTCGTCTGACCTCGAGCCAAATCGACGGTGCTGGAGAGGACACGTGGAAGATCGAACGGGTATGGCCTCAGGTGTCTCTCTCCGCTGCTCGCACGGTCCTGATCAGCCCCTAACGATGATCGACGGCTGCTGCTCCTCGAAGAACGGACGGTGGCGATGCAGACTGGGAGCGGGGGCTGATCGGACGGTGCTGGAGGATGGTGGAAGAACACTCCACCGGCGAGCTTCGCCGGCCTCGTGCGTGAGCTGCAGTCCTCCTCAGCTGCTCCTGATGATCGGGGAAGATAGGCGACGGCGTCCCGCAGCTGCTGGTACTGTCCGATGGCCCGGCCGAGCCCTGGAGGGGCTCCGGCGAGGTCGTCGGCGAAGAGCTCCTGGTCTGAACGTATGGGGGTCTCAGATGACTCCCGTTGGACCTGCAAAGTGAACCAAAAGCTTCGCGGGTCGAGGGCAAAGTGCCTCGACCCAAAGAAGCGGGGTGAAGGTGGCTGGTGGGTCGGTGCGAATGAGCTCCGGTGAGCTGGGGATGGGGGAGCTCGACTCCCAGCTCCGGGGCGAGCTGGGTTGAACGAGTGGGCGTAGAACGTGCGTCGGAGGATGGCGACGGTGTGTGTGGGTTCCGATGATCGAGAAAGTACGCAATGTGGCCGGAATCAGGGGAACTCGTCGGAGATGTGATTTGGGCGAAACATGAAATTACGCGAAATGAAAGGGCGAAAGGGTTACCTGGGCGAAGTGGAAGACTGTGCTGGAGTGTGGCTAACTCCGGGTCTTTGCCTCAAAGGTCGTCCCTGCCTGAGGCTCGAGCTCCAGCTAGGTGGCGGAGCACGGCGGCGCACGACTGCCGGATCGATGGTCGGGCACCCTCCTCCTCGCTGCAACACGGCAGACGGAAGCTGTCACCTTGCTGAATGCAATGGAGGTCACGGGAGTGAAGGTGGAGAGCCAAAGATGGCAAGAAAGTGCGGCGGAGCTGAGATTTTATATGGGTGCAGGTCCGGGAAGAATCGATCGGGTCCGGCTCGTTTGAGCACGGATCCCTAGGAGGAATGTCGGGCGAGATTCCCGGATACCTGGGGAACAATTAGGACCAGGGATTAAGCCAAATGGAGGTCGGGTCTGGTTGGAATAAATGGGGAAAGATGGGTCCGCGAACCAGATCCGGCTCTGGTGGTCCTGGGGGAGGTGTTGACCGGGGGTCAACAATCCCCCGTGGACCAATCAGAGCCCGCCAAGGCTTAAAATTTTATTTGATTTTTTTGGGCCTTTAAATGGCCGAATTTTCAAAAACTTAAAACACAAAATATTTTTGTTTTAATTTTTTCTATTTTTTTGTGATTTTTAATTAATTTTTGGAAATAAAAATAAGGTATATACATAGTAGCTATACATAGGTATATATACCATATATTGATTTTTAATTTTTGCTTTTTAATTAGTTATTTTTATACATTTTTATTCCTATTTTATATTTTATTTATGTATAGGATAAAATGAGGAATAAAAGGCTATTTTTATTTTATTTTTATTATTTATATACATAGGTTAAATAATTATTTATGTGCAACTATATACATGGTATATGTACAATATGTTTTTGTATTTTTAATTTTGTAATTTTTATTTGATTTTTGTTTTGCTTCTTTTTATTTATTTTATGTACAATATATACACAGAATATTTACAAAAAGTTTTAGAAATAAATAAATTTATTTACAAGGTGAAATAGATAAAGAGAGGTGGTCTATGTACATGGTGTAAGGGTATTTTTGGTCTTTTTGATTTTAAAGTTTTTATTTTGTTTTTAATATCTTATAAATATATACAAAATATATACAAACATATTTTTGGGATGAGGAAAATATTATTTATTTATTTACAAATATATACATAAGTGAGCCCCTATCTCCCTCTACTTGGCTTTTATGCGGTCAGGCCCATGCTGAGCCCTCCCTTGGGTTAGGTTGCTCAATATTTATTCTAAATATTTCCCTCTTTTTCTTTTTCATCTTTATTCTTTTATTTTTGCACAAAAACATGCTAATTATCTATATTTACAAACATGCATGCTTTTGCTAACTTTTCCTATTTACACATATCTACATGCATTTGCATAGGTTTTTGTAGCTAAAATATAAGAATAAAGAGTGATGAATGGGTATTCATCACCCCCCTATACTATACTTTGCTAGTCCCTTAGCAAACACTTATTTGAAAAAGAAGTGAAAAAGAAAGAAAGAAAAAGAAAAAGAGAATGTACATGGATCAAGGTTGATTATTAAACTTGCCTTCATTAAATTGAGGTATGGAGCTCAATCAGATCTTTGGATTATTAATGTGTCGGAACCTTATTCAGACTTAAGCTTAAAACCTAACAGCCTCTAAGTTCCACTATCCTATAACCAAGACTCCTCAATGCTCCAGATCAGAACAAGTCATCAACCACAAACCCTGAAGACCATGAATCTTTTCTTGTCCTGTGAAAGTGAGGTCTAAGCTCTCCACCTCAGAAATGGCAACTTGACAACCCTCCCCAACAAGGTAACTCTATGACCTCAATCTGGCCACTCTTTCCTCGAGGAGCGGGGTATTCCCTTCTAAGTTCAAGTACAACCGGCTCAAGAAGAGGGGGAAGAAGAGAATGGGTCAAGGCCAGTGTAGCCAAGTACCCTTGGGAGCTTGACCAGTGTAGCCAAGTCTCCCTGCTGCAAGCTACAACATGTGGATCATGAAACCAAGCTTTGCTTATTGCACTTATATACATACTCCGGTGGGATTATCATTTTCTCTCAGACCCACCACTTTTTTGGAGTTCTTTTCTTTTTGCATTTTTTTTCGAGTGCATCTATACAACATGTACATGTGCAGCGTATATACAAGGAGTTTTTCCTCTTGAGCCAGTAGACTATCCCTCTTTTGAAGCTTTATTGCAACCCACAACTCCCGTCGTTAGACTTCATGGCAACCAGACCAAGTTGAGACGCACTTCCTTCACTAAATGAAGACGAGAGGTTCCGCCTAGAAGTACTACCCTCATATGCTACCCCAAGTCAAGGAAGACTGCCTCCTCACCACCTCATCCGTAGAGAGCTCGGTGCATAGTGCGGTTGTCCAAGTAAAGCCATAATCTATATGAGTCATGTGTTGTTGTTAAGTGCTCTATTTAGGCTCATTGAGATGACATGTGATCATAGCCTAGTGGACTCAAAGAATTAAGTCACCATGGACCTGAAAAGCCTTAAACCTAAGCCCTATAAGGTTCCTCTTAGAATTAGGTGGATTAAGATCTTAATCAAGCTCCATTTCTCAATTTGATTCCAGGCTAGTTTAAATGTCAACTATCATCCAGAAAAACTATATACATATGTACAAAAAGATGCATATTTACACACTATTTTACAATCATGCAAAATTTTTGAAAAATGTTTTGAAATCATGAATGATGATGCATGAAGTGCAAGTTTTGCAAAAAGATATTTACACACATTTACACAAGATTTTTGCAAACTTTTGATTTTCAAAACATTTTGGAAAAATTTTGTACTATATACATAATTTTGATACAGAAAATATTTACACAAGCTTTACACAAAAGATTTTTTTGAAATCATTTTTACAAAAATAATTTGTACACTAGCTATGTATGTGCAAATAAAAGAAGATTATGTACATGAAAATTTTTTAATTTTTGTGGTTTTTAGCCATTTTTATTTATTAACACACTCACACAAAGTACGAGTTATGGCTAAAGTATATATGAAATATATACACACCCCCTATACTTAGCTCGAACGATGTCCTCAGAGTCAAGAGCGATGAAGAAGACATAACTCGTGCTTTGTATAGGGAAGTGAAAAGGAAGGCTATACAAAAGCAGAATAAAAAGTGAAGAGGGGCTCGGGTCTTCCCCCTACACTTAGGATCAAGTAATCCTAAGTATAGCAGGCTGTACACGAAGGGAAAACCGAGTGGAGAATGTACAGGGTCTACCCCCCCTATACTTAGGGTGAAATGCCCCTAAGTATAGGCAGCAAAACAGGGGTAAACAAAAACAAAAGAAATACCCGAAAGGTCTCACATCCCCCCTATACTTAGGGTAAAGTGCACCCTAAGTATAGCATAATCACAAGATGGAGAAAGGGATGTGGGACTAAAGAATGTGCTGATATGGACATCTGGATCTATGTACAGCGGAGGATCAGTAAAGCTCAGGCGTGAGATGCATTAGATGTGAGTCAAAGACCACATCTCACGCAAAATGAATAGGGGCAAGATCAACGACCCGCGGCTCATGATCTAGAAATGGCTTGAGCCGCTGGCCGTTCACTCGGAAGGTACTCTCAGAAGACAACTCAGATATATCGATGCTACCGTTGTCGTGTACCTTCCGAACCAGATAAGGTCCTTTCCATTTGCTCTGTAGCTTCCCTGGAAATAGTCTAAGCCTCGCATCAAACAGCCATACTCTCTGTCCAATCTCAAAATGCTTGTGGCTGATATGAGAATCATGCCACTCCTTGACTTTCTCCTTATAATGTAGGCTGCTCGAGAAAGCTGCATCTCTAAGCTCCTCCAGGGCAGCTAGCTCTGCCCTCCTCTGGTCTCCTATACCATCTGGATCCATAAGAATGTCTGTAACTGCCCAGAGTGACTTGTGCCTCAGCTCAACAGGTAGGTGGCATGGCTTGCCATATACGAGGCGAAAGGGAGATGTGCCCAAAGGTGTCTTGAAAGACGTCCTATATGCCCACAAGACCGAGTCCAATAGCTGTGACCAATCCTTTCGGTCAGGGCGGACGACTTTCTGCAGAATAGTCTTGATCTCCCTATTCGACACTTCGGCTAGACCATTCGTCTGTGGATGGTACGGTGTAGCAACACGATGGTCTATACCGAACTCGCTAGCAAGTGCCTTCACCTGGTCGTTGATGAAGTGAGATCCCCCATCAGAAATAAGAACTCGTGGAACCCCGAACCGCGTGATGATATGCTTCCTCAAAAATCTGCAAACTGTCCTCGCATCAGCGGCTCGGGCGGGGATAGCCTCCACCCAACGACTCACATAGTCAACGGCCAACAGAATGTACTCAAATCCCTGACTCTTAGGGAATGGACCCATGAAATCGATGCCCCATGCGTCAAAATCCTCACAGAAGTGAATGGGCTGCATCGGCAACATATCACGCTGTCCACAAGTGCCCATCCTCTGACAGTCAGTACACCTCTTCACGAACTCATCTGAGTCCTTGAAGAGGGTAGGCCACCACAAACCGGATTGGAGCACTTTCTGTGCCGTTCTCCTCCCAGAATGATGTCCTCCTGCCTCAAGCTTGTGGCAGTAAGTGAGGACGCTATGGTGTTCCTCCTGAGGAATACACCGACGCCAGACGCTATCCCCTCCTTCGTGGTAAAGGATGGGATCCTCCCAATGGTAGGACTTGGCCTTCGCTAGGAAGGTCTCAAGCCTCTGCCTGGGCCAATCTTGTGGGACTTTCCCAGCAACGAGAAAGTTCACAATATCGGCATACCATGGGAGTGAGGCGATAGCAAGGATCGCCTCATCTGGGAAGGTATCTCTGATAGGATCAATCTGCTCAGTCTCCTCAGGCTGCTCTAATCGGGAGAGGTGATCCGCCACCACATTCTTGACTCCAGGCTTATCCTTAATCTCAATGTCGAACTCCTGGAGTAGAAGGATCCATCTAGTCAGTCTGGCCTTGGCATCCTTCTTTGCCATGAGGTACCTGATGGCGGTGTGATCTGTAAACAAAGTCACTCTAGATCCAATGATATATGATCTAAACTTATCCAGGGCAAACACTACGGCTAGCATCTCCTTCTCTGTGACTGTATAATTCCGCTGGGCGGAATCCAATGTGCGGCTAGCATAGTGTATAGCAAATGGTACTCCATCCCTCCTCTGTCCCAGCACTGCCCCTACGGCAAAATCGGAGGCGTCCGTCATGATCTCGAATGGGAGAGACCAATCAGGTGGCTGGAGGACAGGAGCCTCAATCACACACTGCTGGAGAGTAGCAAATGACGAAAGACACTTGTCATCGACAAGGAACTCGGTGTCTTTCGTCAAGAGGTCAGTCAACGGTCGGGCAATCCTGCTAAAATCATGAATGAATCTCCTGTAAAATCCAACGTGCCCCAGAAATGACCGTAACTGCCTCAGATTGGACGGCAGTGTGAGTTTCCTAATGACATCAACCTTGGCCGGATCAACCTCCATGCCCCTGTTGGAGATGATATGGCCAAGCACCGTCCCTTGAGTCACCATGAAGTGACTCTTCTCCCAAGATAGCACCAAGTGATACTCAATACATCGCTGAAGTACTCGATCTAGGCAGTCAAGACAAGAATCAAATCCGTCGCCGTAGATCGAGAAATCATCCATGAAGACCTCAAGGCACTCCCCTACCATGTCCGAAAAGATCGACAGCATGCACCTCTGGAAAGTCGCAGGGGCGTTGCATAGCCCAAATGGCATGCGTCGAAAAGCGTATGTGCCGAAGGGACAGGTAAAGGTGGTCTTCTCCTGATCCTCAGGAGTGATGGCCACTTGGTTGTAGCCCGAGTACCCATCCAGGAAGCAATAATGGCTCTTCCCTGCCAGTCTCTCAATGATCTGGTCAATAAAAGGCAGGGGGAAATGGTCCTTCTTGGTGGCTTGGTTGAGTCTCCTGTAGTCAACACAAACCCTCCAAGAGGTGGGTACTCGTGTAGCAATCTCCTCTCCCGACTCACTGATCACAGTCGTGATGCCCGTCTTCTTGGGCACCACATGCAAGGGACTGACCCACTTGGAGTCGGAAATGGGATAAATAAAACCTGCACCCCACCACTTCGATATTTCCTTCATGACAACCTCTCTCAGGTTGGGGTTCAGACGCCGCTGGAACTCACGCGACGGCTTCGCCCCATCCTCGAGATAGATGTGGTGGGAGCACACTGATGGACTAATCCCATGGAGATCTGCTACGCTCCATCCGATCGCCTTGCGGTTCTTTTCAAGAACCCCCATCAAACGGGATTCCTGCTCTCCAGTCAACTCGGCGGAGATGATGACTGGGTACATCTCTGGATCGCCCGCAAGGAATCGATACTTCAGCGAAGTAGGGAGCGGCTTCAGCTCTGGAATGCTGGGTGCCGACAAATCTGGCTGTGGAAGAAACTGAGTGAAAGCTGCAAGGTCTGCCAAATTTGCCTGGGAAAGTGAAAGTGTACTCTCGCAAACTGGATCGGGAGAAGGGTGCTCAACTGTACTGTCTCTGCTCTGCTCTGCATCTGCCTCCTCCTCATCCCTAGGCTCAGCTGAACTCAGGTCTGGCATCTGATCATAACCGTCGGCCCAATCAGACTCTGAATCTGAGGGATCTGCATCAGAAACGGTGGCATCAGTACCACCGGGAAACAAGGTGGCATCAGCACCACCATCACGACTCATCGTGCTGCGATCAAGGACCGGCTCTGCTGCCGCAATGGTATCCTGAACCAGGTCTGTGCTCTCCAGACTCTCCTCTGCTGTCATCTCTGCATCAGCTGTGTCTGAAAGTGAGAGGGTAGTCTGTGCCTCAAGGTCTGCCCAAGCTGCCTCATCATCTGTGATCACAAAATCACAGTCCTGGTGGATGTCTGGCTCTGCGTCTGTCAGCTGCTCTGAATCGGTACTTGCATCTGAGCGGGATCTGAATCTGGCTCTATAGTCCTCGACCGTCTCTATTTGTATACTCTCGCCCTGGACGCGAAAGTACACCTTCCCGCTATCATGATCAGTCACCGCCTTGGCTGTGGCCAAGAACGGACGACCAAGGATGATGGGGGTATTGGTCACTGACTCAGGGGTCTCCATGTCCAACACTACGAAGTCCACGGGGAATTGCAGACCCTGAATCGTGACGATAACGTCTTGTAATAACCCCTTCGGCCTCTTGACAGATCGATCAGCGAACTGAAGGACTGTCCTGCTCTGTCGAAGAGTGCCCATCTCGAAGCGGTCGAGAAGGGCTGCCGGAAGTAGGTTGATCGACGATCCGCTATCTAAAAGAGTACGGTCGAACCACTGCTCACTAATCTGGCATCTGACATACAGGGCCCCTGAATCTGGCCTCTTGGCTGGCAGTCGGTTCTGGATCGCAAAGCACGTGGCTTTGGTCAGCACATGGATCTCTGAAGTGTGGTTCCTCCTCCTCCTCCTGACTGTAGTCCTCTCTCTCAAAGATCTCTGGAGAAGGGGGATGTGCTGCAAAGCCTCCTGGAGGGTCAGCTGGATGTGAAATCGATCTATCATGCTCTGGCTGAACTCCTCAAGCTCTCTCTTTTTTGGATCAATTTTCTTCCCCTTCCCCATCTGAAGGGCTCTAGGGAAGGGGATCACTGGGTCCTTCTCAGATGAAGGACTAGGAAAAGGTCTAAGCGGTTCAAGGACCGGATCCACACATACATCACGCACCACAGTGGGACCAGAAGAAAATAAACCTTTTCCTTTATTCATAGCAGAGTTCCGAGATACATGACCATGAGGAAAAACAACACCACTATCTGTACAAACACCGGTGGCCTCAGTACCACCACGGGCGGGCTGCTCTGCTGCTGCTGCTGAAGGTAGACGTCTCGCGGCATCAGTACCGCGTGCTGGCTCGGCTGCATGGGTGGCATCAGTACCACCTCCTAGATCTGGTGAAGTGGCGGCCTCAGTACCGCCTGTGGGATCAGCATCCTTGGTGGCCTTAGTACCACCGTCATCATCTGGAGCGGCCTCAGTACCGCTCTCCTCCTCCTCCTGTGGCGCCTCGGGATGGTGCTCAGCTGAGGCGCCGCCGCCGGCTGGGGTCCTACCGCTCCTAAGCGTGGCAAAATCAACATCAAAAAGATCTGAAGAAGTATCATCAAATGGATCGCTAGGAGTGGCTAACTCAGTATGTACTACCTGCTCAGACTTCCGCTTGAGATTGTTCGGGTTCGGCTCTATCTGGGCGGGTATGGCGGCCTTCCCTCTCACCAGATCCCGCAACTCCTGGCGGAACTCGTCCATCTCCCGTCGAAATGTCGCCTGCTGGTCCGTGAGGAGGCGGGTGATATCATCCAAAGCGGGGCTCTCGTGGGAGCCCGACGGGTGGCCTCTCTGTGGATGAGGCTGTGACTGCTGGTAAGGGTAAGAGGGGTAGGAAGGAGGGTGCTGCTGGTGCTGGTATCCCTGGTGAGCCTGCTGCTCACGTCTCCAAGGCTGTCCCTGCTGCTGATAGGGACGAGGAACGTAGGACGACTGCTGCTGGTAGACTGGGGGCTGCTGCTGCGGCTGGTGATGGTCCCTCGACTGGGAGTACTGCCCTCCCTGTGCTGACGGCTGCTGCTGGGGCTGGCCACCACCACTCCCCCACCTGAATCCGGGATGATCTCGTCGGATCCCAGGCTGGGGACGGTCGTACCAGATCCCGTTGACATCCATCAACGGCTCTGCATCAAAGGGGGCTGGGGGTAGTACTGCCAACGGCTGATCCGGCTGGTAGACCACCATCTGCATCTCTGGAGATGGTGGTGACTGCAAAGTGGGCTGCGGCTACTGGTACGGCTCCGCCTGTACAAGGTGAACCTGTCTAGGCTGCACTGGGGTGCTGGAGCGCTGGGACGAGCTGCTGCTGCTGCCGGCGTCGCCTCGCGACTGAAGACGGGGCTGAGAAGCCGTCTGTGTCTCCTGGAGACACATGAGCTGTGTCTTCAGGTCGCTCAAGACCTGTGCCATCTGATCCATCTGTGCTATGCTCTGGCACTGCTTCTTCTCTATTAGCTCCATGCGGTCCAGCTTCTCGCTGATGATGCCCATGTCCGCAGCTGACGACTCTAACTGTGCTGCTGCTGTGGCTGCGGACGAACTAGATGGACCTGCATCTACCCGTGCTATCCTCTGGTACTGCACGGGTCCTGGCTGATGTGGCTGGGTCTTCTGGGTGTAGAGACGGGTCTGGGACATCACCATGTAATTCTCTGCCATCTCCTCAAAAATAGCCCAGACCTGGTCATGGTCCTTGGCGAAGTAGGACCCGCCACAAGAAGCGTTCACCAGGCCCTGTAGCTCTGGTGACAACCCACTGAAAAAGATCTGAACTAGGTTCGGCTTCGTGATATCGTGGTGTGGGCATCTGTCCAAAAGCTCTCTAAACCTCTCCCAAGCCTCATGGAACTGCTCGTTGGGGAACATGGAGAAGTTGCTGATCAGGGCCCTCGCTGCGTTCGTCCGCCCGAGTGGATAGTACTTGTTCAAGTACTTGGTGCGGAGCTGCTCCCAGGTGTACACGAATCTCCCCAAATGCTTCAGCCAGGTGGCTGCTCTATCTGCCAGTGAGAAGGGGAAGGCAATCATCCGTATGGTATCCTGGTCCACATGCCTGTCGTGGACAGTACTGCAAATCATGAGAAACTCCTGTAGGTGGAGATGGGGCTCCTCGGTAGCCAGTCCATGGAACCGCGGAAGCATCTGCAAGGTGTTCGGGGGGAACTTGAAGTCCCCCACGATGGCTGGAACCACAACCCAATGGTGCATCAAAGTAGATCCGGGGTTGTGCAACTCCCGCATCGGTCTAGGTGGTCCTGCTCCTCCTGCGGCTGCTGCCGCTGCGGCGGCGACCGCGGCTGCTGCTGCTGCTGCTGCGGCTCGTGCCTGTGCCTCTGCATCCGGGTCCTCGGGCTCGCTCTGCTCATCTCTATCTGCTCTGAGCCTCTCCATCTCACGCCTCATCTCTATCATAAAAGCTCCCTGATCGCGGAGCTGCTGCTGGACTGTCTCTAACTGTGCGATCAGGGTGGAGTTGATCGCTCCCTGGTCTAGTACAAAGTGCTCGGGACGGGAGTGATCGTCAGAACTGCCTGCGCCTGCCATCTCGACGTCTGCAAAATCAAATGAGCCCAACTCAGGTGCCGTCAAATGTATCAATCTCTCCTCGAGCTCATGTCTCTCAGGGCGGTCAGAAAGGGGATCGCGGGGGAAAAGGGTGGAGTCGTACTCGGGCTCGGAGAGCGGGTCTGAGCTCTCGCGAGCCAACCTAGATGATGAGGTAGACGCGCCCGAAAGCGGTGCAGCCAGAGGCTGCCTAAGAGACCGTCTACCCATCATCTTGATCTGGCGAGTAGGGCGGATGGGATCTGGAAAAACTATGATCTGAAAAAAAACCCCCGGTTCACCAACGCAACGCGAGCTGAAGACCGTGAAAGTTCGGTCGAATTATCTTGTCTGTTTTATTTGGTGAACACACAAATATCAGAGCGATTACGTGACCTGTTGGGATATCCGCTGCTAACCCAACCGACTGGCCCGCACGGAAGAGTCGGTAGTCAGTCAAGTATAGCAACGGGGAGCTCTACCTAGTGTTCGGGTCACTCTCTCGCACATGCAAACCAAGCAATGAGGGGGTTGCTTTCCCCAATACAAAATTTTTAGGGTGAGCGAGTTTTAAGGTCGATAATTTTAAACAGTCCCAATTTTATGATTTCTCTTTTTAGGTATTTTTCAAATCAAACAAAAACGCCTAACGAATTTTTCGATTCTCCTGATTATTAAGTCAAAAACGGGGGGAGAAGTCGAAAAAGCCGATGCACGAGAAATCAATGATGCATGCAAAGTCAGAAAAGCGTACCTGCCTCCAGCTCTCTACATGCAGAGTGATCCGCGCATAAAATAAAGACAGAAATTAAACTAAGCTATATGATGCAACGGTAAAAAGCCGAGTCCTAAACAAGCACTTTCTAGCGATGAACCGTCTAACCGGTCACCGACCTCCAAGCCAAAGGGTCCGGTCTTGGCTCGTCCCTCCCCTGCCCGACAAATCGGGGGTAGGAGTAAGCGCTTTACAGGATGAGCTACGACACGTAGGCTACGGAAGCTAGCGAGTCGGTTATTTTTATTAATTATTTTAAGCAGGTCCAATTACGATTCTATAGGAACAGATAAGCCTTAAGGTGTTTGGATCCTACTCAGCTACGGCACAATCACCACAAAGTCCTAAATCTAGGGGCTCAAGCAAAAACCGCGAAAAACCGGCAAATGACAGTAAGAAAGAAAGAAAAAGAAAAGCCGCGTAAAAAGCCGCGAAAAACCGAGGGGTCCTAATGGGTCCCCCGAGCACGCCGGTGCTCAGCGAAACAGACCCGCTACGGTATAAGTGTCTAAGAGTCTCAGAAAGGCCTGTCCCTGTATTATTACAATTAAGAATGAATAAATGAAATAAAAACTATCCTACTGCCTCACCCCACTCAACTCTCTCCTCTCGCTCTCTCCTGCGGCTTCGTAGAGAAAGAAGCCGCCTCCAAGTCTCGCGGCTGCACCGGCTCCTCGAAAGTCGCCTCCGCGGTCCTCGGGCCCTCGCAAGAAGACAGGAAAAGTGGTCAGACCAATAAACAATAATCAAATAATAAATGAAAATAAAAACAAGGGTATATGTGCAAAAATGGAAACAAAATAATCACACAAAATAAAACAAAAATAAAAAGAAAAGAAAATCAAAATAAAACAAAATAAATCAAAAAGGAACTATGAACAAAAGCCGCGAAAAGCCGCGGGCTCCGGAGAGCCGCGAAAAACCGCGAAAACAAAAACGAAAAATAAAACAAAAACAACTACTAAGCCGTGCTCCCCGGCAATGGCGCCATTCTGATAACCCGCAAAAGTGTCGAACAACTGAGGGGAAGGTATGGAAATGAGGTCGTTGCGACCTCAGTCACTCGAATGCGTGTATCAAGAAAAATAACCACTCAGAATAGATCAAATCAATCAAAACAAAGAAGAGCGGTCTAGCTATAGGATTAACCTGGTATAGCTCCCAGGGTCGAACTCAAGGAGCACGGATTGGCCTAAGGCCTACGAAGTAGTAAAAATAAGATAAAATAAAAGAAAAGTGTTTTTTAATGGTTTTTAATAATTTTTGTATTTTTTTGGATTTTTAAAATGTGAAGAGAAGTAAAGAAAAGCAAAATCAAGCCAACTTAAGCAATTTATTTAACACACCAAAAATCAAGCAAAAATTCAAGAAAAATTGTTTTTATGTTTTTTAAGTTTTTAAGTATTTTTGGTGAATTTTTGAGATTTTTATAAAGTGTAATTTATTTTCTAAAAATCAAACAGTGCTAGAAATGCTGGGTACTGTCCAGCCAGAACCAAAACCCTCAAATCAAATATCTAAGGATCACAACAGGTTCTAGAGGTAATTTTCCTATATTCTAAATAAAATAAGGAAAATTTGGGCACCGAGATTATTGTTTTTGGATTTTTAGGTTATTTATTATAATTTTTAGGAGTTTTTAAGGGTTTTTAGATTTTTAGGGTTTTTAAGTGATGAAAAATAGCCAAAATTGGCTAGAAAATCAAACAACAAGCAAGAAATAGTAGCTAATTTTTTTAGAATTTTTAGAGGTGATTTTATATTTTTTTTGGTATTTTTAAACCTAGACAGTAGCTAAAAAGGAGGTTTTTGAATTTTTTAAAAATACTAAATAAAATCAAAAATGTCCTCAAAAATTCTCAAAAATCCAACAACATGGCAGGAGCCATGTGTCAAATTTTCATCGAATTTAGAGGTGGTTTGATATTTATTCAAAAATCAAGAAGGGGGCACTGTGCACAGGGACGTAAGTGCAAATACCCAAAGCTCTGGGGGCCAAGGTGCAAAAATCCCAGCAAATCACGCGCGTGGCGCGTGCCTGGGGCACTCAAGGGCCTTTTGGTAATAAAAACCAAGTTCCTGGACCTTTTGGTAACTCGTACCAAAAGTCTAGGGGCTTGGATGCAAAAATCCCACTAAAATCCGCACATGCGCATAAACAACACTCACAGGGGCATAAATGCAATTACCAAAAAGTTAGCATTCATTCATTAACCCATCAGAACTACAGGATAATAAATGCAAATAACCCAATAAACACGTGACGAAGCACGTGGGCTCACATACACAGGGGTATAATTGCAAATAAAAACAAGCACAAGGTCCTTAGTGCAAATTACCCTACGTAAATAAAATAACTAAAATATTTACAGGACTAGGACTGAAAAGACAAACTAAGAGGGGGGCCTAAGTAATTTACCCCTTTATTTGTCGACGGCCGGATTCGCGCCACGTGGAAGATCGGTCGGTCCTGGATGGCTGGCGCTCCTCTTCGTCTGACCTCGAGCCAAATCGACGGTGCTGGAGAGGACACGTGGAAGATCGAACGGGTATGGCCTCAGGTGTCTCTCTCCGCTGCTCGCACGGTCCTGATCATCCCCTAACGATGATCGACGGCTGCTGCTCCTCGAAGAACGGACGGTGGCGATGCAGACTGGGAGCGGGGGCTGATCGGACGGTGCTGGAGGATGGTGGAAGAACACTCCACCGGCGAGCTTCGCCGGCCTCGTGCGTGAGCTGCAGTCCTCCTCAGCTGCTCCTGATGATCGGGGAAGATAGGCGACGGCGTCCCGCAGCTGCTGGTACTGTCCGATGGCCCGACCGAGCCCTGGAGGGGCTCCGGCGAGGTCGTCGGCGAAGAGCTCCTGGTCTGAACGTATGGGGGTCTCAGATGACTCCCATTGGACCTGCAAAGTGAACCAAAAGCTTCGCGGGTCGAGGGCAAAGTGCCTCGACCCAAAGAAGCGGGGTGAAGGTGGCTGGTGGGTCGGTGCGAATGAGCTCCGGCGAGCTGGGGATGGGGGAGCTCGACTCCCAGCTCCGGGGCGAGCTGGGTTGAACGAGTGGGCGTAGAACGTGCGTCGGAGGATGGCGACGGTGTGTGTGGGTTCCGATGATCGAGAAAGTACGCAATGTGGCCGGAATCAGGGGAACTCGTCGGAGATGTGATTTGGGCGAAACATGAAATTACGCGAAATGAAAGGGCGAAAGGGTTACCTGGGCGAAGTGGAAGACTGTGCTGGAGTGTGGCTAACTCCGGGTCTTTGCCTCAAAGGTCGTCCCTGCCTGAGGCTCGAGCTCCAGCTAGGTGGCGGAGCACGGCGGCGCACGGCTGCCGGATCGATGGTCGGGCACCCTCCTCCTCGCTGCAACACGGCAGACGGAAGCTGTCACCTTGCTGAATGCAATGGAGGTCACGGGAGTGAAGGTGGAGAGCCAAAGATGGCAAGAAAGTGCGGCGGAGCTGAGATTTTATATGGGTGCAGGTCCGGGAAGAATCGATCGGGTCCGGCTCGTTTGAGCACGGATCCCTAGGAGGAATGTCGGGCGAGATTCCCGGATACCTGGGGAACAATTAGGACCAGGGATTAAGCCAAATGGAGGTCGGGTCTGGTTGGAATAAATGGGGAAAGATGGGTCCGCGAACCAGATCCGGCTCTGGTGGTCCTGGGGGAGGTGTTGACCGGGGGTCAACAATCCCCCGTGGACCAATCAGAGCCCGCCAAGGCTTAAAATTTTATTTGATTTTTTTGGGCCTTTAAATGGCCGAATTTTCAAAAACTTAAAACACAAAATATTTTTGTTTTAATTTTTTCTATTTTTTTGTGATTTTTAATTAATTTTTGGAAATAAAAATAAGGTATATACATAGTAGCTATACATAGGTATATATACCATATATTGATTTTTAATTTTTGCTTTTTAATTAGTTATTTTTATACATTTTTATTCCTATTTTATATTTTATTTATGTATAGGATAAAATGAGGAATAAAAGGCTATTTTTATTTTATTTTTATTATTTATATACATAGGTTAAATAATTATTTATGTGCAACTATATACATGGTATATGTACAATATGTTTTTGTATTTTTAATTTTGTAATTTTTATTTGATTTTTGTTTTGCTTCTTTTTATTTATTTTATGTACAATATATACATAGAATATTTACAAAAAGTTTTAGAAATAAATAAATTTATTTACAAGGTGAAATAGATAAAGAGAGGTGGTCTATGTACATGGTGTAAGGGTATTTTTGGTCTTTTTGATTTTAAAGTTTTTATTTTGTTTTTAATAGCTTATAAATATATACAAAATATATACAAACATATTTTTGGGATGAGGAAAATATTATTTATTTATTTACAAATATATACATAAGTGAGCCCCTATCTCCCTCTACTTGGCTTTTATGCGGTCAGGCCCATGCCGAGCCCTCCCTTGGGTTAGGTTGCTCAATATTTATTCTAAATATTTCCCTCTTTTTCTTTTTCATCTTTATTCTTTTATTTTTGCACAAAAACATGCTAATTATCTATATTTACAAACATGCATGCTTTTGCTAACTTTTCCTATTTACACATATCTACATGCATTTGCATAGGTTTTTGTAGCTAAAATATAAGAATAAAGAGTGATGAATGGGTATTCATCAACTCCCCATCAGATATCAATCCTCGAGGTACCCCGAACCGCGTAATGATATGCCTCCTCAAAAATCTGCAAACGGTTCTGGCATCTGCGGTTCGGGCGGGGTTGGCCTCAACCCAACGACTCACATAATCCACGGCCAACAGAATGTACTCAAATCCCTGACTCTTAGGGAATGGGCTTATGAAATCGATGTCCCATGCGTCAAAAACCTCACAGAAGTAAATGGGCTGCATCGGCATCATATCATGCTGTCCACAAGTGCCCATCCTCTGACAGTCAGTACACCTCTTCATGAACTCATCAGAGTCCTTGAAGAGGGTAGGCCACCATAGGCCGGATTGGAGCACTTTCTAAGCCGTTCTCCTCCCAGAGTGATGTCCTCCTGCCTCAAGCTTGTGGCAGTAAGTGAGGACGCTATGGTGCTCCTCCTGAGGAATGCACCTACGCCAGACGCTATATCCTTCGTGGTAAAGGATGGGATCCTCCCAGTGGTAGGACTTGGCCTTCGCAAGGAAGGTTTCAAGTCTCTGCCTGGGCCAATCTTGTGGGACTTTCTTAGCAACAAGAAAGTTCACAATATCGGCGTACCACGGGAGAGAGGCGATAGGAAGGATCGCCTCATCTGGGAAGGTCTCACATATAGGGTCAATCTGTTCAGAATTCTCAAGATGCTCTAGTCGGGAGAGATGATCCGCCACCACATTCTTGACTCCAGGCTTATCCTTAATCTCTATGTCGAACTCCTGGAGTAGAAGGATCCATCTAGTCAATCTAGCCTTGGCATCCTTCTTTGCCATGAGGTACCTGATGGCGGTATGATCTGTGTACAAGGTCACTCTAGATCCAATAGTGTACGATTTGAACTTATCTAGGGCGAAGACTACGGCTAACATCTCCTTCTCTGTGTCTGTGTAGTTCCGCTGCGCAGAATCCAATGTGCGGCTAGCGTAGTGGATAGCAAATGGAACTCCATCCCTCCTCTGTCCCAGCACGACCCCCACGGTAAAATCGGAGGCATCCGTCATGATCTCAAATGGGAGAGACCAATCAGGCGGCTGGAGAACAGGAGCCTCAACAACACATCTCTTGAGAGTCTCGAAGGACGAAAGACACTTGGCATCGACAAGGAACTCGGTGTCTTTCGTCAGCAGGTCAGTCAATGGTCGGGCAATCCTACTAAAATCATGAATGAATCGCCAGTAGAAACCGACATGCCCCAGGAAAGACCGTAACTGCCGCAAATTGGACGGCGGTGCGAGTTTTCTAATGACATCTACCTTGACCGGATCAACCTCCATGCTCCTGTTGGAGATGATATGGCCAAGCACCATCCCTCGAGTCACCATGAAGTGACTCTTCTCCCAAGATAGCACAAGGTGAACCTCTATACATCGCTGAAGGACTCGGTCTAGGCAGTCAAGACAGGAGTCGAATCCGTCGCCGTAGACCGAGAAATCATCCATGAAGACCTCCAAGCGCTCCCCTACCATGTCCGAAAAGATCGACAACATGCATCTATGAAAAGTCGCAGGGGCATTGCATAGCCCAAATGGCATGCGTCTGAAGGCATATGTGCTGAAGGGATAGGTGAAGGTAGTCTTGTTCTGGTCCTCGGGAGTGATGGCCACTTGGTTGTAGCCCGAGTACCCATCCAGAAAATAATAGTGGCTCTTCCCTGCCAGTCTCTCAATGATCTGATCTATAAATGGCAGGGGGAAATGATCCTTCTTGGTGGCCTGGTTGAGTCGTCTGTAATCCACGCAGACTCGCCAAGAAGTGGGTACTCGTGTAGCAATCTCCTCTCCAGACTCGCTGACTACTGTAGTGATGCCCGTCTTCTTGGGCACCACATGCAAAGGGCTGACCCACTTGGAGTCGGAGATGGGGTAGATAAAATTGGCGCTCCACCATTTCGAAATCTCCTTCATGACAACCTCTCTCAGATTCGGGTTCAGCCGCTGCTGGAACTCACGCGACGGCTTCGCCTCATCCTCGAGGTAGATATGGTGGGAGCACAGGGTCAGACTTATCCCCTGGAGATCTGCTACGTTCCATCCTATCGCCTTGCGGTTCTTTTCAAGAACCCCCATCAAAAGGGATTCCTGCTCTCCAGTCAAATCGGCGGAGATAATGACTGGGTACATCTCATGATCACCCGTAAGGAACCTATACTTCAGCGACGCAGGAAGTAGCTTCAGCTCTGGACAACTGGGTGCTGTTGGATCTGGCCTCTGAAAACTCTGAGTGAACGCTGGCAAATCCGCATGGGAGAACTGAAACTCTCGTTCACACTCTGAATCTGGAGAAGGCTGCTCTAATGAACTGTCTCTGCTCTGCTCGGCATCTACCACCTCCCTAGCTGCAGGCTCAGTGGAAGTCAGATCTGTTATGTAATCATCAAAATCTGCCCAGTCAAAATCTGACTCCGAGGGATCTGTATCATCTAAGGTAGCCTCAGTACCACCATCATCACAAAACAAATCAGTATCATGGTCGAGAACCGGCTTTGCTGCCTCAAATGTATCCTGGACCAGGAATGCGCTCTCCAAGCTCTCCTCTGCTGTCGTCTCTGCATCAGCGAACTCTGAAGGTGAGAGGATGGCCTGTGCATCTGGATCTACCCATACTGCCTCATCATCTGTAATCACAAAGTTGCAATCCTGGTAGATGTCTAGCCCAGCATCTGTCATCTGCTCTGTATCTGAAGTAGTCTCTGAGCATGCTCTGTCTCTGGCTTTGCTGTCCTCGACCGTATCTATTTGTACACTTTTGCCCTCGACGCGAAAGTATACCTTCCCGCTATCATGGTCGGTCACTACCTTGGTTGTGGCCAAGAACGGGCGACCGAGAATGATGGGGGTATCGGTCACTGACTCAGGGATCTCCATATCCAACACTACGAAGTCCACGGGGAATTACAGACCCTGAATCGTGACGACAACGTCCCTCAGCAACCCCTTCGGCCTCTTGACAGATCGATCAACAAACTGAAGGACTGTCCTGCTCTGTCAAAGAGTGCCCAACACGAAAGTGTCGAGAAGGGCTGCTGGAAGTAGGTTGATCGACGATCCGCTATCTAATAGAGTACGATCGAACCTCTGCTCTCTGATATGGCATATGACATAAGGGGCTCCTGAGTCTGGCCTCTTGGCCGGCAGACGGTTCTGGATCGCGAAACAAGTAGCTCTGGTCAGCACATGTATCTCTGAATGGTGGTTCCTCCTCTTCCTCCTAACTGTGGTCTTGTCTCTAAGTGAACGCTGGAGTAGAGGGATGTGCTGCAAAGCCTCCTGAAGAGTCAGCTGAATGTGAAAACGATCTATCATTTGCTGGCTGAACTCTTCCTGCTGCATCTTTTTTGGATTTTCAATTTTCTTCCCCTTTCCCATCTGAAGAGCTCTAGGGAAGGGGATCACAGGGTCCTTCTCAGATGAAGGACTAGGAACGGGCCTGAGCTGATCAACGGCAGGATCCACACAAACATCAAGAACCACAGTGGGACCAGAAGAAAACAAACCCTTTCCTTTAATTCTAGAAGTGTTCCGAGATACATCAACAGAAGGAAAAAACTACAGGACTCTCAGAAGAACTGGTGGCATCAGCACCACCCTCGGCTGGAAGACTGGCGGCCTCAGTACCGCGCTCTGGCTCAGCAACATGGGTGGCCTCAATACCACCTCCTCCAACTGGTGAAACGGCAGCCTCAGTACCGCCGGTGGGATCATCATCCGTGGTGGCATCAGTACCACCATCATCATCTCTGGCGGCCTCAGTACCGCTCTCCTCCTCGCCTGGCGCTCTGGAAGTATCCTCGGGGTGTCGCTCAGATGAGTCGCCTCCTGCTGGCATCCTACCGCTCCTAAGTGTGACAAAATCAGTATCAAACAAATATGCAGACATATCTCCAAATGTATCACTAGGAGTGGCATACTTAGTACAAACTACCTGCTCAGATTTCCTCTTGAGGTTATTCGGATTGGGCTCTATTTGGGCAGGGATGGCGGCCTTCCCTCTCACTATGTCCCGCATCTCCTGGCGGAACTCATCCATCTTCCGTCGGAATGTAGCCTGTTGATCGGTGAGAAGACAGGCTATGCCATCCAAGGCGGGGTTCTCATAGGATGGCCCATGAGAACCTGACGGGTAGCCTCTCTGGAAGTGAGGCTGCTGCTTCTGCTGCTGTGTGTGAGAGGGGTAAGACTGTGGATGATGCTGCGGCTGATGAGGCTGATCACGCCTCCAAGACTGTCCCTGCTAATAGGGACGAGGTCCATATGACTGTGACTGTTGTGGCTGCTGCTGAGTGTATGGTGGGGGCTGCTGCCGCTGGTGATCCCTCTGATGGCTGTACTGGCCACCCTGTCCTGACGGCTGCTGCTGGGGCTGGGCACCTCCGGCCGCTTAACGGAATCCAGGATGGTCTCGTCGGATACCGGGCTGGGGGCGGTCGTACCAAATCCCGTTGACATCCATCAATGGCTCTGAATCGTACTGGGGTGGCGGGAGCACTGCCAGAGGTTGATCCGACTGGTATACCACCATCTGCGTGTCCAGAGATGGCAGTGACTGGTAAGTGCGCTGCGGCTGCTGGTATGGCTCCGCCTGTACAAGGTGAACCTGTCTAGGCTGCTGGTGGGAGCTGGAGCGCTGAAACGAGCTGCTGTTGCTACTCGGATCACCTCGTGCCTGAAGACGAGGCTGTGAAGCCGTCTGTGCCTCCTGGAGACACAGAGTCTGTGCCACTTGCTCCATCTGCGTGATGCCCTAGCAATGCTTCTTCTCAATAATCTCCATCCAGTCCAGCTTCTCGCTGATAATCCCCATGTCTGCGGCTGAACTCTCGGCCTGTGCTGCTACCGCTGACGAACTAAAAGGACCGGCGTCGACCCGTGCTATCCTCTGGTACTACACGGTATGTGGCTGGAGTCTGCCCTGAGTGTAGAGTCTGGTCTAGGATATCACCATATAGTTCTCTGCCATCTCTTCATAGATGGCCCAGACCTGATCATGGTCCTTGGTGAAATAGGACCTGCCATAAGAAGCATTCACCAAGCCCTGAAGCTCTGGTGTCAGCCCGCTAAAGAAGCTCTGAACAAGGTTCGGCTTTGAAATGTCATGGTGCGGGCATCTGTCGGTCAGCTCACGGAACCTCTCCCATGCCTCGTGGAACTGCTCGTTGGGGAGCATGGAGAAGTTGCTGATCAGGGCTCTAGCTGCGTTCGTCCGCCCGAGTGGATAGTACTTGTGCAAGTACTCGGTGCGGAGCTGCTCCCAGGTGTAGACGAACTTCCCCAGATGCTTCAGCCAGGTGGCTGCTCTGTCTGCTAAGGAGAAAGGGAAGACAATCATCCGTATGGTATCCTGGTCCACCTGATGGTCGTGGACTATGTTGCAGATCATCAAGAACTCCTGAAGGTGGAGATGGGGCTCCTCTGTGGCGAGCCCATGGAACCGGGGGAGGAGCTGCAAAGTGTTCGGGGGGAACTTGAAGTCCCCCACGATGGCTGGTAGTACGATCTAGTGATGCATCAAGGTCGATCCGGGGTTGTGCAACTCCTGCATCAGTCTCAGTGCCTCTACTGCTGTTGCTGCGGCTGCCGCATCGTCAGGTATCCTCGGCCCGTCTCCTGGCTCGTGCTGGTCGCGAGCGGCTCTCAACTGCTCCATCTCACGCCTCATGTCCAACATGAATGCTCCATGATCCCTCAACTGCTGCTGAACTGTCTCGAGGGAGGCAATCAGGGTGGAGTTGATCGCACCCTGGTCCATAATGAAAGTCTGATCGTGCTGGGGGCCTCTGGTGCGGTCGTCACTGCTGTCGGCCATAGTCTCTACAAAATCAAAGCATCCAAACTCAGGTGCCGATAAATCATCTGTCTGTCTCTCCTCTGGCACTGGTATCTCGGACTCAGAAGAAGGGGGGTCAAGGGGGAACAGGGTGGAGTCGAACTCGGGTTCGGAGAGCGGGTCTCGGCTCTCGCGAACCAACCTAGACGAGCGGGTAGACGTGCTGGAAAGCGGTGCAGCCAGAGGCTGCCTCAGAGACCGTCTGCCCATCATCTTGATCTGGCGAGTTGTGCAGATGAGATCTGGTAACAACTATGATCACAAGCAAACCTCCGATTCACCAACGCAATGTGAGCTGAAGACCGTAAAGGCTCGGTCAATTTATCTTGTCAATTTTATTTGGTGATCAGTCAGGATAGCAGAGCGATTACGTGACCTGTTGGGTAACCCGATATTCTCTCAACCGATTGTCCCATACAGAAAGAGCTGGTAATCAGTCAAGAAAAATATCGGAGGGCTCTACCTAGTGTGCGGGTCACTCTCTCGCGCAAGCAAATCAGACAATGAGGGGGTTGCTCTCCCCAAGAAAAATTTTTCGGTGAGCGTCTTTTAGGGTCGATAGAGTTAACCAGTCCCAATTTTATGATTTCTCTTTTTAGGTATTTTTCAATAATCAAACAAAATCGCCTAACGAATATTTCGGTTCTCCTGGTTATTAAGTCCAAAAATTAGGGGGGAGAAGTCGAAAAAGCCGATGCGCGATGAAATCAATGATGCATGAAGAGTAAGAAATGCGTACCTGACTCCAGCAGTCTACATGCAAAATGATCTGCGCAGAATTGAAAGAAAGAAAATAAACTACCTAAATGGTGCAGGCGGAAAACTGAGTCCGTAAACAGCAATGCTACTCGAAAGAACGAATATTCGACCACCAGCCTCCAATCCAAAGAGTCCGATCTCGGTCCACCCCTCCTCCTCCCGACAAATCGGGTTCAGGAGCAGCGCTTGGCAGGGTGGGCTGCGGCACGTAGGCTCGAAGGAAGTGAGTCGACTATTTTATTAATCTTTTTATTATAGGTCCAATTACCGATCTATAGGTGCAGGCAGATATATTAGGGTGCTTGGATCCTATGTATTACGTCACAATCAAGTAGAAAATCCTACGGCTAGGGGCTCGAGAAATCCGTGAGAAACTGGAAAAGGCAGTAAAGAAGACAAAACCGTGTAAAAAGCCGCGAAGAAACTAAGGGGTCCCCCAAGCACACCGGTGCTCGGCGAAACAGACCCTTAAAGTGTCTAAGAAAGTCTGAGTGTCCTTTCCCTGTATTATTACAATAATAGTTCAAATGTGCTGGAAATAAAACCTAATCTACTCTAAACTAATCTCCCGCACTCATCTGCTTCCTCGCGCTCTCCTGCGGCTCAGTGCAGAAGGGAGACGCCTCCGATCACCGCAGTTGCGTCAGCTCCTCGAAAGTTACCGCCTCGATCCTCAGACCCTCGCAAGAAAACAGAAGAGTGCGTCAAGCCTCAATAAAATAAAGCAAATAAAATAAATGAGAGAAAACAGGGTATATGTATGCAGAAAGGAGAATAAAAATAAACAAGCAAAATAAAAAAAATAAAAAACAAAAATAAATGAAAAGAAAATAAAATAAAATAAAACAAAAATAAAAAAAACCGCGAAAAGCCGTGGACTCAGAAAGAGCCGCGGAAAGCTGCGAAAAAGAAAACAAAATAAAATGAAAAATAAACGGACTACTAAGTCGTGCTCCCCGGCAACGGCGCCATTCTGATGAGCCACCCAAAAAACTAAGTAATTATGAATCAATGCGGTCGTTGCGACCTCAGTCGCACAGGACTCAGAGCTCAATCAAGAAAAATTCAGACCACCAAACAAAGACAAAAATCGATGAAAACTCAAGATAGCGGTCTAGCTATTGGATTAACCTGATATAGCGACCAGGGTCGAACTCAGGGACCACGTGATGGCCTTGCGGCCTACAAAGTAGTCAAAAATCAAATAAAATATAAACACGCAATTTTTGGTGGATTTTTAATATTTTTTGGAATTTTTAATTATAATGAAAATAATAAAACAAATAAAACAAGCAAACTCAAGCAATTATTTAATCACTCTAAAAAGTTCCAAAAATTCAAACAAAAATATTTTTATCATTTTTATATTTTTTTATGTTTTTGGTTAATTTTTGGTATTTTTCTGATTGTTAGGGAATTTTATAAAAATGAAAGAAGGCTGAAAAATAATTGTACTGTCCAACCTGGCTTCAAGGGTCAAATTAAAATATAAAATGACCCTAACAAAGCCTGAAGGTATTTTTCATGTAAACTAGAAACAAAGAGCAAAATTCAGAGACTGAGATTATTATTTTTGGAATTTTCTATTAATTACTAGAATTTTTATGTGATTTTCAAAATTTTTCAATTTGTATATTTTTTAGAAGTCCAAAAATGACCAAAATTGATCAGAAAATCAAACACCACAAAACACGCAAAACCTATTTTTTTTTAAATTTTTAAAAGAGTTTTAACATTTTTTTGTGATTTTTATATATGAACAGGCAGAAAAATATAGGTTTTTGAATTTTTAAAAATACTAAAAATGTTCAAAAATGTACCAAATTTTTAATGAAAATTTTACACAATGGCAGGAGCCACGTGTCCAATTTTCACGAAATTTGGACTTGATTTGGTATTTTATTAAAATCAAAAGCACACAAATAGTGCACAAGTACCTAGTTGCAAATAAAATAAGTCCTAGGGCTGAAAAGATAACACGGCAAAAACCCCAGGTCCTTAAATGCAAAAATCCCCGAGAACCACGCGTGACGCACGTGTGTCACACTCAGAGGGGCATAAGTGTCATTCTAATTTTAAAACATTCAAAGCGGAACACACATAAATCACAGGATAAAATCTGCAATTTCACCAAAACTCACGTGTCGATGCACGCGTCCATCATGTACAGGGGTAGAAATGCAAACAAGACAAACAACAGGGTCCTCTATGCAAATGTTCCAAACTAAAATAAAATACAAAAACTATTTACAGGACTAAATGCTAAAACAAAATAGAAAGGGGGCCTAAGTGAAATTACCCTAATTATTTATCCGAGGGCTGGGATGGTGCCACGTGGAATATCTAGCGGCTAGGGATGTCGACGCCTCAACGAAGAAGCCCTGGCTCGGATCCGACGGTGGAGGTCATGCCACGTATACGATCGGACGGTGGGGATGTGCTGTGGCTAAACCTCGCTGAATCGACGGTCACGATCGAACCTCCAAAGATCTAACGGTGATGGCTGCTCCTCAAGTGGATGGATCTGATCTAATCTGAAGCATTGAGGAAGATCGGACGTCTCCTGGAGGTCCTGGAAGAACTCAGCTCCGACGAACTTCGCCGGAGCACCACAGACGTGCTGGACCTCCGCGGGGGCTGCTGAGATATGGAATAGGCGCGCCTCGATGCTCCGCAGCTGGTGGACCTCTCTGATGAGGCCGGAAACGTCGGAGACGCTCTGGCGATGGAGGCAGAGCTGGAGCTGCTGCTTCTGAATGTTCAGACCCTCAGATGGGCCCGTCTTGACCTGCAAAATAACACAACAAACTCCTGGGTCGAGGGCAAAATGCCTCGACCCGGTTAGAGGCGAGGTGGGTGGTCAGTGCATCGTGACGAAAGAGCTCCGACGATGCGACGACGAAGGAACTCGAAGACCTTGCTCCGGGGCGAGTCAGGGGGTGCGAATGGGTGAAGAACGTGCGGAGAAGGCTCGTGAGCGTGAGGGTGGATTCCGATGATCGAGAAGGTGACTGGTGTGGTCGGAATCAAAGGTCGAAGGCGACGGGGCGATTTGGGCGTAATTCAAAATTAGCTAAAACTAAAGGGAACTAAGGTTACCTGATGGTCGAGGTCGACTGGGGACGAGCTGCTGAAGCTCTAGGTCCTTGCCTCGAGGGCCGTCGATGCCCGAGGCTCGAGCACCACGCAGGGGGCAGCGCACGACGACGCAAGGCTACCGGATCGATGGTCGGGACTCCTCCTCCTCACTGCGACATCGCCAATCGCTTGCTGTCACTCAGGCGATGGTGGTGGAGGTCCTGGGATAGAAAGAGCGGAGCGAAGGATGAGTGAAAGTGCGGGCGGAGCTCGGCTTAAATACGGCCAGGGGTCCGGCTAAGAGAGGGTCGGGCGAGCTTATCGGAGCTCGGACCCCTTAAATCCACCCCGAGCGTGGATCAGAGATGAACGATGGTGGATTAGGACCCTGGGTTTCGATGATTGGCGATCGGATCGACGCGCAATAAATGGGAGAAATCAGGTCGGGCGTGCAGATCCGCAGGGCAGTGGTCCAGGGGGGGAGTTGACCGGGGGGTCAACATCCCCCGGGGACCAATGGGATGCAACCACGTGTAAAAGATTTGGAAATTCAATAAAAAATGGTAAATGGCTGAATTAAGAAAAACTCAAAACATGAAAAATATTTATTTATTTATAAACTATTTTTTTATTTTGATTTATATTTTTGAAATAAAAATAAGGTATGTACAATATAGTATAATATATAGGTATATATACAATATTGTCTTCTTGATTTTTGATTTTTAATTACTTATTTTTGTATATTTTTATTCCAATTTTATATTTTTTATTTACTTAATAAAATTTGGAATAAAAGTACATTTTTTATTTTTATTAATTATTTACAAGGAGTAAATAAATAAGTTTATTTATATACATATATGGTATATATACAATGTTTCTTTTGATTTTTATTTTTGTTCTTTTTATTTTATTTTTGTTTTTATGGTTTTTATTATATTTATTTACACCATGGAATGTAGAATATATATAATTTTTATGGAGTTTTGATTTATTTATTTATAGGGATAAATAAATAGATGAAAGGTTCTATATACAAGGTGTATATACAATGAGGAAGTATTTTTATTTTCTGTTTAATTTTCTTTTCTTTTTCTCATTTTTTTAATTTAATATTTACAAATATTTACACATTTATACAAACCCATTTTTATTTTTATTTTTAGAGGAAAATATTTTTATTTTATATACAGGTATATTTACACACATGAGCTTCTTTATCTCCCTCTACTTTGGCTTTTATGCGGTCAGGCCCATGCTGAGCCCTCCCTTGGGATTAGGTTGCTAAATATTTATTCTAAATATCTCCCTCTTTTTCTTTTGTCTCTTTATTCTTTTATTTATGCACAAAAACATGCTAATTATTTAATTTTATACAATGCATGCTTTTTGATAATTCTTGATATTTACAAAAATATACATGTGTTTGGCAAAGGTTTTGTAGTTAAAATAAAAGAATAAAGAGTGATGAACGGGTATTCATCAAGGTCACAACGACCTTAGTGATTTATACTTTACTTAGTCATTTGGGCGGCTCATCAGAATGGCGTCGTTGCCGGGGAGCACAGCTTAGTAGTCGTTTTATTTTTCTTTTTATTTTGTTTTATTTTTCGCAGTTTTCCGCAGCTTTTTCTGAGTCCGCGGCTTTTCGTGGATTTTATTTTTCTTTTATTTTTGTTTTATTTTATTTTATTTTTTTATTTTCTTTTATTTTTGTTTTTGCTTGTTTATTTTCTTTCCATTTTTGCATATATACCATATTTTCTTTATTTTATTTTATATGTTTTATTTTTATCTGGTTTGACACTCTTCTATTTTCTTGCGAGGGCCCGAGGACCGAGACGGCGACTCTCGAGGAGCCGGCGCAACCGCGGTGATCGGAGGAGGCTCCAATCTGCACGGAGCCGCAGGAGAGCGCGAGGAGACAACCGAGTGTGGGAGGCTTAGTTTAGTTTAGTCTAAATTTTATTTTAGCACTATTTGAATAATTGTTGTAATAATACAGGGACAACATGACACTTGGACTTTTGAGACTCTCGGGGTCTGTTTCGCCGAGCACCGGTGTGCTCGGGGGACCCCTCGGTTTCCACGCGGCTTTTTCACGGCTTTCGTTTCTTTACTGCTTATTCGGTTTCTTGCGGTTTCTCAAGCCCCTAGCCTTAGGATTTTCTGCTTGATTGTAACGTAATAAGTAGGATCCAAATACCCTAATACACTTGCTTGTGCCTATAGTTCGGTAATTGGACCTATAATAAAAAAATTAATAAAATAGTCGATTACTACCTTCGAGCCTACGTGCCGCAACCCACCCTGCCAAGCGCTGCTCACGAACCCGATTTGTCGGGAGGAGGAGGGGTGGACCGAGACCAGACTCTTGGATTGGAGGTTGGTGGTCGAGTAGACGTTCTTTCGAGTAGAACTGCTGTTTAGGGACTCGGTTTTCCGCCTGCACCATTTAGGTAGTTTATTTTCAGTCTTTAAATTCTGCGCGGATCATTTTGCATGTAGACTACCGGAGTCAAGTACGCATCTCTTACTCTGCATGTATCATTGATTTCATCACGCATCAGCTTTTTCGACTTCTCCCCCCTGATTTTTGGACTTAATAACCAGGAGAATCGAAAAATTCGTTAGGCGATTTCTTTTTATTTGAAAATTACCTAAAAACAAAAACAATAAAATCGGGACTGCTAATCACACTTGACCTAAAAGACACCGCATTGAAAATTTGTCTTGGGGAGAGTAACCCCCTCCTTGTTTGGTTTGGATGAGCGAGAGAGTGATCCGTACCCTAGGCTAGAGTCGTATCCGATTTTTCTTGACTGATTACCGGCTTTCTGTACAGGACAGTCGGTTGAGAAAAAATTGGATTCCTATTCAGCTCACGTAATCACTCTGATAGACTGAATGATCACCTAAAATAAAATCGACAAAATAATTGACCGATCTCTTTTGGTCTTCAGCTCTGTGTGCGTAGGTGAATCGGGGGTTATGTTTTCTCATCTTGTGTGATTTCCAGATCCCTTCCTTCTGCTTCCCCCCCATCCTCTTCTCTTCTTCTGTCTCCCACCCTCCCTCCCTTCATTCTTCTTCTTCTCCTTTACCCCTGGATGATGGATCCCTCTCACTTCAGGCCGACTCTTACGACTTCTTCTCCATCTTCTGACCATCAGTTCAGTCCACCTTCTAGGGAGGTCGGATCTCCGACCAACCTCCCGCTCCCTCCCTCCCATCCCGTTCACTACTCTGGGCATGTTGTGCTTGACGTCTGAGGATATCAGATAGAGCAGATGCGAGACCCGGACGAGGCCGTTGCTGAGTTGAGAGTGCATCCCGGTCATGACCAGAGAGAGTAGTGGAGATCAGCAGATAGATCCTATCCAGATGGATGGAGGAGCAGATACCACAGGGAGCTCAGTCATCTTCTATACTAGGTCCATTCGTCTTGGATTTGGAGTACATTCAGAGACTGCCGACATTTTCAGGAGAGGCACACGAGGAGCCTTATCTTCACCTGTCCACATTCGAGGAGTTTTGCAGAGCACAGAGATATTCAGATATCACTGCAGAGGAGCTGATGAGGAGGACCTTTCCATTCACACTTCACGAGAGAGCCATGAGATGGCACCGATGATTGGGGAGGACATTCGATACGTGGGGAGAGCTATGCCGAGAGTTTCTACAGAGATACTTCCCCCCGTGTAGAGCAGATTTGATGCGGTCTTTGATCACCGACTTTTCAGTAGACCCCCAGGAGCCATTGCATGAGGCATGACCGAGGTTTCTTGACCTCTTGAGGAGATTTCCGGACCACAGACTTCCACTGACAGACTTGATAGAGATGTCCATGCAGGGGATGACCGCAGAGAAGTTAGCACTGGTGATTACCACATGTGGCGGTTCACACCGCAGTTCCGACATTCACCTACTGGACACCATCTCGAGGCTACTTTCACAGAGACCATCTTCGCGAGATGCCCTCGTTGGGACAACACATGAGGATGATGCAGTACCAGTGCGGTGTGTCATATTACATGAGGATTCAATTTCTACACACCAGCCCGAGGACTTGGATACTACGGCACCACTGACAGAGGAGATGACTGCGATAGTAGAGGTTCTTGGAATCTAAATTGCAGATGTTGATTGCCCATAATGATTTGTGAATAAGTTCCACGAGCAGATGGCATGGCTTAACGTATACTAGGCGGTAGGGAGACATTCCTAATGATGACTTGTACGCAGTCTGATAGGCCCATAGTATCGAATAAAGCAGCAGTGACCATTTCTTCCTATCGGGCGTACTAGTTCTTGCAATATTGTCTTGATCTCCCTGTTCGAACATTCGGCCAGGCCATTGGATTGTGGGTGGTACGGAGAAGTGACACGATGTTTGATGCAGAATTCTTATGTCAGTTTCTTCACCTCTCTGTTGACAAAGTGGTTACCCCTAGCAGATATCAAAATTTTGGGGATCCCAAACATTGCAATTATGTAATCCTTGAGGAACCGACAGATAGTATGACTGTCGACAGATCGAGCTGGGATGTCCTCCACCCAACGACTTACATAGTCGACAGTGAGCAGAATATACTCAAAACCCTGACTGTTAGGGAACGGGCCCATGAAATCAATACCCCATGCATCAAATACGTCAGAAATTTGAATGTACTTCAGAGGCATCGTGTCTCTCATTCCGATGGTGCTTCCCAGTGTCCGATAGTCAGTGCAATGCTTGATAAAATCAACTACGTCTTTGAATAGAGTCGGCAACCAAAGGTTGCTTTGTAGGACTTTCGCTGCCGTTCTTCTACCAGATCGGTGTCCTCCATATTCTTTGGAGTGATAATGCTCGAGGAAACTGTGGACTTATTCCTTAGGAATGCATCTTCTCCAGATGCAGTCAGCTCCCTCTCGAAAGAGATATGGATCCTCCCACTAGTAAAAATGGATATCGGACAAGAACTTGTTTCTTTTCAGCTTAGGCCAATCTTATGGAGTTTTCATGGATACAAGATAGTTCACAATATCGGCGAACCAAGGGAGTGGAGTTACTGACAGGACGGCTTCATCTAGAAAAGTTTCAGTGATCGGTAGTAGGCTTTGGGCAGGAGTGTTTGAGTCTGGTAGTCTTGACAAGTGATCGACCACCACATTTTTAACTCCAGGTTTATCGTGAATTTCATGATCGAATTCTTGAAGCAGAAGGATCTATCTGATTAATCGTGGTTTGGCATCCTTCTTGGCTTGAAGATACCTGATGGCCAAGTGATCTGTATACACAATGACTTTGGATCCAAGCAAATGGGATCTGAATTTTTCCAGGGCAAATACTACTGCTAGCAGCTCTTTTTCGGTGACAGTGTAGTTTCTTTGTACTTCATCTAGAGTTTTGCTGGCATAGTGAATAGCAAATGGAACATGATCTCTCCTCTATCCAAAAATTGCCCTAATGGCAGAATCAGAAGCGTCTGTAATGATCTCAAATGGTAGAGACCAATCTGGCAGTTGAAGAATAGGGGTCTAAGTGACTATTTCTTTCAACTGTGTAAAGGCCCAGAGGACTCTGTCATCGACAATAAAATCGGCCTCCTTGCCTAAAAGCTCGGTCAAGGATCATGAAATTTTGCTGAAATCCTTAATGAATCATCGGTAGAAGACGATGTGCACTAAAAATGACCTGACATGTTTTAGATTGGTAGGTGGCTCTAATTTTGAAATTACTTCTACCTTCATTGGGACGACATCCATGCCACATTTTGAGATGACATGGCCGAGAACAATGCCTTCGGTCACCATAAAATGGCTCTTTTCCCAAGAGAGCACAAGGTTCACTTCAAATCATCCTTTCAGAACTCGGTCCGGATAAGATAAGCACTAATCAAAGTTGTCTCCGTAGAATGAGAAATCGTCCATGAAGACCTCTAGAAAACTTCCAACCATTTCTGCAAATACTGCCAACATACATCGCTGGAATGTCGCTGGAGCATTACACAACCTGAATGACATTATGCGGAAGGCATATATTCCAAACGGACAAGTGAAGGTAGTCTTCTCATGATCTTCAGGTGCAATGGCGACTTGATTGTAACCAGAGTGTCCATCCAAGAAACATAAGTATTCCTTCGCGCTAGCCTTTCGACTATCTAGTCGATGAAGGAGAGTGGAAAATGATCTTTCTTGATTGTTGAATTAAGATGTTTGTAATCCACACAGATGCGTCATGATGTTGGAACTTTGGTTGCGATCTCTTCTCCTTTTTCATTATTGATCATGTTGATCCCTGACTTCTTGGGCACAACGTACAATGGACTCACCCATTTTGAGTCGAAGATGGGATAGATGACTCCTGCCGCGCACCATTTCGTTATCTCATTCATCACTACCTCTCGCAGGTTTGGATTAGTCTACGCTGAAACTCGCGAGAGGGTTTGCTGTCTTCTTCTAGGTATATGTGATGCGAGCATAGGGAAGGATTTATCCCATGGAGATCAAAAATTTTCCAGCCTATGGCCTTACGGTTTCTTTCTAGAACCTCAACTAGACGAGATTCTTGTTCCTCAGTTAACTATGTATTGACGATTACAGGGAACATATTTGGTGCACCTGCAAGGAAGGCATACTTCATGTTTGTCGGAAGTGGTAAATTTATTTCAATTATAAAAAACACTATAAATAAGTTTAATAATTTATTAACCATTTTTATTTATAAAATTATTTCACTTAAATTCATTTGTTAATTTATTTTTAATTTATTTTACATTCTTATCTATTTTATCTTCTAATGGTTTTGTCCTGCAGCAAGGAAGCCCTCCCATTGGGCGGACCCGGGT
Organism: Ottelia alismoides; assembly: GCA_037367405.1. Classification (NCBI taxonomy): domain Eukaryota; kingdom Viridiplantae; phylum Streptophyta; class Magnoliopsida; order Alismatales; family Hydrocharitaceae; genus Ottelia; species Ottelia alismoides. Next base: position 260,656 of record JAZKJV010007248.1, on the reverse strand, counting down.
CTGTTGACCCAGGTCAACTCCTCACCCCTCCAGTCTGCCCGAATAACCGATTGATGCTCCGTCCTTCTCATATTTTTACTAGCCAATCTGTTATCCATCTGCACCCGACTCCTCTTTCAATTGCGTTGCCTGAATAATGAATTCACTCACCCGATCAATAATTGTATCATCCAAGCCTCGGTTCGTGTGCATCTCATTTTTCAAATTTCTCCAAGCTCATGTTCTATAAAACCCCCTCCAGATACAACTTCCGTGTTTGATCCGTCTACAGACCAAATTTCTGCACCCTTTAGGTTCTGAAGCGAAAGCCGGTGACATGGGCTTCCTCTCTGATCATCTAGAGTGTGAGTTGAGATTGATTCGACGTGATCGGATCGCTAGTGAGAAGACTTCCGCTACGAGTAGCCTCGGTGGCCTTTCGCAACCGCCTTGAGGCAATCACCGCTCGATTTCTCCATAGGTTAATTCTAGTTAGCTTAGCTTTTGATTTAGATTTTAATTTTGCTTTCAAATTCGTGTTTTATCATTCGCCTCCTAGCTCCGATATGCTCGATCGGAGCTCTACAGTTCATCACTTAATCCTTCCGACTCCTGCTGCTCATCACCTAATTTGTTCTTCACCTCCTTCCATGCCCGATCCCCCCAGATCTATCCCAAATCTGGGACTTAGATCTCCACTCCGATCACCCTGCATTGGAGATCCCCATTCCCTTCATTTGCATGTTTTCTCAGCTAATAACTTGGTCGGAGTCATCTTCGAGCAATAAAACAACAGGTCCTTGGAGCGTAATGGGAACAAGAAAATCACATTCTAGAGTCGAGCTTCCACCTGCAGTATACTGGAACCTCTAGATCGAAGATCAGTTGTCTTTGAGCCTCATAACACATCCGGTCGATGGAGAGGAGCAACAGGAGCGTTTTCCATCAATCAGGCGTCGATTTCCGGTGGAGATCGGCCGAGGCCGATTGAAAGTCGCCGATGACATCCTTTTTCCCAGTTCATCAAGCAAGCTCCAAAGCCGTCAGACCAAGAATGACGCTGCCAAGTTCGCATTTGAGCCATTGATCGAGCCCCAAAGTGCAGTGATCACAGCCTCCAGATCAAAGCCTTTACCCTCCGATCCGCACGTGACATACAACCTCCTGGTGAAAAATTACACTGTAGCCCCTTATCGTTTCTTTTATTTGTAAATAAGACCTCACTAGGATACATGTCACTCTTGGATTGCTTTGTTAATTACTTGTGAGCCCCTATTGTATCTAATATTTGCGTTTGTGTCCTGATTGAACTGCAACGTGCCTGGCACAAGTACTTTTGGATTAATTGTGATAAAAGTCTCGTGCATTGTCGTTACTCTCTAGCCTTTGGAAATAATTAAATCATAATTAAGTCAGTGCTAGTGCGACTCAGTACGTTGGCACGAGTTTTTTAGTGTGAAAATTGCACACACACACATATATATAGGGGACCTTTCAAATGAGCTGGGAGCTTTTCTGAAATTGTAGAAGTCACTGCGAATTTAGTAAAAACTCTGTAACAGTTTTGTAAAAGTATAAACTGCATAATGTAAATAAATGAATTTTGTAAAATATAACATCTAAATTTAAATCAACATTTCCATCCAGTATAATGATATTTTTATAATTTTATTTCACTATACATGTCTTAATATTTATTATTATATGTATGAAACAAGAAATTGTAAAATATATTGAAAAGATGCCTAAATTGAGGGTGGCTCACCATATATATGGTGAGACCCCGCCTCATTTGAAGTTTCTCCATCCATATATATATATATATATATATATATATATATAGGAAAAAATGGGGCTGCCCCCGCCCTATTTTTCGTCAATTTTTTTTTATTTTTTTGAAAAATATCACTATGTATATTCATCCATATATCCCTCCTATATGCATTCGAATTTCATCAGAAACAGAGACTCCTACGGCCTCCATCGAGATGATGTCATTTAAAAAATTCTGTTACCGTTAAAAAACGACTGTCTAGATGGAGGCCATAGGAGTCTCTGTTTCTGACGAAATTCGAATGACATATAGGAGGGATATATGGATGAATATACATGGTGATATTTTTCAAAAAAATAAAAAAAATTACGAAAATGAGGTGGGGGCAGCCACATATAACCCATATATATATATATATATAGGGTTTAGGTATATATATATATATATATATATATATATATATATATATATATATATATATGAGGAAAGGGAAGCTATATCATGATGTAGCTAACCTTAGCTACATCAGGGACATTTTAGTCTTTTTTATTTTTTTCCGAAAATTCAATGATGGATTTTCATAACTATATACCTCTAATATGTCATTCAAATTTCGTTAGAAACAGAGACTCCTACGGTCTCCATCCAACATAGGAAAAATACAACAAATTTGTGACCGTTAAAAAAATGGTTGTCTGGATGGAGGCCGTAGGAGTCTCTATTTCTGACAAAATTTGAATGGCATATTAGAGGGATATAGTTATGAAAATCCATCATGGAATTTTCAAAAAAAAATAAAAGAACAAAACAAAAATACCACCGATGTAGCTAAGGTTAGCTACATCATGTTGTAGCTTCCCTTTCCTCTATATATATACATACACACATATACATAGGGGACCTTTAAAATGAGGTGGGTGCTTTTCTGAAATTGTAAAGGCCACTGTGAATTTAGTAAAAACTCTATAACAGTTTTGTAAAGTATAAAGTGCACATTGTAAAAAAATGAATTTTGTAAAATATAGCATCCAAATTTAAATTAACATTTCCATCCAATATCCTAATATTTTTATAATTTTATTTTACTATACATGTTGTGTTAATATTTATTGTTATATGTATGAAAAAAGAAATTGTAAAATGTATTGGAAAGATGCGTAAATTGAGGGTGGCTCATCATATATATGGTGACACCCCACCTCATTCGAAGTTTCTCCATATATATATATATATATATATATATATATATATATATATATATATATATATATATATATATATATATGGGAAAAGGGAAGCTACACCGGGGGGTGCAGCCAACTAGCTACACCCGGGTATTTTTCTAATTGATTTTTGATTTTTTTTGAAGGAAACTTATGGGGGATTTACTTAGTTTATTGTGTGGAATATGTGTTTCAAATTTCATGCAAAACAAACACTCATAGCATGCTCATCTAGATATGGTCAACTTCAATAATTCTGAAACCGTTAAAATGTCATAGCCTTGATGGAGATGATAGAAATGTCAAATTTAGTTGAAATTGGTATGATATCATGGTGATATATAGTGATTTAAATCCCCCTAGGTTTCATTTCAAAAACACAAAAAAATCAATGAAAAAAATGGCCGGGTGCAGCTAGTTAGCTACACCCCCGGGTGCAGCTTCCCCAGCCCCTATATATATATATATATATATATATATATATATATATATATATATATATATATATATAGGGAAAAATGGGGCTGCCCCCTAGGGGTAGCCAACATGGCTGCCCCCACCCTATTTTTCGCAATTTTTTTTATTTTCTTGGAAAAATATCACCATGTATATTCATCCCTATATCCCTCCTATATGTCAATCGAATTTCGTCAAAAATAGAGACTCCTACGGCCTCCATCTAGACGTCATTTTTTTAACGGTCGCAGGATTTTTTAAATCGACCCTGTCTGGATGGAGACCGTAGGAGTCTCTGTTTCTGACGAAATTCGAATGACATATAGGAGGGATATAGGGATGAATATACATGACGATATTTTTCAAAAAAAAATAAAAACATTTGCTTAAAAATAGGGCGGGGCAGCCCCATCAATCCCATATATATATATATATATATATATATATATATATATATATATATATATATATATGGTCATATGTGGCTGCCCCCTAGGGGCAGCCATGAGCCAACATGGCTGCCCCCACCTTATTTTGTCAATTTTTTTATTTTTTTTTGAAAAATAACACCATGTATATTCATCCCTATATCCCTCCTATATACCATTCAAATTTCGTCAGAAACAGAGACTCCTACGGCCTCCATCCAGACAGTCATTTTTTAATGGTAACAGAATTTTTTAAATCGACATCATCTCGATGGAGGCCGTAGGAGTCTCTTTTTCCGACGAAATTCGAATGACATATAAGAGGGATATAGGGGTGAATATACATGGTTTTATTTTTCAAAAAAAAAATAAAAAAAACATCAAAAAATGGGGCGGGGGCAGCCCCATTTTTTCCATATATATATATATATGAGGAAAATGGGGCTGCCCCTAGGGGGAGCTAACTTAGCTCCCCCCGCCCTATTTCCTTCAAATTTTTTATTTTTTTTGAATTTTTTTTCCGTGAATATTCATCACTATATCCCTATATTATGTCATAAAAATTTCGTGTAAACAGAGACTCCTACGACCTCCATCCAGACAGTCATTTTTTTAACGGTAACAGAATTTTTTAAATCGACCCCGTTTGGATGGAGGTCGTAGGAGTCTCTGTTTTGTATGAAATTTGAATAGCATAATATAGGGATTTAATAATGAATTTACACGTTTTAGATTTCAAAAAAAATAAAAAAAATTTGTGAAAAAGGGGCGGGGGGAGCTAAGTTAGCTCCCCCTAGGGGGCATACACATTTTACCCTATATATATATATATATATAGGGTTATATGTGGTTGCCCAATAGGGGCAGCCAACATGGCTGCCCCCACCTCATTTTCGCAATTTTTTTATTTTTTTTGAAAAATATCATCATGTATATTCATCCTTATATCCCTCCTATATATCATTCGAATTTCGTCAGAAACAGAGACTCCTACGGCCTCCATCCAGACAATCATCTTTTAACGGCAACATGATTTTTTAAATCGACATCATCTTGATGGAGGTCGTAGGAGTCTCTGTTTCTGACGAAATTCGAATGACATATAGGAGGGATATAAGGATGAATACATGGTGATATTTTTCAAAAAAAATAAAAAAATTTGATGAAAAATGGGATGGGGGCATCCCCATTTTTTCCATATATACCCTCGTATTTGTTTATTTTATTATTATATCATTCTGCCAAATATGTTTTTCCTTGCACTTTAGTCCATGTGAATCAGATTAAATAATTATTTTTTAGTCATGTTTAATAAATAGCTAATTGTAATTAAAAATTCCATTAAAATTCTCATTCGTTCCCTACTAATAAGATCTATTATCACTCATTTTGTTTTGCAAATAAATTATTTACTATTTTTAAAAATTCAAAAATCAGATTAATTTGTTCTGTTTGTTGTTTATAATTAACAAAATTTTGAAAAATATTTTAAAAAAACCTAAAAAAAATCCATTTTATTTGTTCTGCTTTGTTTTTAGTGTAAATTCCATTTTTAAAACCTTTATAAAAAAACCAAGAAAATCATAAAACACATAAAAAGACTAAAAATCAATATAACATCACAAAAAAATAACAAAAAACACATAAATTAGTTGTTATTAAAGCTTGAAAATTACCCTTCTCTTTGTTTATGTTTTTCTTATTCTTACTTTTATTTTCTATTTTAGAACCCCAAAAATGTTTGTTTTATTTCTATTTTATATATTACATATTTTTAATTCTTTTGAAAGCCATAAAAATTTAAAATTTTTTGAAAAATCACATAAATAGTAAAACATTATCAAAAACATAAAATTATTTTTGGTTGAATTTTATGGACATTTGTACTATATTTGAAAAATATAAAAAGAGTGTGTGATTTTACTTTCCTTTATATTTTCTTTATTTTTTGTTTTAAAAAAATAAAATTATAAAAATTTGTAAAATTAAAAATCATGTGGCTGCCCACGTAAGGCGTTTAGACTAATTGAAAAGAGGCCCCTCCAGGTTCCTGTGTTTCATTTTAGTATTTTAATTTGTTATATAAGGGTAAATTTTTTGGGTATTTTGCATGGAACCCCTCAGATTTTATTTTTATTGCAAAAATACCCTTTAGGCTTGTATTTATTTCTTTCCATTTCTATTTTCTGAAAAAGCTCCTTTGCTCTACAAATTGTGGGAAAATTATCTTAGATGCCCAATCTAATGTTCATGCATGCCACACTTTTATTTAGGGTTTTAACATGCTTTCCCCTTTATTAAAAATAGAATAAGAGCTAAATATTCCGTATTTATACATAAATATACAAAAAATATAAACTCTCTTTAAAATTTCCAAAAATATAGAGTATCTATATTATTATATATTATAATTCGAGATCAAAAATCACAAAAAATATAAAAAGAAATCGCTAAAATTGCTAAAACTTAAAAAAGACTATACAATCAGTATAAATTACTTAATATTAAAAAAAAGTTTTTATTGTATATTTTTTCTTTATATTATCATTACATATTAAAAATAATTTTAGGTATTTTTGAACTTATTATCTATTTTCAAAACCCAAAATAATCCAGCCTGTATAATATATTCCCTATTTTGATATATTAAATAATTTAAAAATACAGAAAAATAAACAAAAGTTATACAAAAAATCAAAAAAGAGAAAATATTAAAAAGACAAAAACAATTTATTTGATGAATTTTAACTATATATAACTATAAGATCCTTTATAAACTATATATATCTTATATATTTTATATTACTATTATTAATTATAAATACCTTATATATGTAACCTTAAAAAATAAAAAGGATTATTCATGTATATATTTTCTTGTATTTATTTACCTATATTTGTTATATATATATATCTTACACATTATTTATAATATCCATATTGATATTATTACTATACACAGAGCTATATAGATATATATTATACCTTAAAAACAAAAAGAAAGTAAAATTTTGCAAAACTTAAAAAAATAAAAAATTAAAATCATATAAAACAAAAACACATACAAATTAAATGTGACTAAAAACACACAAAATCTAAAAAGGCAGAAAAGGTATAAATATAAATATTATTGATTTTTATTATTAATATTAACTAAACTTATCCAGTTTGCTCTCAATAGTTCGAACCCTTACTTGTTTGCTATACACATCTTAGGTAGGGTATAATAAATTTCACACCGTATTCTTTTATTGTTTAATATATATCGTGTGTTGATTGTTGTTCTAGTTTGATTTGTGAAGTGTCGAGGGCCGAGAGAGAGCTGATACAGTGATTGACGAATCTGACTTGTCAGACACTGCAAGCTCCTCCAAGATCGGAAGTTAGACAATGCTTGCTGATTGACTAAATACATATACTGTATTTGGATCTTTTGGTAACTTTTGTACTTTAAGATAGTGTTGTAAAACTAAGAAGAAACATGGTTGTGTAATGAGAAGATAGATTACTCTTATAAGTGGTAGTTTGTAAACGTAACAATTGTTATATGTTAATTATATTTTTGATATGGATGGTCATTTTGGATTTCTTTGTCATTGATAAAGAGTATATTTTGATGATGAAATCAAGGAATGTTTGATAAAGGAATTTACGTTTACATTTTATGCACATGTTGTTATGAATAAGAAGAAAAGAAATGGACTTCAGTCGCATCCGTCTCAACTAGCAAGATGGGTCGTGATATCTTTAACTTCACAATGATTATTGTATTCATTGTTATATTTTAACAATGAATTGTATAACAACGATTATCCGCTGACGTTTTCTTGTAATAGGTGGTATATTTAGCAACGATTTGTATAAAATTTTTGACAAATAAGCCAATGGATAAATTGATATTATATGAACATTTAACAACGAATACAACATTCGTTACTAATTACAAGAACAAAAACTAATTTTATAATGAATAATATTCATGGTTATGCATTTAAAATTGAAAAATGTGGCGACAAATATTTAAATTATCAATTACCTTAGGTCTAATTTTTCAATTGTAAATGTCAATTACTTCTTATGATCATAATTAAGCTTCCCATTGCAGAGAGGATAAGGATAAGCTGTGCCTTAATACTTAAATAACGTGCACATAGAGCGTGACAAAGAAAAAGAACTCTACGGGATTAAAGATGTATCCAGAAACTAAGATAGTGAATAATAGTAAATATCTTCATTGTTTACTAACCCAATTATCATAACATGGGATGATTTGAATTTGAAGAAGATCAGGGGAAAGAAATAATTGGAAAAAGGACAGAGGGTCCTCTTACGAACTGCAACTTGTGTCGCCTGTCCCCTGAAGAATAATAGCAACGCTTATTCATTGATCTTTCAAAAGTTTAATTAATCATCGTTAAAATTTGAAGTAAAATATTGATGACAATTAGCTATTTTTTAAAAAAATAGCAATGACTGAGTATTGACAGTAGTTAATGATATAACAACAAATTATGAAGTTCGTCGTTAGTTTCAAGCATGGATGAAAATCCCATAGATGTACTTAGTTAAACCTCCACCAAAGCTAGTGATGCCGATACTAGATTAGAGGTTGCAGGGAGAGTTCTTTGTGCAAGGGCACACCCTAGATCCACTAAACGTCGACGTCACTTAGCCTCCCAAAGAAGGGAACAAACATCTTCAGATGAAGCATCCCATGCACCCGCAAAATAAAACTTTCGTAACGATCCGTCAGTTATGATTGATCCTCCTACGGTTTGCGGCATCGCCATCTCGCCTCTGGCAAGACACCCTAAACTTGCGCACATCGCAACCGCATTAATATCAGCAAAATACTCTCTTCTACTAGTAAGCAAACATGTGCAAGTAAGCTAAGACTCTTCGATCTAACTTCTGTTGGTGCCTCATTGTCGAGTTCTCCAAGCCTATCATCTCGCTAAAATGCACTAAGAGAAATTCTCGAGATCGAAATATCGAACGCCACTTTCCAATAAAACTCGGTCTCATGTAGAATCAAAAATTTCAACGAAATTTTACCGATATTTCACGAAATCTAAATAAGAAGTAACTAAGTTTTCATCAGGTGTATGGAGCTGGGCGTAGTGGCCTGAGGCCGATGAACGAGAGAAAATAGAGATTGGACTGTTTTAAGGTGCCCCGATTTGGCTCTCCTTTCTTTGAAGCCACGGCACCCCGCCAGAAAGCACCGATGAAAACAACGTCAAACAGCTTGTGGGTGGGGAATCGACGAGCAGGAGAAGAGTATTACCGTAGAGGGAAGAGGCCAGGTTCAGAAATTTCAATCATTGGAGAGGGTGGAAGAGGACTTGCTTCTTTTCACCGTCATCGGAGAGGGTGGACCCGTGACCCCGTCGAATGCTACCGTACAGTTTGATTCCTAGAGCAGAAAGGTTGACCTCTGTCGTATATCACTACGATCCAATGACTATGTGCATATATGTGAACACGATGGATCCGCAACTTAAATACATTGATCATAACATCATCAAAATGGTGGATACAAGGATCTAAAGTTACCCTTCTCGTTTAGTAACCGGGTTACCCCTGGGCTATCCCGGGGTAACTCGGTTTATCCCCTTCTTTTGATGAGATATAATTCTATCACAAATCATAATGACATCACATCACATTCTTTATTCCAACCCTCTCCAACCCTCATAACCATCACAAACATCTACTATTCCAATCAGATTACCCCAACCTACTCCAACCCAGCAACCAAACAAAAGGGTTGTTCGGCTAGAGGGGTAAATCTCTCTTTGGGGGGTTTTCAAACTTCAATACAATCATATCACAATAAACCCACACCCAGTTTAACCCTCTATCCAAACGCCAAAACACAAAAATATGTTACCTTCTACCAGTTTAACACACCTTAACCCGCATACCAAACGCACCCTTATATCTTATAAGAGGCATTTTACCCCCGCAATCTATAGTGCCTATGAGATTTTGTACAATATTTTTTATGGCATTATTTGTTGAGTGAATGGATGTCTATGGGATAAAAGGATATTGGGTGAGGGACCGTTTACCCGTCTTATATATATATATATAATTTTTATCCAGAGAGCCCTGTGCCCATTTGAGTCGAAATGAGCCCGTGCTTTCATCCTTCGGATCATGATCTAATGATCCTATTTAATCTCATCCATTCCCTTTTTTTAGCGTCAATCCTTACCATAATAAACTCCTTCCGCATTCTCCTCGTGACTGATTTCCTTTTCTGATTCGCAATTAAGTCTATCCGACGTTGCATTTTATTTATTTTCGAAATTTCCAAAATCATCTATGATTTGCTCTTGCTGCGAAATCTCAAGATCTCCAGCGACGAAAGAAGATCGTCTTCAAATCCGTGATTTGTAAGTTTTTTCATTGTTTATTAGACATTTATTTATTGTTCTTGTAGAATTTGATCGTTTATTTTTTAGTTCTCATTTCAGTTTCAAATACGATGGATCATCTGTGAATGGAAGCTGATCAGGATTCCAAAGAAGCAATGATGAACGATGCTTCGTGGATGGATTTGAATCGTAAAAAGATCGTATCAAAAGGAGCGAAGATGGATGTCTTACAATTGGATTTGGATAGCAAAATCATTATTTCAGAAAAATTATACCAAGTTACTGATGATATTTGCGTATACAACAACAACAACAACAACAACAAAGCCTTTTCCCACAATTAAGTAGGGTCGGCTACATGGATTATTCGCCTCCATTTAGATCTATCTTGGGTCAATCTCAGATTTATATCCAAAAAACTAAGATCCCTTCGTATAGTCTCTTTCCAACACTTCTTAGGCCGTCCTCGCCCTCTCTTAGCCGGCTCAACATCCCAACACTCGCATCTCCTAACCGGTGCATCAGTTGACCTTCTTTGCAAATGACCAAACCATCTTAAGCGGTTTTCTCGCATCTTATCCTCGATCGGAGCTACACCAACTTTCTTTCTGATTGCATCATTCCGAATCTGATCTTTACGTGTATGACCACACATCCATCTTAGCATTTTCATTTCTGCTACAGCCATTCTCTGCACATGTCTATGGTTCACATGCCAACATTCAGAACCATAAAGCATAGCAGGTCTCACGGCTACTTTATAAAACTTTCCTTTAATTTTTAAAGGAATTTTCTTATCACAGAGAACAACAGAGGCTCCTCTCCACTTTAACCAGCCTGCATTTATTCTATTAGTAACATCTCCATCAATTTCCCCATCATGTTGCAAAATAGATCCCAGATATCTAAAAGAATCTCTCTTCTGAATGTTATCGTCACCAATCTTCACCTCGATTCCTTCACCATTGCTTCCATCAAAGGTGCATTCCATATATTCCGTCTTAGCCCTACTTATACGAAAACCTTTAGTCTCCAATGCATGTCTCCAAACCTCAAGCTTCTCATTTACTCCATCTCTAGTCTCGTCAATCAACACAATATCATCAGCAAATAACATACACCAAGGTAATTCATCCTGAATGTGACTTGTCAACTCGTCCATAATCAAAGTAAAAAGAAATGAACTCAAAGCTGAACCTTGATGCAAACCAATGTTGATATCAAAATAGTCAGTCTTCCCCGTCGGGGTCCTTACACAAGATAAAGCCCTATCATACATATCCTTTATGAGATTAATGTATAGGACAGGTACTTGTCTCTTCTCCAAGACTCTCCACAGTATCTCTCGTGGGACGGAATCATAAGTCTTCTCCAAATCAATAAAGATCATATGGAGATTCTTCCTTTTAGCTCTATAAATCTCCATTGTTCTCTTCAGCAAATGGATGGCTTCAATAGTTGAGCGACCTGGCATGAATCCGAATTGGTTTTCGTTTACTTGGGAAACTTGCCTCAACCTTCTTTCGATCACACGTTCCCAAATTTTCATAGTGTGACTCATCAGCTTGATACCTCTGTAATTTGAACAATTTTGAATGTCTCCTTTGTTCTTATAAAGAGGCACCACGATACTCCTCCTCCAATCTTAAGGCATTTTCTTGCTTCGCCAAATAACATTGAATAGATTCGTAAGCCAAGTCAAACCACGCTCACCTAAGACTTTCCATACTTCTACAGGGATGTCATCCGGTCCAAAACCTTTCTCAGGTCTCATAACCTTCAAAGCCTCCTCTACTTCTTTTCTTTGTATTCGTCTATAGCATGCACGATTCAAGTAACTTTCACTACTAGCTAGATCACCCAAAGCGATCTCTCTATTTCCTTCTCCAATGAAAAGTTTATGGAAGTACTGCTCCCATCTAGTCTCTATATCCTTCTGAGTAACAAGCATGTGACCTTCCTTGTCCTTAATGCATCTCACTTGAGAAAGGTCTTTGGTCTTTCTTTCTCTTGCTTTAGCCAACCTGAATATATCCTTCTGGCCCTCGTTAGAGTTGAGATTTTTATACAAAACTTTATAAGCTTTTGACTTAGCTTCGCTTACAGCCTTCTTCGCTTCCTTCTTCGCTATTTTATAGTCTATGACACTTTCCTCTGTTCTATCCTTAGACATAGCTTTAAAGCAAGCTCTTTTAATTTTTAGTTTCTCTTGCACCCCTTCACCCCACCACCAAGCCTCCTTTTGACCCGGAGCTCCTCCTTTTGACTCGCCTAGCATCTCTTTGCCTACCTTTCGGATACAAGATGCTACTGCTTCCCACATCTCGTTTGCACTACCGCTACAATCCGAAGATAAGTCTTCTAAAACCTTCTCCCTGAAGTTTGATTGCTTCAACGGAAGATTCCACCACCTAATGCTAGTGATCTTAGAAACCTTCCTTTTCTTTACCAACCCTTTTATTTGTAAATCCAAGACTAACAAGCGATGTTGGGTTGTCAAACTCTCTCCAGGGATTACTTTGCAATCTTTGCAACACAACCGATCCCTTCTCCTCAATGCAAAGTAATCTATCTGTGTTCTAGTTGAGCCACTCTTATAAGTAATTAAATGCTCCTCCCTCTTCTTGAAAAGAGTGTTTTCTATGAAAAGATCATAAGCAGTTACAAAATCCAGAATGACTTTTCCCTCTTCGTTTCTATCCCCAAAACCATGTCCTCCATGCACACTTGCATACCCTGAACATGTCCATTAAGATCTCCACCTATGCAAACCATCTCTCTTTGTGGGATTCCTTGTAAAATCTTATCCAGATCCTCCCAAAAAGCTTGTTTAGTCCTTTCATCTAAACCAGTTTGTGGTGCATAAACTGAGATGATATTCGGAATTTCTTCTTCAAGCACCAACTTTAGCAAAATATCCGATCCCCAAACCTTTGCACCTCAACCACGTAATCCTTCAAATCTTTATGAACAACCATTCGAACACCGTTTCTGCCCTTATCTTTACCTGAATACCAAAGTTTAAAGCATGTCTTCTCGATCTCCCTTGCTTTCTCTCCAACCCATTTAGTCTCTTGAAGACAAAATATATGAATCTTCCTTCTTTCCACTATATCCACTATCTCCATCAATTTTCCAGTTAAAGTACCGATATTCCAACTACCAATCCGTAACTTCCTTTGCAATCTCTTTTGGACTAACTTCTTTACTCGCATGCATCCATTATGCGAGAACCCTTGCAAATTTTGGACTGCATCCGGGCGGTGATGCAGCGGAACTACTTTATTTACCCGCATGCGTTCCTCATGCGAGAACCCTTGCAAATTTTGAACTACATCCAGGCTGCGATGTAGCGGCTCTTGCCAATTTTTCATTGCATTCGGGCGATGCAACGCGTCGCAAGTAGGGAACGCCCCAACGAAATCTGTATGTTTGCTTAAATCCATATTTAAAAGATCCGAACGGTTTCGAGATAAATTCATAAATAGTGTTCTTAAAAGAACTTTAAAAACACTATTTACGAATTTATCTCTCCTGCGCTGGATGTCGGCTACCTAACGCGCAACCCTCCTCATTTACCCGGACTTGGGACCGGCCATGGATGATATTTGCGTATGTTACTGATAATATATCATGTATTACTTTTCTATTTTATCATTCTTACTGACTAAAATCCATTCATAGATACTTATGTATCTTAAGAAAATACAAGTTCTTTCTATCAAATACAAGTTAAGTAATTTATACGTAGCTATCAGTAACACTTAACGTATTGCAAATAACTAAATAGACTACATCAGTAATTATACCAAGTTACTGATGACATTTGCATATGTTACTGAAAATATATCATGTATTAGTTTTCTATTTTATTATTCTTACTGATTAAAATCCATTCTTATGTATCTAAAGAAAATACAAGTTCTTTCTATCGAATACAAGTTAAGTAATTTATACGTAGCTATCAGTAACACTTGACGTATTGCAAGTAACTAAATAGACTACATCAGTAATTTATACGTAGTTATCAGTAACACTTGATGTATTGCAAGTAACTAAATAGACTACATCAGTAATTTATACGTAGCTGCCAGTAACACTTGACGTATTGCAAGTAACTAAATATACTACATCAGTAATTTATACGTAGCTATCAGTAACACTTGACGTATTGCAAGTAACTAAATAGACTACATCAGTAAAGAAGGCAGGATTCGGTAGTAATTTAAAACAGAGAATATGATAAGTAAGATATAAAGAAGCATCAGTAACCTGTACCAAATTATAGGTAAAAGAAGACGATAGAATCAGTAAGTTGGAATAATTATAAAAAAACCACGTGACCAGTAACTTATGTATTGCTATCAGTAACATTCGATGCATTATAAGTAATTTAAAAGGTTATATAAGTAAATAAGAGGTGCATCAATAACACTCAAAGTATTAAGTAACTATGACATTAGTAACAATCAAAATGAGTACAGTAAAATGGATAATTGTAATCAATACTTCTTGTATGGACATTAGTAATTTATTTACTTAATTACTGATCTCACAACAATAATTATTTGAGAACTGAATATGTATTACTTGAGTAACATGAATGAATTACTGATCTCAGTACAATGTAATATTACAGATGTAAATTACTGACAACTGTTACAATATTACTGATCTCGCAATACATAATTACTTATGTACAATATATACATTACTGATCAAATATACAATGACTATTTATTCGAAACGAAATTAAGGATTTGAATTTATTTTTCTAAAACCGTCTTCCTTTTTTTAAGGACTCGGTATAATTGGAAATACAAAAGGCTCAAACATATTAATATCCTTCCAAAATCGTGTCCTTCGAAATAGGCAATCTCCTAAATGGAAATACACGTGGAGAGCCTACATTAGGTGCTCAAAAAAACTCAAATGGGCACAAAGCTCTCTAGATAAGCCCTATATATATAGGAAAAAGGGAGCCTACACTCAGGGGTGTAGATAACTACCTATATCCAGCTCATTTTTTCATTATTTTTTGATTTTTTTTGAAATGACTTTTGAGGAATTAGATCACTATATATCAACATGGTGTCATTCAAAGTTCAACTTAATTCGAGACTCCTATCATCTTCATCAAGACCGTCAAATTTTAACGGTCTCAGAATTGCTGAAAATGGCACCTTCTAGATGAACATGATAGGAATGTTTGTTTTGCATGAAACTTGAAACACATATTCATCTCAATATATTAAGAAAATTTCCCTAAGGTTTCATTCAAAAAAAACTCAAAAATCATGAAAAAAAAGGCCGGGTGTAGGTAGTTACCTACACCCTTGGGTGTAGGCTCCCAGCTCCCATATATATATATATATATATATATATATATATATAGGGATAAATGGGGCTGCCCCTTAGGGAGAGCTAACTTAGCTCCCCTCGTCGCATTTTCACCATTTTTTATTTTTTTTGAAATTTCTCCCATGAATATTCATCCCTATATTATGCTATTCAAATTTCTTGCGAAACAGAGACTCCTACGGCCTCCATCTAGACAGTCATTTTTAACGGTAACATGATTTTTTAAATCGACTCCGTTTGGATGGAGGTCATAGGAGTCTCTGTTTCGCGTGAAATTTGAAAGACATAATATATGGATTTAATAATGAATTTACACAGTTTTAGATTTCAAAAAAAATAAAAATATTTTGTGAAAAAAGGGCGGGGGAGTTAAGTTATCTCCCCCTAGGGGGCATACACATTTTCCCCATATATATGGGTAAAATGTGTATGTCCCATAGGGGGAGCTAACTTAGCTCCCCCCACCCCATTTTTCACGTGTTTATTTATTTATTTTTTTTGAAAAGAAAATTTATGTAAATTCATTATTATATCCATATATTATGTCAATCAAATTTCATGCAAAACAAAGATTCCTACGACCTCAATCCAGACGGGGTCGATTTAAAAAATCCTGAGACCGTTAAAAAAATGACCGTCTTGATGGAGGCCGTACGAGTCTTTGTTTAACACGAAATTTTTATGAAATAATATAGGGATATGGTGATGAACATTCACGGAAAAAAATTTCGAAAAAAATAAAAAATTTGAAGAAAATAGGGCGGGGGAGCTAAGTAAGCTCCCCCTAGGGGGCAGCCCCATTTTCCTCTCTCTATATATATGGGATAAATGGGGCTGCCCCTAGGGGGCTAACTTAGCTCCCCCCGCCCCATTTTCCCTATTTTTTATTTTTTTTTGAAAAATTTCTTTCGTGAATATTCATCACTATATCCCTATATTATGCTATTAAAATTTCGTGCGAAACAGAGACTCCTACGACCTCCATCAAAACAGTCATTTTTTAACGGTCATAGGATTTTTTAAATTGACCCCGTCTGGATGGAGGTCGTAATAGTCTCTGTTTCGCATGAAATTTTAATAGTGTGATATAGGGATTTAATAATGAATTTACACGATTTTAGAATTCAAAAAAATAAAAAAACGTGTGAAAAATGGGGTGGGGGAGCTAAGTTAGCTCCCCCAAGGGGGCATACACATTTTCCCCTATATGTATGCATGCATGCATGTATGTATGTATGTATGTATGTATGCATGCATGCATGCATGCATGCATGCATGCATGCATGCATGCATGTATGTATGTATGTATGTAGGAGGGGCCCTTCCAGTGAGATCGGTCTTTCCTGAAATTCAGATAGCCATTACCAAATCTGTAAATTGTGTAATAATTTTGTAAATTTAAACTACACATTGTATAATAACGATGATCATACTATTTTGTAAAATATATCATCCATATTGTAACCATCATTTTTTGTCAAATGTACTAATATTTTCATAAATCTTTCATGATATGCATCTTATGTTAATATTTATTATTAAAGTTATTGAGTTAGAAATTGAAAAATAAATAAAAAATATCTAAATTGATGCAACTTTCTATGCAACCAGGGAAGTTCCACCTTATTGAAAGTTTCCCCATATATATAGGGTAAAATGGGGCTGCCCCCATGGGGGTGCTAACTTGGCTCCCCCCGCATCATTTTGCCCGTTTTTTTTGAAATTTTTTTCCGTGGATTTTCATCAATATATCCCTATATTATGTCATTAAAATTTCGTGTGAAACAGGGACTCCTACGGTCTCGATCCAGACGGGGTCGATTTTAGCAATTCTGTTATTGTTAAAAATGACTGTCTGGATGGAGGTCGTAGGAGCCTCTGTTTCACACGAAATTTTAATGACATAATATAGGGATATAGTGATGAAATTCCACAGAAGAAATTTTCAAAAAAAAAGCTGGCAAAATGACGCGGGGGGGCCAAGTTAGCTCCCCAGCCCCATTTAACCCATATATATAGGAGAAACTTCAAATGAGGCGTGGTCTCACCGTTACTATGGTGAGCCAACAATCACATCCGTTTATATTCAATCCGATGATTTAGATTAATTATATAGTTATTACTATTATTTAATTGATTGAAAGGTCATTCTGGTCATTATAATGTTCAAAAATTAGAATGTAACGACACTTCTCTAAATTGTCTCCATAAACGTATTCATATTGATCAAAACCCTAACCTAAATTTAGTAGTCTCTCTCTCCCTCCCACGACGGTAATAATGAATCTGGCATCGGCGGCAATTTGATCTACACGAAGGTGGAAACATCAGAGGGAGGGCGGAGAAGGAAGGAGCCATGTTGAGGAGGGTGGAGAAGACATCGACGATCCCGATGATGTGCACAGTGTCGACGAAGATACGCTCAATCTATACCTTCCTCACGGCAGAGTTGGACCAGATCCATGATGAGGATGGCGCCGCTCGATGTGGAGGTAATGTAATCGACGACAGCGAGGCATACGTTGTGGTTGCCGCCCTTAGCTTTGATGAGGGCAGCGTGGAACTTGGACACAATCGCAACGACGCACTCACTACCGCATAATTTATATTTATGGATGTTTTGAAACATCTACTTAGGTTCTTTTTAACGTCGAAATTCCTCTATTCACATGTTAAAAAACGTCCAAACATTGTGTCGGGCTAGAGCCTTGTCAGGATAGATTTTTGTGGACGTTTTGAAAGAACGTCGATACATGTATCTTCGAAGATGTTTAAAAACATATGTGAAAAAATATGCTTTGTGGACGTTTCTTAGAACGTCTACTCATTAATTAATTATACGATCTATTTCGACGTCTTTAATTGTTGGTCTGAGATTATATTTTATGATCGTTTTTGAATATCGACCATAAATAATTATAAAAGCAAATATTAATAAACATACATGTATATTGTATGTCGACGTCTTTTAATATCAGTCATGTGTTTACGTGTAATTAGGTATATAAGGACATACGAATCAAGTTTAATAAGAATTTTTAAGAAGCCTTTATTAAAATGAGCAATAATGGGAATCCATTAAGAATCTAGTGTTACCAATTTGTATTCGAGCGTAAAAATATATCGCACAAAAATAAGTACAACTGTGGATGTAGTATGATCAAAGTCAGAACTAAGTCATGCATTAAAATATGAAAATAAAGTCGAGTATCGACATGATTACAAGAAATTCTAAAGTCTTTTTTTTCATTCAAAAATGCAAACCAAAAGTACATTGAAGATCATATCATTAGCAAATCAAAATATCTAAGCATCTTCTTCTGTCTCTACATTAGGATCAACGCCACCATATATGTTGCTTCTTGATCGTCCTTGATAAGCATCTAATAAAGAAGAAGTAGATTAGACATAGT
Organism: Ottelia alismoides; assembly: GCA_037367405.1. Taxonomy (NCBI): domain Eukaryota; kingdom Viridiplantae; phylum Streptophyta; class Magnoliopsida; order Alismatales; family Hydrocharitaceae; genus Ottelia; species Ottelia alismoides. The sequence goes on along the minus strand of JAZKJV010007248.1, from coordinate 241,639 downwards.
TAAAAAGATAAATTAAAAGATAATATTTTTTAACATAAAAACTTTACTAAATTATAATAATAACATTTAAATGAAATACAAGGTCAATTACACACCTTGATTCGATTATACCATGTAGCTTCCGCATACTTGACCAATGTGATACCTCTTGACTTTTCCCTTCGACGCAATGTATTTAATTTAACAAATTTCATGAAGCAATCAAGTATCTTAATTATAAAAAATTGTAAATTTTCACTTTTCTTTTGGGAAGTAGGTGGCCCTTGATCTAAGCGTAGTGCAATAGACATTATAGGTGCAGGAAACGCTCGGATGGTTGTGCATGTATTTGCAGTTCCTGAGAGTGATTGCATCTAGCGGATTCTGATTGCATGCTCTTATCTTTCTTTCGCCTCTTCCGAAATAGTCCAAACATGATTAAGACCCAATTGTTTTGTATCCAAATTTAAGTTTAGAATGTATTGTATCCACATTACAACATGAATCAAATACATTATGATAAACAAGATGATAAACACAAATAACATTGTCCCCATTGTATCACAACAAGCTATGAATACAAGGACCTTACAAGGACCAACATCTTGAATAATTATAGGACCCGTCATCTGTATGAACTATTTACTCATATGTGGTTCAACATCTACAACAAGGATATGCAAAAAATAATAACATTAATATTTTCATGTAGATGCCACTTTGAGATTCTAGATTATAAAAATATCTATTCATTTGAGATTCTAGATTATAAAACTATCGGACCTTTAAACATCCAACATGTACTCATGAGAATCAAAATCTAATAATGATGATATTGTAGGCACACCAAAATATAATCAAAATAACATATGATTATATTATTGGAAGAAAAGCGCCAGTACTGGAAACACGATGATATGCAATTCGAAAAGCACAAACTGGAATCAAGAAAAAAGTTATGATCGACCCGTTCTCAAGCAAAGATCGACTCGTGACCTACATCCCCCTCCTCGTAATGCCAAGATTGACCAGTACGTGACCTCCATCCCCCACTCCTCCTCAATGCCATGATCGACAGGTAAACGAATCCCCATAAATTCTTAAACCAGCACATATACCCTTAAGGAGAGAAAAGCGTTACCTCCGTCGTCCTGCATACTGATCTCCCAGAGGCCTGATTAGTGCCATCGGAGGAAGAGAAGGGAGAGGGAAGAGGAGAAACCGTCCTTGAGAGATGTTCCTTAGTGAGAGTGAAAGAAAAGGTCAGGGTTTCCAAAAGGCCCACGTCTATTTTGGTAGGAATCCGAAACGACGGGATGGCGGGAGTCGAAATTTTTTTGGTAACATATGGCCCGACGTTTGATCAAAAGATGTCCACATGTGTTTAACATATATGGACATTTAAAGTGCAATGTTGTGAGAGATTAGAAGTGTGGACATTATAATTAACATTCAACAAAACTGAACCTAGCCTGACGTCCCTAGCGGTTGAACGTCAACATAAGCTGAAATTCTTGTAGTGACTGGGCCACGGTCTCGAAGGTGGAGCATGCCAAGGGTCGCACGTATGTATATAATATGTGAGGTGAGATATCACTTTCACGAAATATACATAAATTGAAATCATGCAGAAAAAATCCTACCAACTTTCTATTGACGTCTCTGGAAGGTTTGATTTCATATTTTTATATATTTTGAAAAGATATTCTGTAGTCAGTTGTGTAGGGATTCATTAATTATTTTCCAATGACATAATATATCATTCCCACTAATATTTAAATACCATATGTCCAATTCGATTTCTTCAAAAAATCCATGACCCAACGAGGATTTCCTGTATGATTAGCCTTGGATACGTTCGTATATACGTAAGTGGACAATGGTTCATGTGTTTTTTATCTATAATCTAAATGTACTGTTAAAATCATCCCAAAATTCCAATGATATAGATATTAACAAGAATGAAATTATAGTAGTGGTGTGGTGGTGGCGGCATGTAATTGGTGTAATGCGACGAAGGTGGAGCTAGAAATTAGCAGCGTGAGGAGAGGTGGAACAACTTTTTCAAAAATTGTTACTATAATTACATATTGGTTCATTGATTTTACAAATTTCAAATAAATGACAAATTACTAACTGACCTTTTTGTTTTGCAGATCACCATATATATTTTACAAACGATCGTGAAAGAATTAAATAGATGATGAGCCGCCCGAACGACTAAGGTAAAGTATAAATCACTAAGGTCGTTGTGACCTCAGTCACTCGGGACTCAGAGCTCAATCAAGAAAAATTCAGACCACCAAAGAAGGATAAAAATCGATGAAAACTCAAACTAGCGGTCTCGCTATTGGATTAACCTGGTATAGCACCCAGGGTCGAACTCAGAGAGCACGTGATGGCCTCGTGGCCTACAAAGTAGTCTAAAATAAAAACAAATCAAAATAAATTCTTTTTGATGGATTTTTAATAATTTTATATTTTTTTGGAATTTTTAATTATAAAGAAAATAAGAAAACTAAGGAAACAAGCAACTCTCTACAATTATTTAATTACTCTAAAATTCTAAAAAAAATCAAACAAAAATATTTTTATAATTTTTATATTTTTTAATGTTTTTGATGAATTTTTGATAATTTTCTGATTTTTATAGAATTTTCTAAAAAATGAAATAAGACAGAAACCAAAAGACATTGTCCAGCAAGGCTTCTAAGACCAAAATAAAATATAAAATGGTGTTTGCAGAGCCTGGATGTATTTTTCCTGTAAATATAGACAAAAAGGAAAAATCAGAGACTAAGTTTATTATTTTTGGAATTTTCTATTAATTATTAGAATTTTTATGATATTTTCAACGTTTTTCAATTTTTGTATTTTCTATAGATCCAAAAATGACCAAAATTGGTCAAAAACTCAAACACACCAAAACACACGAAACCTATTTTTTTTAATAATTTTCAAAAGGGCTTTTATATTTTTTTGTGAATTTTATATATGAACAGGCAGAAAAAGAGAGGTTTTTGAATTTTTAAAAATAATAAAAATGGTAAAAAATGTCTCCAAAAATTAGTGAAAATTTTACACAGTGGCAAGAGCCACGGGTCCAATTTTCACTTAATTCGGAGTAATTTTGCTATTTTATTAAAATAAAAAACAACCAATCGGTGCACAAGGACCTATCTGCAAGAAAAACTTGTTCCAGGGGCCTATTAATAACATGGCAGAAAAGTTTGGGACCAAAAGTGTAAAAATCCCAGAGACTCACGCGCCGCGCACGTGGTTCAGACTCAGAGTGGCATTTCTGTAATTCCAATTTATAAAAATGAAAACATCAACACGCTAGAACTACAAGGAAAATAATGCAAAAAGCCCACAAAGGCATGCGTCGATGCACGTGGTCACCACAGACAGGGACTAATTTGCAAATATCCAAAACTATCAGGTCCGTAATGCAAAATAACCAAAATAAAAAGAACTACAAAAAATATTTACAGGACTATCTAATAAAAGCAATAAACAGAGGGGCCTAAGAGCAGTTTACCCCTATTTATTATCGACGGCCGAGGCGGCGCCACGTATCTGATCTAACGGCTGAGAATAATGGCGCCTCAACAAAGGAACGCAGGCCGGATCGAACGGCTGAGGGCCTCCCACGTGGAGGATCTGACGGCTGGAATGCACTGTGGGTAAACCCTCGGTGAATCGACAGCTCTGAAGAGGGAACGTGGAGATCGAACGGACCAGAATCGCGGGTGCCTCTCCTCTGCAACGGACGGTCCTGATCAGTTCTCCAAGGGATCGAACAGTGACGTGGCTCCTCAAATGAAGGGCGCGGATCACAACTGGAGCGGGAGAGCTAATCGGACAATGGCTGAGGGTCCAGGACGAAAAAGTGGCCGACGAACTTCGCCGGCCTGAAACTCATGCGTGGGGACTCCTCGGAGGCTGCTGAGATGCTGAGAAGAATCGCCTCGGTGGTCCGCAGCCAATGGACTGCTCCGATGATGACGGAGAGCTCCGGCGACGGTGAAGAACGGGAGCACCTGTGCTCTGATGTTCCAACCTCCAGATGAGGTCGTTCTGACCTGCTACCTATACAGGAAGAAAGAGGGGTCGAGGGCAAACTGCCTTGACCCGTTAGCGCACGTGGATGATGAAAGATGCGGCGGTGTGGAGGTCCTTCGGCGATGCGGCGGAGGAGGAGGACCGAAGTCCCTGCTCCAGGGCGAGTCAGGGTTGGGTGGATGAATGAAGAAGGTGTGGAGAAGTCTGACGAAGGTGGGTGTGCGGTCGGAATGGCTGATGGTTGGACGGAGACGACGGGCGAAGGCGGCGGAGCTACGGGCACTGAAATCTAAAAACTAGAATCTATGCTAAACTACTAGCTAATCTACCTACATGGTGGAGGAATCCGACTATGCTGGAGCTCGGGGAGCTCCGGGGGTCATTGCTTGCAAGGGGGCGTCGAATCCCGAGGCTGGGCGTGCTCGCAGCGGCGCACAGCGGCGAGAACCACCGGATCCAAGGTTTTCCGGCTGCCCGAGCCTCACTTCCACTCCATATCGCACCGCTGTCACTCAAGCGAGGTGGAGGAGTTCCTTGGCGTCGAGGGGGAGGACCAGAGATGAAGGAACTGTGCGGCGGAGCTGATGTTATATATGTCTAGGGGTCCGGCTTGAAGATGATCGGGCGAGCTTATCGGAGCTCGGACCCCGATAACCCACCCCGGGCGTGGATCATGGATCTGCAAGGAAGGAATGGAGCCCGTGGTTTGTGGATTTGGGTGTCGGATCGAGTGTGGAAAATATCGAAAAATCGGGTCAAAAACTCAGATCCGGAACTCTGTGGTCCAGGGGGGGAGTTGACCGGGGGGTCAACATCCCCCGCGGACCAATGGGAAGCGGCCACGTCAAAAAGATTTGGAAATTAAAAATAAAATAGCAAATGGCCGAATTATGCAAAACACAAAACATGAAAAATATTTCTTTTATTTTAAACTATTTTTTTGTGATTTTTATTTATTTTTTTGAAATAATATAGGTATTTACAATATAGTACTATATACTTTGGTATATACAATATTGTATTTTTTATTTTGATTTTTAATTATTTTTTTTGTACATTTTTATTCCAATTTTATATTTTATTTATTTATAGAATAAAAATTTGGAATATTTTGATATTTTTATTTTATTTTTATTAATTATTTACAAGGGTTAAATAAATACTTTTATTTATGTACATATATGGTATATATACAATGTAGGAAATTGATTTTATTTTATTTATTTTTATTTTATTTTTATGATTTTTAATTTTATTTATTTACATTATGGGGTATGGAATATATACAGATTTTTATGAAATTTTATTTATTTATTTATAGGGATAAATAAATAACTAAAGGGTTCTATGTACATGTTTATATAGACAAGGTGAAGGCCTTTTTATTTTCTTTTTATTTTTCTATTTTTATTTTGATTTTGTATTTAAAAATATATACAAATATATACAAATCCATTTTTATTTTCATTTAGAGGAAAATAATTTTATTTATTTATAAGTATATATTTACACACATGAGCTTCCTTATCTCTCTCTACTTGGTTTTTATGCGGTCAGGCCCATGCTGAGCCCTCCCTTGAGATTAGGTCGCTCAATATTTATTCTAAATATCTCCCTCTTTTTCTTTTGTTTCTTTATTCTTTTATTTATGCACAAAAACATGCTAATTATTCATTTTTACACAATGCATGCAATTTGTAATTATTAATATTTACATGAATATACATGTGTTTGGCAAAGGTTTTGTAGCTAAAATAAATGAATAAAGAGTGATGAATGGGTATTCATCACCCCCCTATACTTAACTTTGCTAGTCCCTTATCAAACACTTATTTGAAAAAGAAGTGGAAAAGAAAAAGAAAAAGAAAAAGAGGAGAAAATGCATGGATCAATGTTGATTATTAAACTTGCCTTCATTGAATTGAATTATGGAGCTCGATCAGATCTTTGGATTATCAATGTGTCGGAACCTTATTTAGACTTAGGTTTAAAACTCAACAGCCTCTAAGTTCCACTAATCTATAATCAGGACTCCTCAATAATCCAGATCAGAACAAGTCATCATACACAAACCCTGAAGACTACGAATCTTTCCTTGTACTGTGTAAGTGACGTCTAGCTCTCTACCTCAGAAGTAGCAACTTGACAACCCTCCCCAACAAGGTAACTCTATGACCCTAGTCTGGCCACTCTTTCCTCGAGTAGCGGGGTATTCCCTTCTAAGTTCAAGTTCAACTGGCTCAAGAAGAGGAGGAAGAAGAGAATGGACCATGGCTAGTGTAGCCATGTATCCTTGGGAGCTCAACCAGTGTAGCTAAATCTCCCTGCTGCAAGCTACATAAGGTGGGACATGAATCTCAAGCTTTTCTTATTTGCACTATATACATACTCCGGTGGGATTATCATTTTCTATCAGACCCACCACTTTGTTGGAGTTATTTTCATTTTGCAATTTTTTTCAAGTGCATCTATATAACATGTACATGTGCAGCATATATACATAAGGAGTTTTTCCTCTTGAGCCAGTAGACTATCCCTCTTTTGAAGCATTATTGTAACCCACAACTCCTGTCGTTAGACCTCATGGCAACCAGACCAAGTTGAGACGCACTTCCTTCACTAAAAGAAGAAGAGAGGTTCCGCCTAGAAGTACTACCCTTATATGCTACCCCAAGTCAAGGAAGACTGCCTCCTCACCACCTCATCCGTAGAGAGCTCGGTGCTAAGTGCGGGTCCAAGTCAAGCCATTGTCTATATGAGTCATGTGTGTGTTGTTAAGTGTTCTACTTAGGCTCATTGAGATGACATGTGATCATATCCTAGTGGACTCAAAGAATTAAGTCACCATGGACCTGAAAAGTCTTAACCCTAAACCCTATAAGGTTCCTCTTAGAATTAGGTGGATTAAGATCTTAATCAAGCTTCATTTCCCAATTTAATTCCAGGATAGTTTAAATGTCAACTATAATCCAGGAAAAACTATACAAATAAATACAAAGATGCTATTTACACAATATTTACACAAATGCAAAATTTTTTGAAAAATGTTTTGAAATCATGGATGTATGCATGAATGCAAGTTTTGCAAAATATTTACACAAATTTACACAAGGTTTTTGCAAACATTGATTTTCATAACATTTTGGAAAAATTTTGTACTATATACATAATTTTGATATGCACATATTTACACAATCTTTACACGAAAAGTTTTTGAAAACATTTTTACAAAAATAATTTCGTACAATAGCTATGTATGTGCGATAAAAGAATGTTTATTTACAGGGAAAATTTTTCAATTTTTATGGATTTTCATGGATTTTTAGCCATGTTTATTTATTTACACACTCACACAAAGTACGATTTATGGCTAAAGTATATATGAAATATATACACACACCCCTATACTTAGCTCGAACGATGTCCTCAGAGTCAAGAGCGATGAAGAAGACATAACTCGTGCTTAGTATAGGGAAGTGAAAAGGAAGGCTATATACAAAGACGAATGAATGAGTATAAATTAAGAGGGTCTCGGCTTTTCCCCCTATACTTAGGATCAAATAATCCTAAGTAAAGCAGGATGTACACAAAGGGAAAACCGAGTGGAGAATGTACAGGGTCTACCCCCTATAGTTAGGGTAAAATATCCCTAAGTATAGGTAGCAAAAACAGGGGTAGCAAGACACGAAGAAAATCAACGAATATATACAAGAAGGAGGACATCACTCCCCCTATACTTAAGGTGAAGAACCTTAAGTATAGGCAACACAACAGAAGTGATGAAACATAACGGAAGAACAACTCGGTGTTTCCACCCCCTATACTTAGGATGAGGAATATCCTAAGTAAAGCAAAGATAATCCTAAGCGAGACCTGGGGTGGAAACAAGAACGGAAGAAAGAAAGATCAAACTAAGACAAAACACATATATACAAAAGAGTACAATGTTGAGGTGCTCTCAACAAGCGCTAGTTTTTACGCCCCTAGCTGGGCGCAAATGCTAGGATAAAGCAGTATCCAAGTTCAGAACGGCATCGGTAAGTCGAATGTCGTACTGTCGTCGTAGTCTTGGTATGAGAACATCGACGAACTGCAAAGTGTAAACCAAGACACCCAGGTATGCAATCAAGTGGGTGTCTGCTACCGGCCAAGGATGTGGAAGTAAGTGATCGAGATCCGGTAGCACACAAAAATCAGCGGCTCTGGATCGGACTGGAGTAAAAATTTGGAGCCGACGAAGTCGAACGTGGAGAAGGATGGATCAGTAATGGAATCCTCCACATTAATCAATGTCTCAAAAAGGTGTGGAAAGTCAAGATCAGGAGACTCTCTATGAAAACTGATATCCGATGCATAAAATGGAAGCAGATCAGGCAGATCATCGAATATCTCCAGAATGGGCTCATCCTCGCGAGGGTTGTCGAGGTGAGAAAACTCAGAATTAAAATGATTAGAAGACTCGGTTTCGTGTTCCGCCAGATCGGAGACACTCTCAGAGGGTGAAACCGAGTACTCATTGAGTGCCGCATCCTCCCGCAGATAACCCGCAGGGAAAGATGCAAGATCAGAAGTGAGAAGTAGAGGATCAGGATCTAGAAGGGCATCTGCAGTACTGTCAAGTATCCACTCGGTGCACCAGGCTGCATCATCATCTGAAATGTCGCTCTCGGCAATCTGGAAGCAGGAGAAGGTACTGGTCAACACCGCAGAGGCTGGCAAAGTGTCTGCGGCTGATCCTCGCTCTGCGGCAATGCTGGCTGCCAACTGGTCCTCAGCAAGTATGTATGTCTCGTCAAAGTGGAGGACAAAAGGCTCGAATATGGGATTCTCTATGTCTATACTCTCAAAATGGTGTCCCATATCGAACTATGGCTGTTGGGCTGAGTCCTGAAATCTGTCAGACTCCAAGAAGTATCTCTGCAGAAAAGAAGCTGACTCATCCGGGACTGGAATCTGAAGTGGCTGAGAGAATGGTTGTAGTAGCGGGGCTCCTCCTGTTCCTGGAGTATCAGAAGGTCTGATATCCAAGACTCGTCGACTGGAAACTCTGGGGCTGAGTCGAAGTCTAGCTGGAAGACCAACGGGAAGTCGAGTAGACTCTGTAAGGTGGATCTGAATCATCTCCTTGAATTCCATGAGTATGCATACGATAACAACCTTATGTACAAGGAAAAGGTTAAGAAGTGGCATGACAAGCACATCCGTCGCAAGACCTTCGAGCCAGGATAGAAGGTTTGGTTCTTTGATGCAAAGCTCAAACAATTCCAAGGGAAATTGAAGAGCAAGTGGATAGGGACGTTCATAATGAAACAAGTGTGTGATAATGGAAGTATCGTCATATCCGGACTGTCAGCTGACGCACAACCATTTGTGATAAACGGACAACTGCTGAAGTTGTATCTCGAACATAGCACATTTCTGTCTGTGGTCGATTCAATTCAAGCGATTCACGATGAAAAATTCACAACCACAACATCCATTCACATAGACAAGGCCAAGAAAAACATTTTTGAATAGTTAATCATTTTCTTCTTTTCTTCTTTTCCCTTTCTATTATTTGATTTTTCCGAAAAGACGTATTCACCCCATACATCACTTTTATACTTAGGATATGCTTTATCCTAGGTATGGGGGGGGGGGAGAATACAATCGGTTTCTCATTCTTTGATCCCTCACCCGTCTCCTCAACTTTTGACATTCTTTATATACTTAGGGATATTTTACCTTAAGTATAGGGGAGACAAGCTGAGTCGTTGAGTTATTTATTTGTTTCCTACCCTCGAACTACTATACTGAGGATTAATCGATCCTATGTATAGGGGGACAATTGGCTTCTTATTCTTTAGTCGTTGTAATATAAACTCCTCTATATATAGTACGAGTTATGTCTTCCTTTCTCTTCGATCTATGAGGACATAGCTCCAGTTAAGTATGGGGGGTTAATATATACTATGTATATATTTTAGCCATAACTTGTACTTTCGTATTTTCAATAAATATGTCTATAATATTGTAAATATCTATATACAAATACATTTATTAATTAATAAAAGTGATGTCTATTATTCCTCAATATGTTTGTATATACCGATGAATAAATCAGGTAAAAGCGCTTTGCAAAATGTTTGGAAAATAGTTTGAAAATCCAATTGAAAAATATTATGAAAACTATTTGAATTATATTTTGGAAAATGTTTTCAAACTTTGTAAAATATTTTGTTTGTAAAATTTATTTTCTTTGTATGAAATAAAAATATTTGAAAAATGATTTGCAAAAATATTTTGAAATATATATACACACTATTTGAAAAATCTTTGCAAAATAAACCTTTGCAAAAGGCGTCCGTCTAAAAGCATACGTTTGGAACAGACAAGTGAATGAAGTTTTCTCCTGGTCTTCGAGCGCTATGGCCACCTGATTGTACCCCGAGTACCCGTCAAGAAAATAATAGTGACTCTTCCCAACTAATCTCTCGATAATCTGACCAATAAATGGTAGCATGAAATTATCCTTCTTGCTGGCCTGATTCAATCGTCTGTAGTCTACACATACCCTCCAAGAAGTGGGTACTCGGGTAACTATCTCATCTATAGACTCGCTCACAACTTTGGTGATACTCATCTTCTTGGGTATCGCATGCAATGGACTAACTCAGTTGGAGTCGGAGATGGGGTAGATAAAATCAGCGCTCCACCACTTAGATATTTCCTTCATGAATACATCACGAAGATTCGGGTTCAGCCTCCGCTGGAACTCATGTGATGGCTTGGTGTTATCTTCAAGATAATGTGGTGGGAGTACAGGGCTGGAATTATCCCTTGGATATCAGATACACTCTATTCGATTACCTTGTGGTTTCTCTCAGGAACCTCCATCAAATGAGATTCTTGGTCTTCAGTTAAATCAACCGAGATAATGACTGGAGACATATCAGACTCACCCTTAAGGAATCTATACTTCATACTCTACGGTAGGGTCTTCAATTCAGGACAAGTGGGAGCTGACAAATCTGACCTCTGAAACGTCCGCGTGAAAGCTACCGAATCGGCATGTGAGAACTCTCGTTAAATCTGTAAATCTTATGAAGGTGACTGATGAATACCCATTCATCACTCTTTATTCTTATATTTTAGCTACAAAAACCTTTGCAAATGCATGTAGATATGTGTAAATAAGAATAATTACCAAAAGCATGCATTGTGTAAAAACCTATAATTAGCATGTTTTTGTGCAAAAAATAAAAGAATAAAGATTAAAAAGAAAAAGAGGGAAATATTTAGAATAAATATTGAGCAACCTAACCCAAGGGAGGGCTCAGCATGGGCCTGACCGCATAAAAGCCAAGTAGAGGGAGATAGGGGCTCATGTGTATATATTTATGTAAATAAATAAAAATATTTTTTTCCTCACCAAAAATATGCTTGTAAATACTTGTATTTATTAATATAAAAACAAAAGAAAAATTAAAAATAAAAAAGATCAAAAATACCCTTTCATCATGTACATAAACCATGCTTCTACATTTATTTAACCTTGTAAATAAATAAAGTTATTTTCCAAACTTTTTGTAAATACTCTATGCTATATATTGTAAATAAATAAAATAAAAAGAATCAAAACAAAAATCAAATAAAAATAACAAAATTAAAAATACAAAAATACATTGTACATATACCATGTATATAGATGTACATATCTATTTATTTTACCTATGTACATAAATAATAAAAATAAAATAAAAACACCCTTTTATTCCTTATTTTATTCTATAAATAAATAAAATATAAAATAAGGATAAAATTGTATAAAAATAATAAATAAAAATCAAAAATCAAAACCTTGTATATATTGTATATACCTATATATTACATATTATGTATATACCTTATTTTTATTTCGAAAAATAATTATTAAAAATCACTAAAAAAATAGAAAAAAATAAAATAAAAATATTTCATGTTTTAACTTTTTACAAATTCGGCCATTTGCTACCTTATTTTTCAATTCCAAACTTTAGCCACGTGGCCTTCACCCATTGGCCCTGGGGGATGTTGACCGCCCGGTCAACTCCCCCCCCAGGACCACTTCCCACGGGTCTGCTGCGCCCGACCCATCTTCTCAGATTTTTCCCATGCAGACCCGACTCCTTTTTGCCCAAACCCCGGGTCCGGATTGCTCACGTCATACCCGAGAACCTCGCCGGAGCCTTCGCCTCGGGATCCGCGCGCTACATCGCCCTACCCGCGCCCTTCTTCCCGGACCCGCCAGCATACTTAAGCTCTGCTCCACCACCCTAATTCTCTATCTTTGGCCATTCCCCTTCTTCCCTGTGAGCTCCAGCGTGACCGCACGAGTGACAGCGAGCGTCTCCGCCTGTTGCAGCGAGGCGAGGAGGAGGAACCCACTGATCCGGCGACGTACCCACCGCAGCTCCGCCACCTGAGCGAGATCCGAGCCTCGGGCCGAGACGTCCCTTGAGGCCAAGACCGGGAGCTTCCCCAGCTCCAGCACAGTCTCATCGATCATCCAGGTAGTCCCTTAGCTCCGCCTTTCCGTTCAATTTCCATTTTCCCCCAAATCGTTTCGCCGTCGTTTCTCTTCGATTCACCCCGGTTCCGACCACCATCCGACCATCGGACCTGACCGTCACATTCGCCTCTCTCCGCTGCACGTTCTCCACCCACTCACACAACCCAGCTCGCACAGGAGCTGGGAACCGGGCTCCACCGTCTTCCACTTCGCCGGAGCCCGCCGCCCCAACGCACCAGTCACCTTCACGTCGCCTAACTGGGTCGAGGCACTTTGCCCTCGACCCGCGAATCTCCTGAGGGGTTTTGCAGGTCCAGCAGAGGCCATTTGAGGCCTCTCGATATTCAGCCCAGGAGCTTCACCTCCGCCACCCTCGTCGGAGCTCTCCCGAGCTCGGCTGGGGCATCGGAGGACAGCAGCAACTGCGCACCTTCACGCCGGAGCTCCTCCGATACTCAGGCGCAACAGAGGAGGCCGGAGACGCTTCCACGAGGCTGGCGAAGTTCGCCGGCCGCCTGTTCATCCAGACCCTCCAGCCACTGTCGATCGCCCCTGTCTCGCTCCAGTTCAGATCGTGGCCGTCCATCCCTGGAGCAGCCGACATCGTCAGATCAGAGAAGGGACGATCCAGAGCGCCCACCAGTTCCAGCCTTCCGATTAGCCACGTGGAGCGCATCCAACGACCCCGCTTAATAAAGGGTAAATTACCCTTAGGCCCCGCTTCTGTTTTTATTTAGCTTTAGTCCTGTAAATGTTTAAATGCGTTGTTTAGTTTTAGGTTTAATTGCATAGAGGACCCTGAGCTTTAGTGTAATTGCATATATACCCCTGCCTGTTGTGAGCCACGTGCTTCGTCACGTGTTGTTTTTGGGATATTTGCAGTCTATGCCCTTGTTGTTCTGGTTGTTATGAAATGAATGAAATCTTTTTGATATTTGCATTTATGCCCCTGTGAATGGTTTAATTTCGCATGTGCGTGATATTTTGGGTTATTTGCAACTAAGGCCCCTGGACTTTTGGTACGTGTTACCAATAAGTCCTCGGGACTTATTTTCCTTACATATAGGTCCCTGAGTGCCCCAGGCACGCGCTTGGCGCGTGATATGCTGGGTTAATTGCACCGGGACCCCCAGAACTTTGGGTATTTGCATTTCAGTCCCTATGCACAGTACCCTTTTGTTATTTTTGAATAAAATATCAAATCACCTCCAAATTCGATAAAAATTTGATAGATGGCTCCTGCCATGGTGTAGGATTTTTGTGAATTTTTGAGGACATTTTTGATTGTGTTTGATATTTTTAAAAATTCAAAAACCTTTATTTTTGTTACTTTCTAGATTGGAAAATCACAAAAAAATATAAAAACTCCTCTAAAAATTCCATAAAATTAGTTACTGTTTAATTTAGTTTGTTTGATTTTCTAGCCAATTTTGGCTATTTTTCATTGCTCAAAAACCCTAAAAACTTAAAAACACTCAAAACCCATAAAAATTCTAGTAAATAAATTAAAAACCCAAAAATAATAAACTTGGCACCCAAATTTTCCTTGTTTTCTCTACCTTACAGGAAAATTACCTCCAAGCCCTTGTGAGGCCCTTAGATATTTTATCTAGGGACTTTTGGCCTGGCTGGACAGTACCCCTTGCTTTTAGCACTGTTTGATTTTTAGAAAATAAAATAAATATCAGAAAATTAGCAAAAATTCACCAAAAACTTAAAAAAATATAAAACACATAAAAATATTTTTGTTTTAATTTTTGGTTGAATTTTGTTGCATTAAATAAATTGTTGAAGTGTGCTTATTTGTGTTTCTTTTATTTTCTTTACATATTAAAAATCCAAAAAAATATAAAAATAATTAAAAACCACTAAAAAAATATTTTGTCTTTTATTTTCTTTGCTTTTACTACTTCGTAGGCCTTAGGCCAATCCGTGCTCCTTGAGTTCGACCCTGTGTGCTATACCAGGTTAAACATATAGCAAGACCGCTTATCGTATTTTGATTGCTTGATTTGTCATTAGTGGTTCGATTTTTCTTGATATACACATCCGAGTGATTAAGCAGCCTGGTGCACTGAGTGGATACTTGATAGCAGCGCAGATGCCCATCTAGATCCTGATCCTCCTCTAGTCACTTCGGATCTTGCATCTCTCCCCGAGGGTTAACTGCGGGAGGATGCCGCACTCGATGAGTACTCGGTTTCACCTACTGAGAGTATTTCCGATCTGGCGGAACACGAAACCGAGTCTTTAGATCATTCTGATTCTGATTCTGCTCACCTCGATGACCCTCGCGAGGATGAGCCCATTCTTGAGATATTCGATGATTTGCCTGATCTTCTTCTTCTCTATTCATCGAATATCAGTCTGCTTAGAGAGTCTCCTAATCTTGATTGCCCACACTTACTTGAGACACTGATTGACGTGGAGGATTCTATTACTGATCCATCCTTCTCCACGTTTGATTTCGTCGGCTCCATACTCTCACTCCAGTCTGATCTAGAGCCGAGGATTTTTTTTGTGCTACCGGATCCCGATCACTTCTTTCCATATCACTGGCCGGTAGCAGACACCCGCCTAATTGTATACATGGGTGTCTTACTTTACACTGTTGAGTTCGTCGTTGTTCTCACACCGAGACTGCGGCGACAGTACGGCATTCGCCTTACCGATGCCGTCCTGAACCTTGATACTGCATTATCCTAGCCTTTGCGCCCAGCTAGGGGCGTAAAAACTAGCGCTTGTTGAGAGGCACCTCAACATTGTACTCTTTTGTATATACACGTTTCGTCTTATGTTGATCCTTCTTTCTTCCGTTCTTGTTTTCACCCCAGGTCTCGCTTAGGATTATCTTTGCTATACTTAGGATATTGCTCATCCTAAGTATAGGGGGGTGGAAACACCGGGTTGTTCTTCGTTCTGTTCCATCACTTCTGTTGTTGCCTATACTTAAGGTTCTCCACCTTAAGTATAGGGGGAGTGATGTCCCCCTGCTTGTATATAGTCGTGATTTTCTTCGTGTCTTGCTACCCCTGTTTTGCTGCCTATACTTAGGGATATTTCACCCTAAGTATAGGGGGGGTAGACCCTGTACATTCTCCACTCAGGTTTTCCCTTAGTATACAGCCTGCTAAACTTAGGATTACTTGATCCTAAGTATAGGGGGGAGACCTGGGTCCCTCTTGACTGTTCATTTCCTTTTTGTATAGCTTTCCTTTTCACTTCCCTATACATAGCACGAGTTATGTCTTCTCCATCGCTCTTGACTCTGAGGACATCGTTCGAGCTAAGTATAGGGGGGTGTGTATATATTTCATATATACTTTAGCCATAACTCGTACTTTGTGTGAGTGTGTTAATAAATAAAATGGCTAAAAACCACAAAAATTAAAAATTTTTCATGTACATAATCTTCTTTTATTTGCACATACATAGCTAGTGTACAAATTATTTTTGTAAAAATGATTTCAAAAATCTTTTGTGTAAAGCTTGTGTAAATATTTTTTGTATCAAAATTATGTATATAGTACAAAATTTTTCCAAAATGTTTTGAAAATCAAAAGTTTGCAAAAATCTTGTGTAAATGTGTGTAAATATCTTTTTGCAAAACTTGCACTTCATGCATCATTCATACATGATTTCAAAACATTTTTCAAAAATTTTGCATGATTGTAAAATCTGTGTAAATAAGCATCTTTTTGTACATATGTATATAGTTTTTCTGGATGATAGTGATGAATACCCATTCATCACTCTTTATTCTTATATTTTAGCTACAAAAACCTTTGCAAATACATGTAGATATGTGTAAATAGGAATAATTAGCAAAAGCATGCATTTTGTAAAAACCTATAATTAGCATGTTTTTGTGCAAAAATAAAAGAATAAAGATTAAAAAGAAAAAGAGGGAAATATTTAGAATAAATATTGAGCAACCTAACCCAAGAGAGGGCTCAGCATGGGCTTGACCGCATAAAAGCTAAGTAGAGGGAGATAGGGGCTCATGTGTATATATTTATGTAAATAAAATATAAATGTTTTCCTCACCCAAAAATATGCTTGTAAATACTTGTATATATTTATAAAAGATAAAAACAAAATAAAAAGTTAAAAATCAAAAAGATTAAAAAGACCCCTTCATCATGTACATATATCACATCTATGTATTTATTTAACCTTGTAAATAAATAAAGTTATTTTCCAAACTTTTTGTAAATATTCTTTGCTATATATTGTAAATAAATAAAATAAAAAGAATCAAAACCAAAATAAAAATAGAAAAATTAAAAATACAAAAATACCTTGTACATAACTATTTATTTTACCTATGTATATAAATACTAAAAATAAAATAAAAACACCCTTTTATTCCTTATTTTATACTATAAATAAATAAAATATAAAATAGGAATAAAATTACACAAAAATAATAATTAAAAATCAAAAATAAAAAACCTACATATTGTATATATACCTATATATAGCTATATAATGTAAATACCTTAATTTCATTTCCAAAAATTAATTAAAAATCACCAAAAAATAGAAAAAAATAAAATAAAAATATTTCATGTTTTGAGTTTTGGCTGAATCGGGCCCTAGCTACCTCCATTTGTCACTCCAATATCCTGCCACGTGGCCTGACCGCATTGGCTCCTGGGGATGTTGACCGCCCGGTCAACTGGCCCCCCCAGGACCACTTCTCACGGGTTCGAGCGTCGGACCCCACTTCTCGGATTTTTCCCCGCTCGACCCGATTGCCTATCATCCAAACCCCGGCTCTGTTTTACACCTCCCACATCCGACACCCTCGCCGGGCATCAACCTCGGGATCCGCGCGCCACCGTGACCCTACCCGACCCTTTCTTATTGGATCCCTCCAGCCTACTTAAGCGAGCTCCGCCACCCATTTCACGCATCTTTGGTCATTCCCTTTCTTCCCTGTGAGCTCCAGCGTGTCCGCACGAGTGACAGCGAGCGTCCCCGCCTGTTGCAGCGAGGCGAGGAGGAGGAAGCCACTGATCCGGCGAAGCACTCGCCGCAGCTCTGCCACCTGAGCGAGCTCCGAGCCTCGGGCCCAGACGTCCCTCGAGGCGACGACCGGGAGCTTCCCCAGCTCCGCCACAGTCTATTCCTCCATCCAGGTAGCCCTTTAGTTTAAACATTTCATCTAATTTCCATTTTCCCCCAATTCGCACCTCCGACGTACTTCTTCGATTCATTCTGGTCCCGACCACCGTTCGACCATCGGACCCGACCCACACCTTCGCCATCGTCCGCCGCACGTTCTGCACCCACTCACACAACCCAGCTCGCACAGGAGCTGGGAACCGGGCTCCACCGTCTTCCACCTTCGCCGGAGCCCGTCGCCCCGACGCACCCGTCACCTTCACACCGCCTAACGGGGTCGAGGCACTTTGCCCTCGACCCGCGAGTCTTCTGAGCCCCTTTGCAGGTCATTCTGAGCCCATCTGAGGGCTTGGTCATTCAGGCCGGGAGACCCAGCTCCGCCGACCGTGTCTGAGCTCCTCCGAGCTTGGGACGATCATCGGAGTACCGCAGCAGACGCAGGAGCGCACGAGCCTTCTTCTCCGATCATCGGCGCGCTCCGGGGAGGAGGCCAGCACCCACACGAGCCTGACGAAGTTCGCCGAGGACCAGTTCCTCCAGGACCCTCCAGCGTCGTCGGATCAGCCCTCAGCTCCAGACGCCATCCAGACCGTCCATTCCTAGCGCCCCCTTTGACGTCAGATCTGAGGCGATAGATCCGGACCATTAGATCCACACGTGTCCTGGCCTGGACCATTGGATCGAGCAGAGCAGCAGCAGCGTTGAGAGCCGCCCCCATCCTGACCGTCCGATCACCACGTGGCGGCCATCCAGCAGCTCCGGTTAATAAAGGGTAATTTACCCTTAGGCCCTTATCTTTATTTTATTTCGCATTAGTCCTGTAAATACTTAAATACGTTGTTTAGTTTTAGGTTTATTTGCATAGAGGACCTCGAGCTTATTTTATTTGCACTTATACCCCTGCCTGTTGTGAGCCACGTGCTTCGTCACGTGTTGTTTTGGTGTATTTGCAATTAAAGCCCCTGTAGTTCTGGTTGTTCAGAAATGAATGAAATCTTTTTGATATTTGCATTTATGCCCCTGTGAATGGTTTAATTCCGCATGTGCATTTATTTTTGGGTTATTTGCAGCATAGCCCCCTGGACTTTTGGTACGAGTTACCAATAGGTCCTCGGGACTTATTTTCTTTACAAATAGGTCCCTGAGTGCCCCAGGCACGCGCTTGGCGCGTGATTGGCTGGGTATTTTGCACCTGGACCCCCAGAACTTTGGGTATTTGCATTCCAGTCCCTATGCACAGTACCCTCTTGTCATTTTTGAATAAAATATCAAATCACCTCCAAATTCGACGAAACTTTGACACATGGCTCCTGCCATGGTGTAGGATTTTTGTGAATTTTTGAGGACATTTTTGATTTCGTTTGTTATTTTTAAAAATTCAAAAACCTTAGTTTTTGCTACTGTCTAGATTTAAAAATCACAAAAAAATATAAAAACTCCCCTAAAAATTCTATAAAAATTAGCCACTGTTTAGTTTGTGTTCCTTTATTTTCTAGCCAATTTTGGCTATTTTTCATTACCTAAAAACCTTAAAAACTTAAAAACACTCAAAAACCCATAAAAATTCTAATAAATACATTAAAAATCCAAAAACAATAAATCTGATACCGAAATCTTCCTTATTTCATCTATTTTATAGAAAAATTACCTCTAGGCCTTTTTGAGGTCCTTAGGTATTTTATCTAGGGATTTTAGGCTTGGTTGGACAGTACCCCTTGTTTTTGTTACCGTTTGATTTTTAGAAAATAAAATAAATATCAGAAAAATCCCAAAAATTCACCAAAAACATAAAAAAGTATAAAACACATAAAAATGTTTTCGTTTTAATTTTTGGTTGATTTTTGATGCATTAAATAAATTGTTGAAGTGTGCTTGTTTTTGTTTTTCTTATTTTCTTCATATATTAAAAATCCAAAAAAATATAAAAATAATTAAAAACCACTAAAAACATTTTCTTCTTTTATTTTATTAATTTTTACTACTTTGTAGGCCTTCGGCCAATCCGTGCTCCTTGAGTTCGACCCTGGGTGCTATACCAGGTTAAACATATAGCAGGACCGCTACCCGTGTTTGATTGATTTTATTTTTCATTTAGTGGTTCATTTTTCTTTATATACACGGTCTGATCGCTTGGGTCGCAACGACCCTATTTCTGTACCTTATACCCGAGTGGTCAGGCCTGTTATCAGAATGGCGCCGTTGCCGGGGAGCACAGCTTAGTAGTTGATTTTCTTTTCGTTTTTATTTTTTCGCGGCTTTTCGCGGCTCTTTCAGAGCTCGCGGCTCTTCACAGCTTTTGTTTATATTTTATTTTTGTTTTATTTTGTCTTATTTTCTTTTTCTTTTATTTTTTTTTGTTTTCTTTTGTTTGTTTATTTTATTTTACATTTTTGCATATATACCCTGTTATTTTTATTTTCATTTCTTTTTCCTTTATTATTTGATTATTGGTTCTGACCACTCTGTTTCTCTTGCGAGGGCCCGAGGACCGAGGCGGCTGATTTCGAGAAGCCGGCGCAACCACGGGATTCGGAGGCGGCTCCTTTCTTCGTGGAGCCGCAGGAGAGAGTGAGAGAGAGTTGAGTGGGCGAGGTTTTTATTTTATTTCCATTATTATTGTAATAATACAGGACCATTCTCTGGACTTAGACTCTTCTACCATAGCGGGTCTGTTTCGCCGAGCACCGGTGTGCTCGGGGGACCCTTAGGACCTTCGCAGCTTTTCGCGGCTTTTTCGCGGTTTTCTTTTCCTTTTCTTTCTGCCTTTTCCGGTGTTTACGCGGTTTTTGCTCGAGCCCCTAGAACTTAGGAATTTCTGGTGACTGTGCCGTACTTGGTAGGATCCACACACCTAACTGCTTATCTGTTCCTATAGATCGTTAATTGGACCTACTTAAAAATCATTAATAAAAATAACCGATTCACTTACCTTCGTAGCCTACGTGCCGCAGCCCATCCTGTAAAGCGCTTACTCCTACCCCTGATTTGTCGGACAGAGGAGGGACGGGCCAAGACCGGACTCTTTGGCTTGGAGGTCGGTGACCGGTTAGACGGTTCATCGCTAGAATTGCTCATCTAGGACTCGGCTTTCCTCGTTGCATCATATAGGTAGTTTTCTTTCTGTCTTTACTTTTATGCGCGGATCATCTTGCATGTAGAGTGTTGGAGGCAAGGTACGTATTTCTTACTCAGCATGCATCATTGATTTATCACGCATCGGCTTTTTCGTCTTCTCCCCCCTGTTTTGGACTTAATAATCAGGAGAACCGAAAAATTCGTTAGGCCGTTTGTTTTTATTTGAAAAATACTAAAAAGTGAAACCATAAAATTGGGACTGGCTAATCTTGTTGATCTTAAAATCCGCTCACCCTAAAAACTTTGTCTTGGGGAGAGCAACCCCCTCATTGTATGGTTTGGATGCGCGAGGGAGTGACCCGCACCCTAGGTAGAGCCCCCCGTTGCTAGTCCCGACTGATTACCGACTTTTCCGTGCAGGCCAGTCGGTTGGGTTAGCATCGGATATCCTAACAGGTCACGTAAGCGCTCTGATATTTTGTGTGTTCACCAAATAAAATTGACAAGATAATTTGACCGAACTTTCACGGTCTTCAGCTCGCGTTGCGTTGGTGAACCGGGGGTTTGTTTTCTGATCATAATTTTTCCAGATCTCATCCGCACCACTCGCCAGATCAAGATGATGGGTAGACGGTCTCTTAGGCAGCCTCTGGCTGCACCGCTTTCGGGCACGTCTACCTCATCATCTAGGTTGGCTCGCGAGAGCTCAGACCCGCTCTCCGAGCCCGAGTACGATTCCACCCTGTTCCCCCTCGACCCCCTTTCTGTTCTACCTGAGAGACACGAGCCCGAGGAGAGACTGATTGATTTGACAACACCTGAGTTGGGCTCGTTTGGTTTTGCAGACGTCGCCATGGCCGGCAGTTCTGAGGATCGTTCCCGTACAGAGCACGTTGTGATGGATCAGGGAGCGATCAACTCCACCTTGATTGCCTCATTAGAGACAGTTCAGCAGCAGTTACGCGATCAGGGAGCATTCATGATTGAGATGAGGAGAGAGTTGGAGCGCCTCCGAGTAGAGCGAGATGAGCAGAGCGAGCCTGAGGACGGACCAGATGCAGAGGCACGAGCCGCAGCAGCAGCAGCAGCCGTAGCCGCCGCCGCAGCGGCAACAGCCGCGGGAGGAGGACCACCTAGACCGATGCGGGAGTTGCACAACCCCGGATCTACACTGATGCACCATTGGGTGGTGGTACCTGCTATCGTGGGGGACTTCAAGTTCCCCCCGAACACCCTGCAGATGCTTCCTCGTTTTCACGGACTTGCCACTGAGGAGCCCCACCTCCACCTCCAGGAGTTTCTGATGATCTGCAGTACTGTCCACGACCGGCATGTGGACCAGGACACGATTCGGATGATAGCCTTCCCGTTTTCACTGGCAGATAGAGCAGCCACCTGGCTGAAGCATCTTGGGAGGTTTGTCTACACCTGGGAGCAGCTCCGCACCGAGTACTTGAACAAGTACTATCCACTCGGGCGGACGAATGCAGCGAGGGCCCTGATCAGCAACTTCTCCATGTTCCCCAACGAGCAGTTTCACGAGGCTTGGGAGAGGTTCCGAGAGCTCCTAGACAGATGCCCGCACCACGACATCACGAAGCCGAACCTTGTGCAGAGCTTCTTTAGCGGGTTGACACCAGAGCTACAGGGCCTGGTGAATGCTTCTTGCGGCGGGTCCTACTTCGCCAAGGACCACGACCAGGTCTGGGCCATCTTCGAGGAGATGGCTGAGAACTATATGGTGATGTCTCAGACCAGGTTGTATACTCAGAGACCCCAGCCACAACAGCCAGGACCCGTGCAGTACCAGCGGATAGCACGGGTAGATGCAGGTCCATCCAGTTCGTCCGCAGCCGCATCAGCACAGGCAGAGTCGACAGCTGCGGACATGGGCATTATCAGCGAGAAGTTGGACCGCATGGAGCTGATTGAGAAAAAGCAGTGCCAGAGCATCACGCAGATGGAACAGATGGCACAGGTTCTGAGCGACATGAAGACACAACTCATGTGTCTCCAGGAGGCACAGACGGCTCCTCAGCCCCGTCTTCAGTCGCGAGGCGACTCCGTCAGCAGCAGCAGCTCGTCCCAGCGCTCCAGCACCCCTGTGCAGCCTAGACAGGTTCACCTTGTACAGGCGGAGCCGTACAAGCAGCCGCAGCCCACCTACCAGTCCCCACCATCTCCAGAGATGCAGATGGTGGTCTACCAGCCGGACCAGCCTCTGGCAGTACTCCCGCCAGCCCCCTACGATGCCGAGCCGTTGATGGATGTCAACGGGATTTGGTATGACCGCCCCCAGCCTGGGATCCGACGAGACCATCCCGGATTCAGGTGGGGGAGTGGTGGTGCCCAGCCCCAGCAACAACCGTCAGGACAGGGAGGGCAGTACTCCCAGCAGAGAGATCACCACCAGCCGCAGCAGCAACCCCCAGCATACCAGCAGCACCAGCCATCATCCTTCGTTCCTCGTCCCTATCAGCAGCAGGGACAGTCGTGGAGACGTGAGCAGCAGGCTCACCCAGTTCAGCAGCAGCACCCTTCCTCATATCCCTCTTACCACCAGCAGCAGTTCCAGCAGCCTCACCCCCAGAGAGGCTACCCGTCGGGCTCCCACGAGAGCCCCGCTTTGGATGACATCGCCCGCCTCCTCACGGATCAGCACATTCAGACGGGAGATGGACGAGTTCCGCCAGGAGATGCGGGACTTGGTGAGAGGGAAGGCCGCCATTCCAGCCCAGATTGAGCCGAATCCGAATAACCTCAAGAGGAAATCAGAGCAGGTATTACACACCGAGTCTGCCACTCCTAGTGACCCATTTGTTGATACATCTTCGGATCTATTTGATGCTGATTTTGTCACACTTAGGAGCGGTAGGACCCCAGCAGGCGGCGACGCCTCATCTGAGCTTCACCACGAGGATACTTCAGAGGCGCCACATGAGGAGGAGGAGAGCGGTACTGAGGCCGCTCCAGATGATGACGGTGGCACTGAAGCCACCAAGGATGCTGATCCCACCGGCGGTACTGAGGCCGCCGCTTCACCAGATCGAGGATGTGGTACTGACGCCACCAGTTCAGACGAGCCAGCCCGCGGTACTGATGCCGCGAGACGTCTACCAGCAGCAGCTGCAGCAGAGCCAGCCCATGGTGGTACTGAGGCCACCAGTGTCTGTATAGAGAGAGATATTATTTTTCCTCGCCGTGATGTATCGCAGGACTTTGGTTTGAATAAAGGAAAAGGTTTAGTTTCTTCTGGTCCCACTGTGGTGCATGATGTATGTGTGGATCCTGTCATCGAAACGTCTAGTCCTTTTCCTAGTCCTTCATCTGCGAAGGACCCTGTGATCCCCTTCCCTAGAGCCCTTCAAATGGGGAAGGGGAAGAAAAAAGAAAATCCAAAAAAGAGAGAGCTTGAGGAGTTCAGCCAGAGCATGATAGACCGATTCCATATCCAGCTGACCCTCTAGGAGGCTTTGCAGCACATCCCCCTTCTCCAGCGTTCTTTGAGAGACAGGACCACAGTCAGGAGGAGGAGGAGGAACCACACTTCAGAGATACATGTGCTGACGAGAGCCACGTGTTTTGCGATCCAGAACCGACTGCTAGCCAAGAGGCCAGATTCAGGGGCCCCGTATGTCAGATGCCAGATCAGTGAGCAGAGGTTCGACCGTACTCTTCTAGATAGCGGATCGTCGATCAACCTTCTTCCGGCAGCCCTTCTCGACCGCTTCGAGTTGGGCACTCTTCGACAGAGCAGGACAGTCCTTCAGTTCGCTGATCGATCTGTCAAGAGGCCGAGGGGGTTATTACGAGACGTTATCGTCACGATTCAGGGCCTGAAATTCCCCGTGGACTTCGTAGTGTTGGACATGGAGATCCCTGAATCCGTGACCGATACCCCCATCATCCTTGGTCGTCTGTTCTTGGCCACAGCCAAGGCGGTGACTGATCATGATAGCGGGAAGGTGTACTTTCGCGTCGAGGGCGAGAGTATACAAATAGAGACGGTCGAGGACTACAGAGCTAGAGAGAGAGCCCGCTCAGATGCGAGTACAGATTCAGAGCAACTGACAGACGCAGAGCCAGACATCCACCAGGACTGTGATTTTGTGATCACAGACGATGAGGCAGCCTAGGCAGATCCGGTAGCACAGACCATCCTCTCATATTCAGATACAGCTGATGCCGAGATGATAGCAGAGGAGAGTCTGGAGAGCACAGCCCTGGTTCAGGATACCACAGAGGCAGTAGAGCCGGTCCTTGATCGCGACACGATTTTCAGTGATGGTGGTGCTGAGGCCACCTTGCTTTACGGTGGTACTGATGCCACCGCGGTTGATACAGATCCCTCGGATTCAGAGTCTGATTGGGCCGATTGCTATGATCAGATGCCAGACCTGAGTTCACCTGAGCCTGTAGATGAGGAGGAGGTAGATGCAGAGCCGACCAGAGACAGTGCAGTTGAGCAGCCTTCTTCCGATCCAGTTTACGAGAGTACGCTTTCACTTTCCCAGGCAGATTTGGCAGACTTAGCAGCATTCACTCAGTTTCTTCCGCAGCCAGATTTGCCAGCACCCAGCATTCCAGAGCTAAAGCCGCTCCCTACTTCGCTGAAGTATCAATTCCTTGCGGGTGATCCAGAGATGTACCCAGTCATCATCTCCACCGAGTTGACTGGAGATCAAGAATCCCGTTTGATGGGGGTTCTTGAAAAGAACCGCAAGGCGATCGGATGGAGCGTAGCAGATCTCCATGGGATAGCCCATCAGTGTGCTCCCACCATATCTATCTCGAGGAGGGGGCGAAGCCGTCGCGTGAGTTCTAGCGGCGTCTGAACCCCAACCTGAGAGAGGTCGTGATGAAGGAAATATCGAAATGGTAGAGTGCATATTTTATTTATCCCATTTCCGACTCCAAGTGGGTCAGCCCCTTGCATGTGGTGCCCAAGAAGACGGGCATCACGACTGTGATCAGTGAGTCGGGAGAGGAGATTGCTACACGAGTACCCACCTCTTGGAGGGTTTGTGTTG
Organism: Ottelia alismoides; assembly: GCA_037367405.1. Classification (NCBI taxonomy): domain Eukaryota; kingdom Viridiplantae; phylum Streptophyta; class Magnoliopsida; order Alismatales; family Hydrocharitaceae; genus Ottelia; species Ottelia alismoides. Next base: position 215,830 of record JAZKJV010007248.1, on the reverse strand, counting down.
ATTACAGGAGACTCAACCAAGCCACCAAGAAGGACCATTTCCCCCTGCCTTTTATTGACCAGATCATTGAGAGACTGGCAGGGAAGAGCCATTATTGCTTCCTGGATGGGTACTCGGGCTACAACCAAGTGGCCATCGCTCCTGAAGATCAGGAGAAGACCACCTTTACCTGTCCCTTCGGCACATATGCTTTTCGACGCATGCCATTTGGGCTATGCAATGCCCCTGCGACTTTTCAGAGGTGCATGCTGTCGATCTTCTCGGACATGGTAGGGGAGTGTTTGGAGGTCTTCATGGATGATTTCTCGATCTATGGCGACGGATTCGATTCTTGTCTTGACTGCCTAGATCGAGTACTCCAGCGATGTATTGAGTATCATTTGGTGCTATCTTGGGAGAAGAGTCACTTCATGGTGACTCAAGGGACGGTGCTTGGCCATATCATCTCCAACAGGGGCATGGAGGTTGATCCGGCCAAGGTTGATGTCATTAGGAAACTCGCACCGCCGTCCAATCTGAGGCAGCTACGGTCATTCCTGGGGCACGTTGGATTTTATAGGAGGTTCATTCAGGATTTCAGCAGGATTGCCCGACCGTTGACTGACCTTTTGATGAAAGACACCGAGTTCCTTGTCGATGACAAGTGTCTTTCGTCGTTCGCGACTCTCCAGCAGTGTGTCATTGAGGCTCCTGTCCTCCAGCCGCCTGATTGGTCTCTCCCATTCGAGATCATGACGGACGCCTCCGATTTTGCCGTAGGGGCAGTGCTGGGACAGAGGAGGGATGGAGTTCCATTTGCCATACACTACGCTAGCCGCACATTGGATTCCGCCCAGCGGAATTACACGGTCACAGAGAAGGAGATGCTAGCCGTAGTGTTTGCCCTAGATAAGTTCAGATCGTATATCATTGGATCTAGAGTGACTTTGTTTACAGATCACACCGCCATCAGGTACCTCATGGCAAAGAAGGATGCCAAGGCCAGACTGACTAGATGGATCCTTCTACTCCAGGAGTTCGACATTGAGATCAAGGATAAGCCTGGAGTCAAGAATGTGGTGGCGGATCATCTCTCCCGACTAGAGCAGCCTGAGGATTCTGAGCAGATTGACCCTATTAGAGATACCTTCCCAGATGAGGCGATCCTTGCTATCGCCTCACTCCCATGGTACGCCGATATTGTGAACTTTCTCGTTGCTGGGAAAGTCCCACAAGATTGGCCCAGGCAGAGGCTTGAGACCTTCCTCGCGAAGGCCAAGTCCTACCATTGGGAGGATCCCATCCTTTACCACGAAGGAGGGGACAGCGTCTGGCGTCGGTGTATTCCTCAGGAGGAACACCATAGCGTCCTCACTTACTGCCACAAGCTTGAGGCAGGAGGACATCATTCTGGGAGGAGAACGGCACAGAAAGTGCTCCAATCCGGCTTGTGGTGGCCTACCCTCTTCAAGGACTCAGATGAGTTCGTGAAGAGGTGTATTGACTGTCAGAGGATGGGCACTTGTGGACAGCGTGATATGATGCCGATGCAGCCCATTCACTTCTGTGAGGTTTTTGGCGCATGGGGCATCGATTTCATGGGTCCATTCCCTAAGAGTCAGGGATTTGAGTACATTCTGTTGGCCGTTGATTATGTGAGTCGTTGGGTGGAGGCTATCCCCGCCCGAGCTGCTGATGCGAGGACCGTTTGCAGATTTTTGAGGAAGCACATCATCACGCGGTTCTGGGTTCCACGAGTTCTGATTTCTGATGGGGGATCTCACTTCATCAACGACCAGGTGAAGGCACTTGCTAGCGAGTTCGGCATAGATCATCGTATTGCTACACCTTACCATCCACAGACGAATGGTCTAGCCGAAGTGTCGAACAGGGAGATCAAGACTATTCTGCAGAAAGTCGTCCGCCCAGACCGAAAGGATTGGTCACAACTTTTGGACTCGGTCTTGTGGGCATATAGGACGTCTTTCAAGACACCTTTGGGCACATCTCCCTTTCGCCTCGTATATGGCAAGCCATGCCATTTACCTGTTGAGCTGAGGCACAAGTCACTTTGGGCAGTTACAGATATTTTGATGGATCCAGATGGTATGGGAGACCAGAGGAGGGCAGAGCTAGCTGCCCTGGAGGAGCTTAGAGATGCAGCTTTCTCAAGCAGCCTACATTATAAGGAGAAAGTGAAGGAGTGGCATGATTCTCATATCAGCCACAAACATTTTGAGATTGGACAGAGAGTATGGCTGTTTGATGCGAGGCTACGATTATTTCCAGGGAAGCTTCAGAGCAAATGGAAAGGACCTTATCTGGTTAGAAAGGTACACGACAACGGTAGCATCGACATATCTGAGTTGTCTTCTGAGAGTACCTTTCGAGTGAACGGCCAGCGGCTCAAGCCATTTCTAGATCATGAGCTGCGGGTCGTTGATCTTGCCCCTATTCATTTTGCGTGAGGTGGTCTTTGACTCACATCTAATGCATCTCACGCCTGAGTTTCACTGATCTTCCGCCTTGTATAGATCCAGATGTCCATATCACTACATTCTTTAGTCCCACATCCCTTCCTTCATCTTATGATTATGCTATACTTAGGGTGCACTTTACCCTAAGTATAGGGGGGACGTGAGACCTTTCGGGTATTTCTTTTGTTTCTATCTACCCCTGTCTTTGCTGCCTATACTTAGGGATATTTCACCCTAAGTATAGGGGGGGTAGACCCTGTACATTCTGCACTCAGGTTTTTCCTTAGTATACAGCCTGCTATACTTAGGATTACTTGATCCTAAGTATAGGGGGGAGACCTGAGTCCCTCTTGACTTTTCATTTCCCTTTTGTATAGCCTTTCTTTTCACTTCCCTATACCTAGCACGAGTTATGTCTTCTTCATCGCTCTTGACTCTGAGGACATCGTCCGAGCTAAGTATAGGGGGGTGTGTATATATTTCATATATACTTTAGCCATAACTCGTACTTTGTGTGAGTGTGTTAATAAATAAAAATGGCTAAAAACCACAAAAATTAAAAATTTTCATGTACATAATCTTCTTTTATTTGCACATACATAGCTAGTGTACAAATTATTTTTGTAAAAATGATTTCAAAAATCTTTTGTGTAAAGCTTGTGTAAATATTTTTGTATCAAAATTATGTATATAGTACAAATTTTTTCCAAAATGTTTTGAAAATCAAAAGTTTGCAAAAATCTTGTGTAAATGTGTGTAAATATCTTTTTGCAAAACTTGCACTTCATGCATCATCCATTCATGATTTCAAAACATTTTTCAAAAATTTTGCATGATTGTAAAATTTGTGTAAATAAGCATCTTTTTGTACATATGTATATAGTTTTTCTGGATGATAGTTGACATTTAAACTAGCCTGGAATCAAATTGAGAAATGGAGCTTGATTAAGATCTTAATCCACCTAATTTCTAAGAGGAACCTTATAGGGCTTAGGTTTAGGGCTTTTCAGGTCCATGGTGACTTAATTCTTTGAGTCCACTAGGCTATGATCACATGTCATCTCAATGAGCCTAAGTAGAGCACTTAACAACAACACATGACTCATATAGATTATGGCTTTACTTGGACAACCGCACTATGCACCGAGCTCTCTACGGATGAGGTGGTGAGGAGGCAGTCTTCCTTGACTTGGGGTAGCATATGAGGGTAGTACTTCTAGGCAGAACCTCTCTTCTTCTTATAGTGAAGGAAGTGCGTCTCAACTTGGTCTGGTTGCCATGAGGTCTAACGACGGGAGTTGTGGGTTGCAATAAAGCTTCAAAAGAGGGATAGTCTACTGGCTCAAGAGGAAAAACTCCTTGTATATATGCTGCACATGTATATGTTGTACAGATGCACTTGAAAAAAAATGTGCAAAAAGAAAAGAACTCCAAAAAAGTGGTGGGTCTGAGAGAAAATGATAATCCCACCGGAGTATGTATATAGAGTGCAATAAGCAAAGCTTGGTTTCATGATCCACCTGTTGTAGCTTGCAGCAGGGAGACTTGGCTACACTGGTCAAGCTCCCAAGGGTACTTGGCTACACTGGCCTTGACCCATTCTCTTCTTCCCCCTCTTCTTGAGCCGGTTGAACTTGAACTTAGAAGGGAATACCCCGCTCCTCGAGGAAAGAGTGGCCAGATTGAGGTTATAGAGTTACCTTGTTGGGGAGGGTTGTCAAGTTGCCATTTCTGAGGTGGAGAGCTTAGACTTCACATTCACAGGACAAGAAAAGATTCATGGTCTTCAGGGTTTGTGATTGATGACTTGTTCTGATCTGGAGCATTGAGGAGTCTTGGTTATAGATTAGTGGAACTTAGAGGCTGTTAGGCTTTAAGCTTAAGTCTAAATAAGGTTCCGACACATGAATAATCCAAAGATCTGATTGAGCTCCATACCCCAATTTAATGAAGGCAAGTTTAATAATCAACCTTGATCCATGTACATCCTCTTTTTCTTTTTCTTTCTTTCTTTTTCACTTCTTTTTCAAATAAGTGTTTGCTAAGGGACTAGCAAAGTTAAGTATAGGGGGGGTGATGAATACCCATTCATCACTCTTTGTTCTTATATTTTAGCTACAAAAACCTTTGCAAATACATGTAGATATGTGTAAATAGGAATAATTAGCAAAAGCATGCATTTTGTAAAAAACCTATAATTAGCATGTTTTTGTGCAAAAATAAAAGAATAAAGATTAAAAAGAAAAAGAGGGAAATATTTAGAATAAATATTGAGCAACCTAACCCAAGGGAGGGCTCAGCATGGGCCTGACTGCATAAAAGCTAAGTAGAGGGAGATATGGGCTCATGTGTATATATTTATGTAATAAAAATATAAATGTTTTCCTCACCCAAAAATATGCTTGTAAATACTTGTATATATTTATAAAAGATAAAACAAAATAAAAAGTTAAAAATCAAAAAGATTAAAAAGACCCCTTCATCATGTACATATATCACATCTATGTATTTATTTAACCTTGTAAATAAATAAAGTTATTTTCCAAACTTTTTGTAAATATTCTTTGCTATATATTGTAAATAAATAAAATAAAAAGAATCAAAACCAAAATAAAAATAGAAAAATTAAAAATACAAAAATACCTTGTACATAACTATTTATTTTACCTATGTATATAAATACTAAAATAAAATAAAAACACCCTTTTATTGCTTATTTTATACTATAAATAAATAAAATATAAAATAGGAATAAAATTGTACAAAAATAATAATTAAAAATCAAAAATCAAAAACCTACATATTGTATATATACCTATATATAGCTATATAATGTAAATACCTTAATTCATTTCCAAAATTAATTAAAAATCACCAAAAAATAGAAAAATAAAATAAAAATATTTCATGTTTTGAGTTTGGCTGAATCGGGCCCTAGCTACCTCCATTTGTCACTCCAATATCCTGCCACGTGGCCTGACCGCATTGGCTCCTGGGGATGTTGACCACCCGGTCAACTGGCCCCCCCCATGACCACTTCTCACGGGTTCGAGCGTCGAACCCCACTTCTCGGATTTTTCCCCGCTCGACCCGATTGCCTATCACCCAAACCCCGGCTCCGTTTTACACCTCCCACATCCGACACCCTCGCCGGGCATAAACCTCGGGATCCGCGCGCCACCGTGACCCTACCCGACCCTTTCTTCTCGGATCCCTCCAGCCTACTTAAGCGAGCTCCGCCACCCATTTCACGCATCTTTGGTCATTCCCTTTCTTCCCTGTGAGCTCCAGCGTGTCCGCACGAGTGACAGCGAGCGTCCCCGCCTGTTGCAGCGAGGCGAGGAGGAGGAAGCCACTGATCCGGCGAAGCACTCGCCGCAGCTCCGCCACCTGAGCGAGCTCCGAGCCTCGGGCCCAGACGTCCCTCGAGGCGACGACCGGGAGCTTCCCCAGCTCCGCCACAGTCTATTCCTCCATCCAGGTAGCCCTTTAGTTTTAACCAATTCATCTAATTTCCATTTTCCCCAATTCGCACCTCCGACGTACTTCTTCGATTCATTCTGGTCCCGACCACCGTTCGACCATCGGACCCGACCCACACCTTCGCCATTGTCCGCCGCACGTTCTGCACCCACTCACACAACCCAGCTCGCACAGGTGCTGGGAACCGGGCTCCACCGTCTTCCACCTTCGTCGGAGCCCGTCGCCCCGACGCACCCGTCACCTTCACACCGCCTAACGGGGTCGAGGCACTTTGCCCTCGACCCGCGAGTCTTCTGAGCCCCTTTGCAGGTCATTCCGAGCCCATCTGAGGGCTTGGTCATTCAGGCCGGGAGACCCAGCTCCGCCGACCGTGCCTGAGCTCCTCCGAGCTTGGGACGATCATCGGAGTACCGCAACAGACGCAGGAGCGCACGAGCCTTCTTCTCCGATCATCGGTGCGCTCCGGGGAGGAGGCCAGCACCCACACGAGCCCGGCGAAGTTCGCCAGGGACCAGTTCCTCCAGGACCCTCCAGCGTCGTCGGATCAACCCTCAGCTCCAGACGCCATCCAGACCGTCCATTCCTAGCGCCCCCTTTGACGTCAGATCTGAGGTGATAGATCCGGACCGTTAGATCCACACGTGTCCTGGCCTGGACCGTTGGATCGAGCAGAGCAGCAGCAGCGTTGAGAGCCGCCCCCATCCTGACCGTCCGATCACCACGTGGCGGCCATCCAGCAGCTCCGGTTAATAAAGGGTAATTTACCCTTAGGCCCTTATCTTTATTTTATTTCGCATTAGTCCTGTAAATACTTAAATACGTTGTTTAGTTTTAGGTTTATTTGCATAGAGGACCTCGAGCTTATTTTATTTGCACTTATACCCCTGCCTGTTGTGAGCCACGTGCTTCGTCACGTGTTGTTTTGGTGTATTTGCAATTAAAGCCCCTGTAGTTCTGGTTGTTCTGAAATGAATGAAATCTTTTTGATATTTGCATTTATGCCCATGTGAATGGTTTAATTCCGCATGTGCGTTTATTTTTGGGTTATTTGCAGCATAGCCCCCTCGACTTTGGTACGAGTTACCAATAGGTCCTCGGGACTTATTTTCTTTACAAATAGGTCCCTGAGTGCCCCAGGCACGCGCTTGGCGCGTGATTGGCTGGATATTTTGCACCTGGGCCCCCAGAACTTTGGGTATTTGCATTCCAGTCCCTATGCACAGTACCCTCTTGTCATTTTGAATAAAATATCAAATCACCTCCAAATTCGACGAAAATTTGAAACATGGCTCCTGCCATGGTGTAGGATTTTTGTGAATTTTTGAGGACATTTTTGATTTCGTTTGTTATTTTTAAAAATTCAAAAACCTTAGTTTTTGCTACTGTCTAGATTTAAAAATCACAAAAAAATATAAAAACTCCCCTAAAAATTCTATAAAAATTAGCCACTATTTAATTTGTGTTCCTTTATTTTCTAGCCATATTTGGCTATTTTGCATTGCCTAAAAACCTTAAAAACTTAAAAACACTCAAAAACCCATAAAAATTATAATAAATACATTAAAAATCCAAAAACAATAAATCTGATACCTAAATTTTCCTTATTTCATCTATTTTATAGGAAAATTACCTCCAGGCCTTTTTGAGGTCCTTAGGTATTTTATTTAGGGATTTTAGGCTTGGTTGGACAGTACCCGTTGTTTTTGTTACTGTTTGATTTTTAGAAAATAAAATAAATATCAGAAAAATCCCAAAAATTCACCAAAAACATAAAAAAGTATAAAACACATAAAAATATTTTTGTTTTAATTTTTGGTTGATTTTTGATGCATTAAATAAATTTTTGAAGTGTGCTTGTTTTTGTTTTTCTTATTTTCTTCTATATTTAAAAATCCAAAAAAATATAAAAATAATTAAAAACCACTAAAAACATTTTCTTCTTTTTATTTTATTCATTTTTACTACTTCGTAGGCCTTCGGCCAATCCGTGCTCCTTGAGTTCGACCCTGGGTGCTATACCAGGTTAAACATATAGCAGGACCGCTACCCGTGTTTGATTGATTTTATTTTTCATTTAGTGGTTCATTTTTCTTGATATACACGTCTGATCGCTTGGGTCGCAACGACCCTATTTCTGTACCTTATACCCGAGTGGTCAGGCCTGTTACCAGATAGTTGACATTTAAACTAGCCTGGAGTCAAATTGAGAAATGGAGCTTGATAAAGATCTTAATCCACCTAATTTCTAAGAGGAACCTTATAGAACTTAGGTTTAAGGCTTTTCAGGTCCATGGTGACTTAATTCTTTGAGTCCACTAGGCTATGATCACATGTCATCTCAATGAGCCTAAGTAGAGCACTTAACAACAACACATGACTCATATAGATTATGGCTTTACTTGGACACCAGCACTATGCACCGAGCTCTCTACGGATGAGGTGGTGAGGAGGCAGTCTTCCTTGACTTGGGGTAGCATATGAGGGTAGTACTTCTAGGCGGAACCTCTCTTCTTCTTATAGTGAAGGAAGTGCGTCTCAACTTGGTCTGGTTGCCATGAGGTCTAACGACGGGAGTTGTGGGTTGCAATAAAGCTTCAAAAGAGGGATAGTCTACTGGCTCAAGAGAGGAAAACTCCTTGTATATATGCTGCACATGTATATGTTGTACATATGCACTTGAAAAAAAATGTGCAAAAAGAAAAGAACTCCAAAAAAGTGGTGGGTCTGAGAGAAAATAATAATCCCACCGGAATATGTATATAGAGTGCAATAAGCAAAGCTTGGTTTCATGATCCACCTGTTGTAGCTTGCAGCAGGGAGACTTGGCTACACTGGTCAAGCTCCCAAGGGTACTTGGCTACACTGGCCTTGACCCATTCTCTTCTTCCCCCTCTTCTTGAGCCGGTTGTACTTGAACTTAGAAGGGAATACCCCGCTCCTCGAGGAAAGAGTGGCCAGACTGAGGTCATAGAGTTACCTTGTTGGGAAGGGTTGTCGAGTTGCCATTTTTGAGGTGGAGAGCTTAGACTTCACATTCACAGGACAAGAAAAGATTCATGGTCTTCAGGGTTTGTGATTGATGACTTGTTCTGAACTGGAGCATTGAGGAGTCTTGGTTATAGATTAGTGGAACTTAGAGGCTGTTAGGTTTTAAGCTTAAGTCTAAATAAGGTTCCGACACATTAATAATCCAAAGATCTGATCGAGCTCCATACCCCAATTTAATGAAGGCAAGTTTAATAATCAACCTTGATCCTTGTACATCCTCTTTCTCTTTTTCTTTCTTTTTTTTTCACTTCTTTTTTCAAATAAGTGTTTGCTAAGAGACTAGCAAAGTTAAGTATAGGGGGGTGATGAATACCCATTCATCACTCTTTATTCTTATATTTTAGCTACAAAAACCTTCGCAAATGCATGTAGATATGTGTAAATAGGAATAATTACCAAAAGCATGCATTGTGTAAAAACCTATAATTAGCATGTTTTTGTGCAAAAATAAAAGAATTAAGATTAAAAAGAAAAAGAGGGAAATATTTAGAATAAATATTGAGCAACCTAACCCAAGGGAGGGCTCAGCATGGGCCTGACCGCATAAAAGCCAAGTAGAGGGAGATAAGGGCTCATGTGTATATATTTATGTAAATAAATAAAAATATTTTTTTCCTCACCAAAAATATGCTTGTAAATACTTGTATTTATTAATATAAAAACAAAAGAAAAATTAAAAATCAAAAAGATCAAAAATACCCTTTCATCATGTACATAAACCATGCTTCTACATTTATTTAACCTTGTAAATAAATAAAGTTATTTTCCAAACTTTTTGTAAATACTCTATGCTATATATTGTAAATAAATAAAATAAAAAGAATCAAAACAAAAATCAAATAAAAATAACAAAATTAAAAATACAAAAATACATTGTACATATACCATGTATATAGATGTACATATCTATTTATTTTACCTATGTACATAAATAATAAAAATAAAATAAAAACACCCTTTTATTCCTTATTTTATTCTATAAATAAATAAAATATAAAATAAGGATAAAATTGTATAAAAATAATAAATAAAAATCAAAAATCAAAACCTTGTATATATTGTATATACCTATATATTACATATTATGTATATACCTTATTTTTTATTTCGAAAAAAATTTATTAAAAATCACTAAAAAATAGAAAAAAATAAAATAAAAATATTTCATGTTTTAACTTTTTACAAATTCAGCCATTTGCTACCTTATTTTTCAATTCCAAACTTTAGCCACGTGGCCTTCACCCATTGGCCCTGGGGGATGTTGACCGCCCGGTCAACTCCCCCCCCAGGACCACTTCCCACGGGTCTGCTGCGCCCGACCCATCTTCTCGGATTCAGACCCGACTCCTTTTTGCCCAAACCCCGGGTCCGGATTGCTCACGTCATACCCGAGAACCTCGCCGGAGCCTTCGCCTCGGGATCCGCGCGCTACATCGCCCTACCCGCGCCCTTCTTCCCGGACCCGCCAGCATTCTTAAGCTCTGCTCCGCCACCCTAATTCTCTATCTTTGGCCATTCCCCTTCTTCCCTGTGAGCTCCAGCGTGATCGCACGAGTGACAGCGAGAGTCTCCGCCTGTTGCAGCGAGGCGAGGAGGAGGAACCCACTGATCCGGCGACGTACCCGCCGCAGCTCCGCCACCTGAGCGAGCTCCGAGCCTCGGGCCGAGACGTCACTTGAGGCCCAGACCGGGAGCTTCCCCAGCTCCAGCACAGTCTCATCGATCATCCAGGTAGTCCCTTAGCTCCGCCTTTCCGTTCAATTTCCATTTTCCCCAAATCGTTTCGCCGTCGTTTCTCTTCGATTCACCCCGGTTCCGACCACCATCCGACCATCGGACCCGACCGTCACATTCGCCTCTCTCCGCTGCACGTTCTCCACCCACTCACACAACCCAGCTCGCACAGGAGCTGGGAACCGGGCTCCACCGTCTTCCACTTCGCCGGAGCCCGTCGCCCCGACGCACCAGTCACCTTCACGTCGCCTAACTGGGTCGAGGCACTTTGCCCTCGACCCGCGAATCTCCTGAGGGGTTTTGCAGGTCCAGCAGAGGCCATCTGAGGCCTCTCGATATTCAGCCCAGGAGCTTCACCTCCGCCACCCCGTCGGAGCTCTCCCGAGCTCGGCTGGGGCATCGGAGGACAGCAGCAGCTGCGCACCTTCACGCCGGAGCTCCTCTGATACTCAGGCGCAACAGAGGAGGCCGGAGACGCTTCCACGAGGCTGGCGAAGTTCGCCGGCCGCCTGTTCATCCAGACCCTCCAGCCACCGTCGATCGCCTTTGTCTCGCTCCAGTTCAGATCGTGGCCGTCCATCCCTGGAGCAGCCGACATCGTCAGATCAGAGAAGGGACGATCCGGAGCGCCCACCAGTTCCAGCCCTCCGATCAGCCCACGTGGAGCGCATCCAACGACCCCGTTAATAAAGGGTAAATTACCCTTAGGCCCCGCTTCTGTTTTTATTTAGCTTTAGTCTTGTAAATATTTAAATGCGTTGTCTAGTTTTAAGTTTAATTGCATAGAGGACCCTGAGCTTTAGTGTAATTGCATATATACCCCTGCCTGTTGTGAGCCACGTGCTTCGTCACGTGTTGTTTTTGGGGATATTTGCAGTCTATGCCCTTGTTGTTCTGGTTGTTATGAAATGAATGAAATCTTTTTGATATTTGCATTTATGCCCCTGTGAATGGTTTAATTTCGCATGTGCGGATATTTTGGGTTATTTGCAACTAAGGCCCCTAGACTTTTGGTACGTGTTACCAATAAGTCCTCGGGACTTATTTTCCTTACATATAGGTCCCCTGAGTGCCCCAGGCACGCGTTTGGCGCGTGATATGCTGGGTTAATTGCACCGGGACCCCAGAACTTTGGGTATTTGCATTTCAGTCCTTGTGCACAGTACCCTTTTATTATTTTTGAATAAAATATCAAATCACCTCCAAATTCGATAAAAATTTGACACATGGCTCCTGCCATGGTGTAGGATTTTTGTGAATTTTGAGGACATTTTGATTGTGTTTGATATTTTTAAAAATTCAAAAACCTTTATTTTTGTTACTGTCTAGATTGGGAAATCACAAAAAAATATAAAAACTCCTCTAAAAATTCCATAAAAATTAGTTACTGTTTAATTTAGTTTGTTTGATTTTCTAGCCAATTTTGGCTATTTTTCATTACTTAAAAACCCTAAAACTTAAAAACACTCAAAAACCCATAAAAATTCTAGTAAATAAATTAAAAACCCAAAAATAATAAACTTGGCACCCAAATTTTCCTTGTTTTCTCTACCTTACAGGAAAATTACCTCCAGGCCCTTGTGAGGCCCTTAGATATTTTAGCTAGGGACTTTTGGCCTGGCTGGACAGTACCCCTTGCTTTTAGCACTGTTTGATTTTTAGAAAATAAAATAAATATCAGAAAATTAGCAAAAATTCACCAAAAACATGAAAAATATAAAACACATAAAAATATTTTTGTTTTAATTTTTGGTTGAATTTTGTTACATTAAATAAATTGTTGAAGGTGTGCTTATTTGTGTTTCTTTTATTTTCTTTACATATTAAAAATCCAAAAAATATAAAAATAATTAAAAAACCACTAAAAAAATATTTTGTCTTTTAATTTCTTTGCTTTTACTACTTCGTAGGCCTTTCGGCCAATCCGTGCTTCTTGAGTTCGACCCTGGGTGCTATACCAGGTTAAACATATAGCAGGACCGCTTATCGTATTTTGATTGCTTGATTTGTCATTAGTGGTTCGATTTTTCTTGATATACACATCCGAGTGATTAAGGTCGCAACGACCATCAATTCAGTACCTTTACCTTAGTCTCTCTGGGATTTTTGTGTTATCAGTGACCCTGCTGGTGTATCTGTCAACTGTATCGACTCACTCTCCATCATAGCTGTGGCCTTTGCAGACATCAGACATTGTAAATAATCATCAAAATCATGCCGGTCAAAATCAGTGTTGAGCCCGAGGGATTTGAATCTGAATCACATGAAATACAATATGCTTCGCTATCCTGATCGAATCATTAGCCTCTAAAGTGTCTTGTGCCATGAATGTGCTCCCCACAATCTCATCAGCTGTCATTTGTGGCTCTGCAGTCTCTGCGGGTGTGATAAGAACTCATGAAACTAGATCTACCCATACTTCTTGGTGGACGTCTAGCTCTGCATCTGTCATCTGCTCTGAATCAGTGGTCTGCTCTGAGCAATCTAGTTCTCTGGCACTAGTCTCCTCAATCGTCTCTATTTGTATACTTTTGCCCTCGACGCGAAAGTATACCTTCCCACTATCATATTCATACACTGCCTTGGCTGTAGACAAGAATGGTCATCCTAAAATGATGGGGGTATCTGTCACAGATTTATTGATCTCCATGTCCAACACAACAAAGTCCACGGGGAATTTCAGGCCCTGAATTGTGACGAAAACACCCTTTAATAACTCCTTCGGCCTCTTAACAGATCGATTAACAAACTGAAGGACTGTCCTACTATGCTTAAGAGGATCAAACTCGAAACGGTCAAGTAAGGCAACTGGGAGGAGGTTAATTGAAGAACCACTATCTAAGAGAGTGTGATCGAACCGCTGCTCGTGAATATGGCATCTAACATAGGGAGCTCCTGCATCGGGTTTTCTTAGTTGGCAATCGATTCTGGATGGCGAAGAAAGTGGCATGGGTGAGCACATGGATTTCTACATTGTGGTTCCTCTTTTTCCTGCGAATGGTGATCTATCTCTCAAGTTCTTCTAGAATAGAGGAATGTGCTCAAGTGCCTCCTAAAGAGTCAACTGAATATGAAATCTGTCTATCATTTGATCGTTGAACTCTAACTGGTGCCTCTTTTTGGGATTTTCTATTTTTGGTCTCATTCCTAAGTGGAGTGCTTGAGGAAAGGGGATACAGGGACCCTCTCCAGATGGACGAGGGTCAGGAGTAGGGTTCCTGGTCATTCAGAAGACTAGAATCCAAGCATAAATCATCAAACACAATAGATGGACTCACAGGAGATACAGAAACCTTTCCTTTATTCATATTTTTGATTTTTGAAATTTTTCAATATTTGTATTTTTCCAAACATATCCTCAGGTACAAGAGGAGTCAACAGAAACTGAAGGAATCTTGGTGGCATCAGTACCACCGACAACATCTGATCTTGTGGTATCGGCACTGCGCTCTGGCATATGAACTGGTGAATTGGTGGCTTCAGCACCACCACCATCATCATCATGGCGGGAGACATCAACACCTCTCCTGACTTCATCTGGCACCTTAGAATCTCCATCGGGGTGTCGCCTAGATGAATCGTCATCGGGCTGGCTTCCTACTGCTCCTAAGTGTCACAAAATCAGCATTAAATACATAATAAGTGTTATCCAAAATAGAATTACGAGAGGCGGTCTCTGTAGACTGTACCTGCTTAGACTTTCTCTTCAGGTTATTCGGGTTGGGTTCGATCTGAGCAGGTATGGCAACTTTACCCTTCATCATCTCCCTCATTTCCTGTCGGAACTCGTCCATCTCTCGTTGGAAGGTAGCCTACTGGTTTGTCAACATGCTGGCAAGGTCATCAAGGGCACTAGTATGAGAACCGGACGGGTTGCCTCGCTGGAAATGAGGCTGGCTCTGTTGGTAGTGAGGAGGAGGCTGGGTGTACTGCTGATGAGGCTACTGTTGCCTCCACTGTTGTCCCTAATACTGGGACGAGGACCATGCTGCTGCTACTGGGTGGTGGGAGTACTGGGGCTGTTGTGGTTGGCTGCCTTGTCCTTCCTGTGCCGGAGGCTGCTGTTGGGATGAAGTGCCTCTAGTAGACCATTGGAAGCCGAGATGGCCACGATGGATCTCAGGCTGTGGTTGATATTGGGAGAACCAGATCCTGTTGACTTCCATCAACGACTCCTACTTCTCATAGAGTGTGGGGGAAGGGATACCAAGGGCTGATCCCACTGGTATACCACCATCTGAGTGTCTGAAGAGGGTGGTGGTGCTGGTACTGCTGGAGCGACTGGGTCGACTCTGCCTGAATGTGGTGAACCTGGCGATACGAGGTAGAGGGCTGGGAAGTGTTGCTCCCTAGATCAATCCGTGACCTGAGATGAGGCTGAGAAGATGTTTGTGCCTCTTGGAAACACATGATCTGGGTCTTTAGGTCATTCAAAGTTTAGGCCAGCTCATCAATCTTATTGAGCTTATCTAGGCCCTAGAACTGCTTCTTCTCTATAATTTCTATCCGGTCCATCTTCTGAGTAATGATACCCATATCGGCAGCTTATGACTCTGCTAATGCTTCTATTGTTGAAGATGTAAAAGGACCAACGTCGATGCGTGCAATCCTCTGATAAGAAACTACTTGTGGGAGAGGTTTCCCCTGAGTGTAGATACGAGTCTAGGACATCACTGTGTAATTTTCAGCCATCTTCTCATAGATGGCCCAGACCTGGTCATCGTCCTTGGCGAAGTAGGAATCTCCACACGATGCATTCACAAGCACCTGCAGCTCAGGTGTTAGCCCACAAAAGAAACTCTGGATGAGGTTAGGCTTACTGATCTCATGGTGGGGATACCTGTCGATGAGCTCTCTTAGACGATCCCATGCTTCATGGAACTATTCATTTGGAATCATGGTGATATTGCTGATCATAACTCTAGCTGCGTTGGTCTAGCCGAGTGGATAGTACTTGTTCAAGTACTCGGTCTGAAGCTGCTCCCAAGTAGTGATCATCTTCCCCAGGTGCTTCAACCAGTAGGCTGCTCTATCAACCAAGTAGAATGGGAAGGCGATTAGCTTGATGGTGTACTCATCCACTAGTTTATCATGGGCGGTGATGCAGATCATCTCGAACTCCTACATATGGAGATGGGGCTCCTCAGTGGCTAGCCCATAGATCTTGGGCTATAACTGAATGGTCTGGGGACGAAGCTCGAAGTCACCTAAGATCTTGGGCAGCTGGATCCATCTGTGGGTAAGAGTTGCACCAGGATTGTGCAACTGCCTCATGGTGCGTAGTGGTCTGGTTGGATCTTGTGGCTCATCATGGTGTCTATTTCCGCCCTCTGCTCTCGGTATCTCTCCACCGGCTGGTCATTCTGGTTCATCTTGGCCGTCTCTCATCTGTACAATTTCCCTCCTTACTTCAACCATGAATGCTCCTTGGTCCCTGATCTGTCTTTGCATGGTCTCCAAGGAGGCTAACAACATGTTGTTGATGGCATCCTGATCCAATATGGACGAGGAAGCTTGTGGCTACTCATCAGTCCTTCCATCACTACTGGCCATGTCTCCGGTCTCTGCAAAGGCAAAAGACCCTAGCTCAGGTGCTATCCAATGAATGTAAAGTTGTGCTAGCCTCTCAGGTGGTACCTCAGGAGTGGAAGAAGGGTGGTCGAGGGGGAATAGGGTGGAGGTGAATTCGGATTCTGAGAGCGGGTCTGAGGTCTTTGAAACCACCCTAGATGGACGGGCATGAGTGCTAGAGAGCAGTGCTACCAAAGGTAGCCTAAGGGACCTCCTACCCATCATCGTGATTTGGGAATTTATGAAGAGTAGATATGGGATGCAAGTAACATGAGAAATCAAACCCCCAATTAACCAACGCAACACACTGATGCCGTGAAAGTTCAGTCGTTTATCTTGTTAGATTTTATTTTCGATGACAACCTAATCTATCAGAGTGGGTTAAGCGAGCTGTTAGGAACCCAATTCTCCCTGGAGACTGACCCAGCTTCCTACGACTAGTTGCACCCACTTCGCAGCCGGTATAGGTGTAAGTACATACCATTTTCAGCTACCTATTGCTTGAGGACCGTGCTTTCATCGTGTCTTCTAAACCACCTACTTTGCTATAGGAATGCAAATTGTTTATCAGCTACCCGTAGACCCTCACTAGAGAAATGGCTAATCGTTTTTAATAATAGTAGACTAAAGAGAGTCCATGCATGGCTCTATCCTAGTGTGCAGTTCACTCAACTCTCTACAGATAAATCAGACAAGGAGGGGGTTACTCTCCACATAACAAGAATTTGAGTGAAGCTTAATTTTAGGTCATGTTTTGTTTAGCAGTCCTAGATTTTATTTGCTTATCTCTTTTTATGTATTTTTCTGAATAATGCAACGACTAACAAATTTTCCGATTTCCTTTTTATTTAAGTGCAAGAAATCATGGGGAGGAAGATGAAAAAGCCGATGCGCGATCAAACACGATGATGCATGTACAGATAAAAATACGTACCTTGCTCCAACACTCTACATGCAGGTGATCCACGCATAAATTTAAAAGACATGAATAAAACTAATCTATATGATGCACGAGGAAATCATCCCTAAGATGAGCAACTTCTATTAACGGGAAGAGCTGATTAGTTAATTAATCAGAAAAGAGTCCTGAGTCCGGTCTTAGAGGCCGATCGGTACCCACCATAGTGAGTCCTGCAAGCGCTGTATACAGTCTCTCTGGGCATGTGGTCTCTTAACGATTAAATTAACTTTTTCTTTATTTGACTAAATCCAACTACGATCTATAGGAGCAGATAGTCTATTAGGGTATTTGGACCCTAGATAATTACCAAGCTCAAGCAATAAAAGTCCTAAATCTAGGGGCCAAATCCTCGGGATCAAATAGAAAAAAGTCAAAAAACAACGAAAAACTTTGTGAGGTCCCCCGAGTTCACAACCACTCAATGAAATAGACCTCGAAACAGTTTAAGTGTCCAGAGACTGTCCAAATGTTCTAGATTATTACAATATTTTTTCTGAAATAAACTCTATATGAAATAATTGCTCCTGTTATCTTCTACTCCTCCTTCTATGCTGGTCCCTCCAAAGTGGACCGAGTCGTACTCCAGCAGTCCCCTCGTACAAAAAGCCAAGCAGAATAATGTCAGAAAACCGTTATACTAAATAGATATAAAAATAGGCAAACATTGAAATCAAACTACTAAGCTGTGGTCCCCAGAAATGACACCATTATGATGTCACGGTTTCCATGATTGACTAAGGTGGAATAAATAAATCAGTTGTTGTTGTCCTCAATCAATCAAACCCATCAACCAGAAAATCAAACCACTAAGAATCAAACAGTGAATGTAAGCGATTTCGCTACTTTTATTTACTTGGTATAGAGACCATGGTCGAACACAAGGAGCACAATTAAAAGCTAAGTAGTAAGATTTCAGGAATAAAAAGGCTTTTTAGTGGTTTTTGGTTTTCAAATTTTTTAATTTTCAAAATAAAAACAAGTATAAGGAATAAAAAGACTAACACACAATCTTTTTGTATTTTGTTAATAGGGAAAAATACTTAGAAAATTGCAATAAAAATATTTTTGTTTTTATATATTTTATTTTATTTTTGATGATTTTTATATATTTTTAAAATGATTTTGTGATTTTCTAAAGATTAAAAAGTGACAATAAGAATAAATAGTGCACAACCAAGAGTAATTTGCAAGTTAAAAATAATTAAAATGCCCAAAACTCCTGGAAGTGATTATTATGAGAAAATAGAGTTAATTATCTACAAACAGAGATTGAAAGCAATATTTTTGGATTTTTCTAAAATTATACATATATATATATATTAAGTTTTAGAGTGTTTTGCAAATTTTTTATGGTTTTAATAAGGTATTTTTAAGCGAAAACTATGCTGAACCTAAAGATGATAAAAGACATCTGCCCTAATTTTTATGGAATTTTTCAAATCTTTTTCTAATTTTTATAATTTTCCTAAGACAAACATGACACTTTTTTGGGGTTTTTGAATTTTTAATAATATAAAATGCAGGTAAATCAACACCCAAAAATTACCACAAAGAATACATGCTAGTAGGTGCTATAAGTTATTTTTAGATAATTTTCATAGTTGATTTAATATTTATTACTTTAAATAAAAGACAAATAATCAAAACCAGTTCACAAGGACTTTTTCACAAAGAAACTAAGTTTTGAGGGCCAAACCATAACACATAGTAAAAATCCAGGGGCCAATTGTGCAATTCATCTTGAGGGGCATGCGTGACACGTGATTCACAACTCACATGGGTATAAATGCAAATACTTGAAATGTAAACTTCATTCCATAATAAGAAAAAATCAGACCATATATTGTAAATAATCTAAGAAGTCACGTGGGGACACACATGGTTGATGAGTCCCAAAATACCCTCTTTAAATGATCTGAATTATTAATTAAGCATTTAAAATAATGAATTAAGGTGTCGTTGTAATTATGCGGAGATGGACGACCGAGATGTTGGTTGTTCTTGATCTTGTGTCTTCTGTAGCACCTGGATCGTGGAGTCAGAGATGCTTATCGAGGCAGAGTTGGTGGCCTATGACGGTGGTTGATGAAGGTGAATCATGGCTTTGGCCAAGAGGCGGTGATGATGATGGGTTTTTTGAGTCGAAGGGTGTCGGGTGGAGAAGTCGGTTGATGGTGGCGAAGCACCTCGAGACGCGGCTGCTGGAGCTTGGCTGATGCGTGTTGATGCAAGCGTGATCTATGGGACGAAGCGGTGGTGGAATCGAGTGGATCGTGCGATGATGGATAATCGGAGAGATGCGAGAGGGCTAAGAGTCGATCGGGATACAACGGAGGAGATGAAAGGGAGATGAAGGTGGAGAGGGGTGGAGTACCTGGGAAGGCACAAAACTCAATGGTGAGCGGATGTGGCCAGAGTACGACAGGCGTTGATGGAACGCTGCGGCAACATCGCTAGGGGAATGTCAGATCTCGCCGAGGATTGAGGGTCTTGCCGGAGCTGTCACCAATCAGAGCCCTCCTCCTTTGTGTGTAATCGGTGGATGAGGTAAGGGAGGAGCGATAGGAGATTAAATAGAAGAGGGCGAGGGGGACCGCTGATGGCAGGAGGATATTGATGGAGATCCAATGAGATTTGTGAGGGTCGACATTGATCGATTTGGGATTCGATATGAGGAAGTGATGGGATGCGATGAGAGGCGATACAAGATTGATTGGGAGATGAGGATCTGAGATTAGGTACGGGAATCTCGGAGGGGAAGAGGGAGGGATGATGACACGACCTCAGATGTAAGGTGGACGGCAACACTAGAAGAGGAAAGGGAGGAGGAAGGAGGTACAACGGTCATCCGATCGGCCGAGATCGGACGACCACTATGATGCCACGTGATACTTTTTTATTTTTTATTTTTATATATACTTTTTAAATTTTTAATTTTTAGTTTTTTTATAAAATAAATATAAAATAAAGGCAAAAAATGAGTGACATGTGGCATCTCCAGGAGCTGTCACGTATCACCACCAGAAAATTCGAAAATAATAATACAAAGAAAAATAAAAAATAATAAGCAAATGACATTGGATCGAAAAATTTTCTTTACAAAAGTTGTTCATCTCGACGAGATCTACAAATTTCATGAAGGAACCAAAATCAAAATCGATCAATTTCACAAAGTGATATTTTTGGTGGTTCTCTATGTACATAAAAACCACATTTTTTGGGTTTTGTTATTTTTTTATCATTTTGAAATATGATATAAATCGGGAAAAAATATGATAAAATCAAAGATAAATATTTATACATTAATCTAATTTTTTGAATTTTTATTAATGAAGAAAACTAAGAAATCAAATAAAGTACGAAAAAGACAACTTTTATACAAAAGGTTAGTGAAGACTCGGACTCAGTTAGTTTCTTTGATTTCGAGCTCAGTTTGGATTTGGATTCTTACGTACTGTAATAAAACTTTTACTAATGAAAGTAGATGAAAAGGAATAAAATAAAAAGAGTTAAATTTATACATAAAAAAATAAGTCAAAAACCGCTAAAATACAAAATGTACAAAAGAGGGCCAAAACCCAACTTTCACATATGAGCTCCGATTCACTTGAACTTGATCTTGTTTTGAAGGTAATTGAATGCACATTAGTTCAAAAGTTAGTAGGATCAAATCAGACATTGTATAAGGAAGATATCAACATTTTAGTCCGGAAATCCTGGAATTAGTTGAGTTTCTAATCCACTTATTTAGGTTAGTGATTTTTTGTATTATTTATTTATTATTGTTAGTAATATGTACACAGTGGAGATGATTTCAAGTGATTTGGAGTTAGCAAGAATTATTTAAAAAATATGGAAGTTAGGCTATTTTACAGGTCAATTGGCCTGAGATTTGTGGCTCCTTATTTTATGCAATTATGAGTAATAAAATGCAATTATTATTTATACATACATGAATGCTAATTATGTAGAATAATGGACAGAATGCAGATGATTTTAGGGGATCTAAGCTTAATTAACGTCTTTTAGAGTGATGAATCTGAGATTCATCATCCCCCTATACTTAAACCATGCTCATCCCCGAGTATCTAAAGAAATGCAATGAAGTGAAATGAGATTGGATTCCATACCAAGACCATGAGTAGAAGGTAAAAATAGAGCTAGACCCGACCTTTGGAGTATTAGTTTGGCGGAACTTCTGTGAGACTTAGGGTTTTAAACTCAACAACCTCCAAGTTCTACATATCATTGTCACAGTTTCGGCTCAGAAGTCATCTTAGACCAATCCTTTTCCCAAATCACACCCATGAACATTGAACAATCGAGTCATGTGTATGAAAGGTTTTAACTCATCCCATCCATAATGCCAGACTACCATGCAAACCTCCTCTCCAGTAACTCATCCTCGGGGAGTCATATATTTCTTTCTAAGGTCTATCACGTTGTGTTCACAATCGAAGAGGGGGATAAATTAGAAGAACTGGAAAAGAACTGGAGGGTGACCATTGTAGTCACCTCTCCTTGTGAAGATGACCAGTTTAGCCAAGTCTCTACCAAAATCTGTAGGTTTTCTTGAAACTTGAACCTTTTTTTGGTCAAATATTTATATGGTAGTTGGCCTCTTCGTGTTTAGATTTTTAGTAGCTCTGCTTGGATCTTGTTGTACCCCTATGGATATGGAATCTTTTTTCTTTACATGTTTTGAGGTCTTAGAAAAAATTATGCCCAACCATCTATCCCTTTTCCGAAGCTTTATTTCAACCCGTACTCCGATCTTTATATGTCCACGCTACCAGAAAAGAAACTCACACAGTCTTCCAACACCCCGTCTGAGTTGAGCTAAGTGCATAGTGCAGGAGTACAAATTAATTCCCGAGTCGTACCCAGAATGAAGAGACTGGGTTAGACACTAAGAGTCAAATGCTGTACATTGTCATGTGGAACTTGAAGATTTAAGTCATAGACCTGAAGCTTCTAAAATCCTCTTTCTCAGTGAAGTTCCTCTGAAAATTAGATGGATTAAGATCAAGTTCAGAACACTCTCGATTTCTTCTCATAGCTGGTTCAGAACCCAACGGCTTTTCACAAATGCATGAAATGCTAGATGAAGTGCAGATGCGTGAAATGCAGACACATTTTTTGTGACTTATTTTCTTTTTTATTTTGCTTTTTTTGAGAAAGATTTTTTATGCAAGAAAATTTTTGTGCAAAAATGAATAAGAAGGCGTTTTAAAAATTTTTGGATGGACACAGTCAATGTTAGTTGCAACAATTTTTCTGAAGATTTTACAAGTTAGTTACCCACCCCGTAAATACATATAGACTTACGCGAAAGTATGAGCTATGGGTAAAATATATACACAATATATACACCCCCACATACTTAGCGAGTGATATGTCCTCAGAGCACAAGAAGCGTAGAGAAAACATAGCTCGGACTAAGCGCAAGAGAGTAAAAAATCATACAAAAATAGAAGTTAGCCCGCCCCCTATTCTTAGGCTACGAACAATCTAAGTATAGAAGAAGGGTGAAACTGAGGTGGTCGAGAAATGTGAATGAGAGTATATACAGTGGACATCGAGTCCCCCTACACTTATGCTCTAGTCATCCTAAGTACAGAAAAAGTGGAAATGGGGCGATTGTGAGAAGGAGTTGGCAAGAAGAATGGTATATACATGCGGTATCGGTCCCCCTATACTTAGGCCTTGGCCTAAGTAGAGAAAGAAGATGTACAAGGAGATCAAGGGGGTCGGGAGGGAGGGTGTGAAGAATAAAGATGATATGTATAGTTTGTGTCTTACTGCTTTTCTTCATGTAGGGTGATCTGATGAGTCTTCAATATGCTTGCTCTGCATGAAGTAGATGACCTCGACTTGGGTTATCTGCTCTTTAGATGATTCTACATATAGCTTCAGCAATTGGCCACTCACTGAAAAAGGTTGTGCACTATTTTTGAGTTCGGCAATATCAACGCTTCCATTAGTGTGCACATAGATAACAATATAGGGACCCACCCATTTCGATTTGAGTTTCCCGTGAAAAATCTTCAACCGAGCATTGAGTAACCACACTTTCTGCCTAGGGACAAAGGTCTTATGCCTAATGTGACTGTCATGCCATCTCTTGACATTGTCCTTATAGATCACACTATTTTCATATGCCTGGTTGCGAATTTCAGTTAGCTCATTCAGATTAAGTCACGACATAACTTCTCAAGGTGACAACTCCAATTAAGCTTCTTTATCACCCATTCTGATTTGTGAATTAGCTCTGTGGGTAAATTGTATGGTTTGCCATAGATCATCCTAAAATGTGAAGTACCGAGTGGAGTCTTGTCGGCTGTCCTATAGGCCCACAGAACATGGTCCAAACGTTGAGACTAGGTCTTCCTATCAGGGCGAAACAACTTATGAAGAATACTCTTCACCTCTCTACTAGAAAACTCTGCCATGCCGTTTGACTGTAAGTGATATGGGTTGGCTATTTTATGCTCGAATCTACAATCTTTAGCCAATGTTCTCATTTATTTGTTCACAAAGTGGTTGCCCCCATCAGAAATCAAAACTTTAGGAACTCCGAATCTTGCAATGATATGATCCTTGATAAACTTACAGACAGTCTTGCTGTCTGCGATTCGGGTCGGGATAGCCTCCACCCATCTTGACAAATAATCAACCGCTAACAAGATGTACTCAAATCCATGTCTATTTGTGAAGGGACCCATAAAATTAATTCCCCATGCATCAAACACATCACAGAAAATCATTGGTTGCATGAGCATTTCATCTCTATATCCAACAATCCCTCCCATTTCTGACAAATCGGGTACAACAATACAAAATCATTGACATCTCTAAATAAGGTTGGCCCGTGAAATCCACATTAGAGTATCTTGTGCACTGTTCTCTTTCTCGAATGGTGTCCTCCAAACTCAAGTGAATGACATTGTGTGAGGACACTCCGGTATTCCTTTTGAGGAATACATCTTCGCCAAACGCAATCTGGTCCCTCATAGAAAAGGAATGGATCGTCCCAATGGTACTTTCTCAAATCTGACTTCAGTGGGTCAATTCTGCTCTTGGTCCAACCTAGGGGAACTTTCTTGAAGACAAGATAGTTCACTATGTTGGAGTACCATGTGAGTGAGTCAGTAGCACAAACCGACTCATCTGGAAAAGTCTCTCTAATTGGTCCAATAGCAGAATTATCTTTTTGCTCAATTCAGGGAAGGTGATCAGTCACAACATTCTTTATTCTAGGTTTATCGTTGATTTGCAAATTAAATTCCTAGATTAATAAGATCCATCTCAGAAGACACATCTTCGCATCCTTCTTTTCCATTAGATATCTGATTGTTGTACGACCAGTAAAGATTGTCACCTTGGATCCCAATATATATGATCTGCATTTTTCTAGGGCCCAAACTGCCTCGAGCATTTCCTTTTCAGTTATCGTATAATTTCTCTTTGCAGGATCCAAAATTTTGCTCAGGTAGTGAATCACATACGATATCCCGTCTCATCTTTGTCCAAGCACAACCCCGATAGCAAAATCCGATGCATGAGTCATGATCTCAAAGGGAGAGACCAGTCGGGAGCTTGTAATATCGGCGATTCACATATTTTCTTTTTCAGGAGCTCGAAGGCCTCTAGACACTTGTGATTTACAATGAACTCGATGTCTCTCCCTAAGATCTCAGTTAGCGAGTGGGCGATCTTTGAAAATTTAGGAATAAATCTTCGATAAAATCCAACATGCCCTAAGAATGACCATATTGACTTTATATTGGTTAGTGGCTCAAGTTTCTTGGTCACATCCACCTTGGCAGGGTCAACCTGACGTATCCTAACACGATACCCTCTATCACCATAAAGTGAGTTTTCTCCCAGGAGAGCACCAAATTGACCTCCTCACACCTCTTGAGGACTCGGTTCAAGTATGCTAGACATGTATCAAAAGAAATATCATGGACCAAGAAGTCATCCATGAAGACTTTTAGGAAGTCGCCCACCATCTAAGAAAATACAGCGATAATGAACCGTTGAAATGTTCCTGGGCATTACAGAGCCCGAATGGCATGCGCCTGAACGCGTAAGTACCGAAAGGACATGTAAATATGATCTTTTCCCGATCCACTAGAGCGATGGTTACTTGATTGTAGTCCGAGTACCCGTCAAGAAAATAGAAGAACTCTTTCCCTACAAGTCTCTCCAAGATTTGATCAATAAATAGCAGAGGAACGTGATCTTTCTTGGTCATGGCATTCATGCACCTGTAATCGACACAAACATGCCACAACGTGGGTACTCATGTTGCGATCTCTACCCCCTCTTCATTGGTGACCATCTAGATTCCTGACTTCTTCGGGACAACATGAAGCGGGTCCACCCACTTGGAGTCTGAAATAGAGTATATAAACACTTCTTTGCACCATTTCTCAATCTCTTTCTTAACTACTACCTGTAAATTAGGGTTTAATCTTCTTTGAAATTCACGGGAAGGTCTTGTGTTATCCTCAACATATATTTGGTACGAGCAGAGAGCAGGGTTAATCCCCACGATATCCGATACAGTACAACCAATGACCTTGAGATTTCGCTTAAGAACTTCAAGCAATCTAGATTCCTTGTATTCAGTTAATGATGAGCTAATGATTGCATGAAATCTCTCTTTGGGTCCCGTAAGAAATGCATATTTGAGTGTAGGAGGAAGTGGTTTCAGCTCAGATAAGTCTGAATAATCAAGTAGGTCTGGCTGAATGGCATCTGAGTTTGGCTCGATACTGGATGATGGTTGATCGCTCTGTGAAGTGCTGGCTACCAACTCTGATGAATGTGGAGTCGGATCGCAACAACAATGCGGTAATTCAGCCAAAACTATATCCGACTCGACATCTATATTCCTTTACCATCCCGAAGAAGATGGAACTGACAAATCCAGAGGAATTTCTATGTAATCATGGGCATAGGTATTTGTGTCTCTAAGTAACTGTGACATCTCTTGGCAAACTGTAATTTGCAATGCTTCCTCTCCAAGTGAGAGGGTCTCGCTCTGTCCTTTTGGAACTTGTTGCCAAGTTCCAATCATGCTAATTATTTTGCATTCTGCCTCTGAAGATTCTGTGTACTCTGTGCTAGATTTGGAGCCGGGTCTTTGCTATTTTATTTGCTTCATCTTTAAGTCTACTTCACTGATCGGGGATCTGAACTTCATAATTCCTATGTCATAGTTGAATACTGCTCCCGTGGTTCTAAAAAATGGTCGTCCAAGAATAATATGAGATTCTTTCCAATGATTAGGGGTTTCCATATCAAGGACAATAAAGTCTACTTTTTATTATGTCCCCTCAACCATGATAACAATGCTCTTCACTTCTCCCTTAGGTCTCTTCATTGATCGATCAACAAATTGGAGTAGAGATGATGATTTTTCGAGAGGTCCTAACTCCAACTTGTAGTATAAGGCTAAGGGTAGAAGATAGATTGAAGAACCATTATCTAGGAGTGTGCATGGAAACGCAATACCACCGATACGACTCTCCACATATTGAGCACCCATGTCCCTCTTTTTCTTGGTAGATGCTGATTTTTGACACATTTGGTTGTTGCCACAGTTAAGATAAGAGTTTCCACAAATTGATTTGTGTTCTTTATGTGAGTCTGGGTAGGAGTGCATTTCATCTTCAAGTATTTCTGGAATGCAAGATAGCTAGCCATATATTGATCAAATGACACCTTGACTATAATGTTTTCTTGACAAAATCGTGCCATTTTTGGGTCATCATGGATGATTTTCTTTTATTTGTGTTTTCCTTCCGTAAGAGCATGGGGGAAAGGAATGGAAGCAGTCGACACAGGAGATAAAGAACCCGAATCATAAATAAGAGCATCTTTATTAGAAGTGGAGTTCTTATTACAATCATCTTTATTTTTCTGTTGATAAAAATTGTCTGCATCATGTTGCTGAAAAGATGACAAAGGTATATGATGAATCCCTGATCATCACTCTTTATTCTTTTATTTTAGCTAATTATCTTGGCAAAGTATCATGTAAATAGATGTAAATATAATAAGTTAGCAATACACATGCATGTGTTAATATTACAAAATTAGCATGTATTTGTACAAAAATAAAAGAATAAAGGAAAAGAAAAAGTAAGGAGGTATTTAGAATAAATAAAGAGCGACCCGAACCCCAAGAGAAGGCCAAGCATTGGCTTGATCGCCAAATAAAACAAGTAGAGAGAAATAAAGCCTACTCTATATTGTATATACTACGGGTGTAAATAAATATTTATTTTTTCCAAAATAAAAATAAAAATATGTTTTTACCTCCTTATATATATTTCAAAAAATAAAATAAAAATAAAATAAAAGTCTCTCTCCTTTGTATATAATACATGCATATATATTTCCTTCTCTATATATTATATACCTGTAAAAATATAATAAAAATAAAACAAAAATTATTTCGTACTCCAAAAATTATGTTATTAAAAATTAAAATATAAAATTGGGGTATTTTTGTAAAAATAACAAAATAAAATAATTTTACAAAACACATAGGTATATTATACCTGTATATAATACTCTATACTGTATAAAGACTAATTTATTTTTCAAAAAAGTAAATAAAAATCACAGAAAAATTCCTTGAAAAATAATAAATATTTTTTATTTTATTCATTTTTAATTAAAATTCATTTATTATTTTTTATCTATTTATCTTTTATTTTTCTTGCTATTTTGTCCTGTAGCGGCTTTTGTCCTTTTCCCCCGTCGCTTCTGATTGGTCCACGCAAGATTGTTGACCCGAGTAAACCCCCTCTTCCAGGGCTTGACCCGACCCGGCTGCTTCACTGGACCTTCTTCTCCAAATTTTGCCAGGCGGATCATGCGTGCCCTCACCCCAATTCCTCGCCCGCACCTTTCTCGTGGATCCAAGACCCTCGCGGATCCCTAGAAAGGCGCAGATCTTCTTCAGTTCGTGTGCTCTTACCCGTTTCTTCCGACATCCTTGGAATGCTATAAAGCCTCTCTTCCACTCCACCAGGACGGCAGCTCGTGCCTCGCTCCCATTTCTTGCCCTAGCTACCTCCAGCTGAGTGACAGCTGCTCGTAGTGCTGCTTGGCAGTTGATTTGGTGCAGCAAAGCCGAAGCTCCCCCTTCGTGGCCGGACCTCCGCCACGAGTAGCCTCCCCTGACTTATGCATCGAGGTCGAGGCCATCACCCTATCGACCACCCTCGCCTGGAGCTCAGGAACACTCCTAAACCTTTAGGTAACCCTTTTATCCTTCACCTTTGTCCATTCGATCAGATCTTTACTTTCACCACCGCCGCACATTTGCCAGCTCCGACCAGCCGGTCGGAGCTCCGTTACCAGCTTCAAGCCGCTCCAATAGAACCGCACACTCACCCTCCATCTCGCTCCGCAACCTTAACACCCTGACCTTCGTCCATCAGATCGAGATTAGGATTTAGATTTCCCCTACCGCCTCCACCAGAAATCGATCCTCATCAGGTGAGCAGGAGCCATTGATGGAAGTCAACGGGATTTGGTACGACCGATAGCAGCTCGGTATCCATCGAGACCATCCCAGATTCCGGTGGTCGACCGGAGGTGCCTCATCCCAGCAACAACATTCAGTTCAGGGTGGGCAGTACACCCAGACACAGCAGAAACAACCCCAGTTTCCACATCTTCAGCAGCCGCAGCACATGAAGAGTCGTCGGCCGTTGATATGGGCATCATTAGCGAGAAGCTGGAACGCATCGAGATCATAGAGAAGAAGTAGTGCCATGGTATGTCACAGATAGATAAGATGGCACAAATGTTGAGTGACCTGAAGACCCAGATCATGTATCTCCAAGAGGCACAAACGGCTTCTCAGACCCGTCTCAGGTCACGGGATGACCCCAGTAGCAGCAGCTCGACCCAGCCCTCCTTCCATTATAGACATGTCCACTACATTTAGGCAGAGCCGTTCCAGCAGCCGTAGCACCGGTACGTCCAGCCATCCCCATCTCATGACATTCAGATGATGGTGTACCAGGAGGATCAACCCCTGGCAGTCCTTCCTCCACCCCCATTTGAGCCGTTGATGGAAGTCAATGGATTTGGTACGACCGACAGCAGCCCGGGATCTGCTGAGACCATCCCGGATTCTGGTGGTTGACCGGAGGTGCCTCATCCCAACAGCAACCTCCAGGTCAGGGTGGGCAATACAACCACACACAACAGCAGAAGTCTCAGTTCCCACACCATCCACAGCAGCAGCAACATTACTAGCAGATTCCTCACCCCGATCAACAAGGACAACCATGGAGGCAGCAGCCTCAGCAGTACTCTCAGTATCCCCCTCATACTTCACAACAGCAGCCTCACTACCATAGAGGCAACCCGTCCGTTCTCATGGGAAAACCTATGAGAACCCAGCTCTAGACAACTTAGCCCGCCTTCTGTCCGATCAGCATGCCACTTTCAGATGGGAGATGGACGAGTTCCGCTAAGAGATGAGGGAGATCATCAAGGCCAAGGCCGCCATACCTGCTCAGATCGAGCCAAACCCGAACCACCTGAAGAGGAAGTCTGAGCAGGTACAGTTTATAGAGGTTACCACTCCTAGTGACTCATTGGGTGATATTTCTTCATATACATTTGATGTTGACTTTGTTACACTTAGGAGCGGTAGGATGCCAGCCGGCGGCACCTCGTCTGAGCGACGACACCACGAGGATGCAGGAGCGCTAGACGAGGAGGATAATGGTGCTGATGTCGCTCATGATGATGATGACGATGGTGGTGCTGACGCCATCAAGGATGATAATCCAGCCAACAGTACTGAGGCCGTCGTTTCACCAATTGTAGGAGGTGGTGCTGATGCCACCAGATATTCTGATGCTGAGCAAGAGTGTGGTGTTGATGCCACAATTCCAGATGTAGTGGGTGGTACTGAGGCCATCCCTTCTATTCCTGTTGTATTCCCTTCAGCTTTTGTATCTCGGGACTTTGCAAAAAACTCCAAAAAAATTAGTAAAGGAAAGGGTTCTTTATCCTCGAGTCCATATGCGATGCATGGTGATATTTGTATGGATTCCACTTCTTCTCAACAGCATGGACCCTGTTCCTAGCCTTCTATACGAGGAGGGCCCAACCATCCCCTTCCCTCAAGCACTCCACTTGGCTAAGGGGGATAAAAAAGAAAATCCAAAAAAATCCCAGCAGTTAGAGTTCATCCAGCAGATGATAGACAGATTTTAGATTCAGCTGACTCTACAGGAGGCACTTGAGCACATCCCTCTCTTCTAGAGGAACCTGAGAGAGAACACTACAATCCGTAGGAAGAAGAGGAACCATCACGCAGAGATCCATGTGCTCACTTGTGCCACCTGCTTCGCCAACCAGAACCGTATTCCAGCCAAGAGGCCAGATGCAGGAGCTCCCTATGTCAGATGTCATATTCACGAGCAGAGGTTCGATCGGACTCTATTAGACAATGGCTATTCCATGAACCTACTTCTAGCAGCCTTACTCGATCGGTTCGAGTTTGGCCCTCTTCGAAAGAGCAGGACAGTCCTTCAGTTTGCTGATAGATCTGTCAAGAGGCCGAAGGGGTTGTTGAAGGATGTGGTCGTCACAATTCAGGGCCTGAAATTCCCCGTGGACTTCGTTGTGTTGGACATGGAGATCCCTGAGTCTGTGACCGATACCCCCATCATTCTAGGATGTCCATTCTTGGCCGTAGCCAAGGTGGTGTTTGACCATGATAGCGGGAAGGTATATTTTCGCTTCGAGAGTGAGAGTATACAAATAGAGACGATCAACGAGACCAGAGCATGAGATTCAGCCTGCTCAGAGCAGGTCAGCGATTCAGAGCAGTTGATAGAGGCAGAGCAAGACGTCCACCAGGAGTGCGATTTTATGATTACTGACGATGAAGCCACTTGGACTGATCTGGTTTCACGAGCCATCCTCTCACAGTCAGACTCTACAGATTCCCAGATCCCAGCAGAGGAGAGCTTGGAGAGCACACTCTTGGCAGAGGACACATTCAAGGCTGCAGACCGAGTTCAGGATAGTGTGGCAGTATATTTTCCTTGTGATTTAGATTCAGATCCCTCAGAGTCAGACATAGATTGGCCCGAGTTTGATGAGTTGATAGCTTGTCTGATTCCTACAGAGCCAGTAGCTAGGGTGGAGACAAAGCCGACACTGATTACAGATACACCAGAGGGCAGTCTACACCATCTTTTCATGATCAGCGAGACTTCTCCCATGCAGATTTGGTTGCCTTCACTCAGACTTTTCAGAAGCCAAATTTGCCAACTCCCAGTTGCCCTGAACTGAAGCCCTTACCGTAGTCGCTGAAGTATAGGTTTCTTGCGGGCGAGCATGAGATGCACCCAATCATTATCTCAGTGGATTTGACCGGAGAGCAAGGATCTCATTTAATGGAGGTTATTGAAAAGAACCGTAAGGCGATAGGATGGAGCGTAGCTGATCTCCAGGGGATAAGTCCAGCCCTGTGCTCCCACCATATCTATCTCGAAGAGGATGCCAAGCCATCGCATGATTTCCAGCGACGGTTGAACCCGAACCTTCGAGAGGTTGTCATGAAGGAGATTTCGAAATGGTGGAGCATCGATTTTTTCTACCTCATCTCCGACTCCAAGTGGGTTAGTCCATTACATGTGGTGCCCAAGAAGACGGGCATCACTACAGTTGTGAGCGAGTCTGGAGAGGAGATAGCTACCCGGGTACCCACTTCTTGGAGGGTCTGTGTGGACTACAGACGATTGAACCAAGCTACCAAGAAGGATCATTTCTCTCTTCCTCTTATTGATCAGATTATAGAGAGGCTAGCTAGGAAGAGTCATTATTGCTTCCTTGATGAGTACTCTAGCTACAATTAGGTGGCCATTGCGCTCGAAGACCAGGACAAGACGACGTTCACCTGTCCGTTTGGGACTTATGGTTTCAGACGGATGCCCTTTGGTATATGTAATGCCCTGGTGACATTCCAAAGGTGCATGCTGTCCATCTTCTCGGACATGGTGGGTGATTATTTAGAGGTCTTCATGGATGACTTTTCAGTCTATGGTGATGGGTTCGATGCTTGTCTTGACTCCCTAGATCACGTCCTTCAGCATTGCATCGATGTTCATCTTGTTTTATCCTAGGAGAAGAGTCACTTCATAGTGGCTCAAAGGATGGTGCTTGGTCATATCATCTCCAACAGGGGCATGGAGGTTGATCTGGCCAAGGTAGATATCATCAGAAAACTCAGTCCACCGTCCAACCTGCGACAGTTTCTACCGACGATTGCAGAATGTGACCATAGACGCCGACGATTCATTCATGACTTCAGTAGGATTGCCTGACCATTGATTGATTTGCTGACCATAGACGCCGAGTTCATTGTAGATGATAAGTGTCGAGATCATGACAGATGCCTCCGATTTTGTTGTAGGGGACGTGTTGGGACAGAGGAGGGATGAAGTGCCTTTTTCCATTCACTATGCTAGTCATACATTGGATGCCGCACAACGGAACTACACTGTCACTGAGAAGGAGATGCTAGCCGTAGTTTTTGCCTTGGACAAGTTCAGATCATATATCATTGAATCTAGAGTGACTATCTTTACCGACCATACCGCCATCATGTACCTCATGGCAAAGAAGGATGCCAAAGCGTGACTGACTAGATGGATCCTTCAACTCCAGGAGTTTGATATTGAGATTAAGATTAAATCTGGAGTCAAGAATGTGGTGGTGGATCATCTCTCCTGATTAGAGAATCTTGAGGAACCTGAGCAGACTGATCCCATTTCTGAGACCTTCCCAGATGAGGCAATCCTTTCTATCGCCTCGCTCCCGTGGTACACCGACATTGTGAACTATCTTGTTGCCAAGAAAGTTCCACAAGGTTGGCCTAGGCAGTGACTTGAGACCTTCCTCGCGAAGGCGAAGTTCTACCACTGGGAGGATCCCATCCTTTATCATGAAGGAGGGGATAGCATCTGGCATCGGTGCATTCCTCAGGAGGAGCACCATAACGTCCTCACATACTGCCACAAGCTTGAGGCAGGAGGACATCATTCTGGGAGGAGAACGACACAGAAAGTGCTCCAATCTAGCCTATGGTGGCTTACCCTCTTCAAGGATTCTGATGAATTCGTGAAGAGGTGTATTGACTGTCAGAGGATGGACACTTGTGGACAACATGATATGATGCCAATGCATCCCATTCACTTCTGTGAGGTTTTTGATGCATGGGGCATCGATTTCATGGGTCCATTCCCTAAGAGTAAGGGATTCGAATACATTCTGTTGGTCGTGGATTATGTGAGTTGTTGGGTTGAGGTCATTCCCACCCGAACCACAGATACTAAAACTGTTTGGAAAATTTTGAGGAAGAATATCATTTCATGGTTCGGGGTGCCTAGAGTATTGATATCTAACGGGGGTCTCATTTCATCAACATCAAGGTAAAAACCTTGCTAGCGAGTTCAGCATAGACCATCGAGTTGCCACTCCATATCATCCTCAGACCAATGGTCTTGCTGAAGTGTCGAATAGGGAGATTAAGACGATATTGCAGAAGGTAGTCCGCCCAGACCAAAAGGATTAGTCACAGCTTTTGGACTCGATCTTGTGGGCATATCAGACTTCCTTCAAGATGCCTTTGGGTACATCTCCCTTTCACCTCGTTTATGGCAAGCCCTGCCATTTACCTGTTGAGATTAGGCACAAGTCACTTTGGGCTGTCACAAATATATTATTGGATCCAGTGTGTATAGGTGATCAAAGGAAGGTAGAATTGGTAGCCCTGGAGGAGCTTAGAGATACAACCTTTTCGAGCAGCCTATAGTATAAGGAGCTAGTGAAGATATGACATGATTTTCACATCAACCATAAGCAGTTTGAGCCAGATCAGAGAGTATGGTTGTTTGATGCCATGCTTAGATTATTTCCAGGGAAGTTGCAGAGCAAGTGGAAGGGACCATACCTGATCCGAAAGGTACATGACAATGGGAGTATCGACATATCTTAGATGTCATCTGAGTCTACCTTTCGTGTTAACGGTCAGCGTCTCAAGCCATATCTAGATCATGAGCCGTTGGTCATTGACATCGCCCCGATTCATTTTGCATGAGATGTGGTCTTCGACTCACATCAGTTGCATCTCATGCCTAATTATCACTGTCTTCCGCCTTGTATAGATCCAGATGTCCATATCATCTCATTCTTTAGTCAAACACCCCATCCGCATCTTATCATTATGCTATACTTAGGGTGCACTTTACCCTAAGTATAGGGGGATGTAAGACTCTTGATTATTCTTTTGATTCTTTTTACCTCTGTTTTGATGCATATACTTAGGGATATTTTACCCTAAGTATAGGTGAGGTAGACCCTGTACATTCTATCACTCGGATTTCTCTTTATGTACAGTCTGCTATACTTAGGATTTCTTGATACTAAGTATAGGGGGAAACACCGAGCCCTCATCATTCTATTCTTTGATTCGTCATTGTAGTATAGATTTACTTTTCACTTCCCTATACTAAGAACGACTTCTGTCTTCTTCATCGCTCTTAATCCACTCTCAGGACATCGTTCGAGCTAAGTATAGGGGGGTGTCGTATATATTACATATATACGTTAGCCATAACTCATACTTTGTGTGAGTTTGTTAATAAATAAAATGGCTAAAATCCTTTATTTAAGAACCATAAATTTTTTTAAAATTTTTCTTTTACATAAAATTCTTTCTTGCACATACATAGTTATTTATAAAAAATTATTTTTGTACAAATGTTTGTAAAAATGGTTTGTTTGTGAAATGTTGTAAATATTTTGGTATCAAAAATTTATGTATATAGTACAAATTTTTTGTAAAATGTTTGAAAAACAAAAGTTTGTAAAAACCCTTGTGTAAATATTTGTAAATAATTTGCAAAACTTCTGCATTCATGCATACATTCAAACATTTTTCAAAAATTTTGCACATTTCCAAAAATTTGCATAAAAAGATTTTTGTATATACTTGTCCAGTTTTCTAAATCATAGATTGACACTTAAACTAGCCTGGAATTAAATTAGAAAATGGAGCTTGGTTAAGACCTTAATCCACTTAATTGTAAGAGGAACCTTAAAGGGATTAGGATTAAGACTCTTCAGGTCCATTGGTGACTTAATTCTTTGAGCCCACTAGGCTATGATCACATGTCATCTTGATGAGCCTAAGTAGAACATTTAACAACGCACACATGACTCTCACAGACAATGGCTTTACTTGCACCAGCACCTTGCACATAGCTCTCTACACATGAGGTGGTGAGGAGGCAGTTTCCTTTGGCTTGGGGTAGCATACAAGGGTAGTACTTCTAGGCGGAACCTCTCGTCTTCTTTTAGTGAAGGAAGTGCACCTCAACTTGGTCTGGCGGTGTTGATGTCTAAAGACATGAGTTGTGGGTTGCAATAATGCTTCAAAAGATGGATATTCTACTGACTCAAGAGGAAAAACTCCTTATCTATATATGTTGCACCATGTAGATATGTTATACATATGCACATAAAAAAACTGCAAAAAAGTGGTGGGTCTGATAGAAAATGAAATACCCACCAGAGTGTACATAGCCAAATAAAGCAAAGCTTATGTTACACATTCTCATTTCATGAAGCTTGCAGCTGGAGACTTAGCTGCACTGGTTGGGCTCCCAAGGATACATGACTACACTGGTCATGGTCCATTCTCTTCTTCCTTCTCTTCTTGAGCCGGTTGTACTTGAACTTAGAAGGGAATACCCCGCTCCTCGAGGAAAGAGCTGCCCGACTAGGGCATTAGAGTTACCTTGTTGAGGGGGGCTGTTACTTTGCTATTTCTGAGGTGGGGAGCTACATATCACTTACACGGTACAAGAAAAGAGTCATGGTCATTAGAGTGTGTGTATGTAGACTTGTTCTGATCTGGATTATTGAGGAGTCTTGACCATAGATTAGTGGAACTTAGAGGCTGTTGAGTTTTAAACCTAGGTCCAAATAAAGTTCCAACAAACTAATAATCCAAAGGTCTGACTGAGCTCCATACTCCAATTTAATAAAGACAAGTTTACTAATCAATCTTGATTCTCCTTCTTTTTCTTTTCTTTCTCTTTTCACTTCTTTTTCATATAAGTGTTTGCTAAGGGATTAGCAAAGGTAAAGTATAGGGGGGTGATGAATCCCTGATCATCACTCTTTATTCTTTTATTTTAGCTAATTATCTTGGCAAAGCATCATGTAAATAGATGTAAATATAATAAGTTAGCAATATGCATGCATGTATTAATATTACGTAGCATGTATTAGTGCAAAAATAAAAGAATAAAGGAAAAGAAAAAGGAAGGAGGTATTTAGAATAAATACAGAGTGACTCGAACCCCAAGAGAAGGCCAAGCATTGGCCTAATCGCCAAATAAAACAAGTAGAGAGAGATAGGGCCTATTCTATATTGTATATA
The DNA here is from genome assembly GCA_037367405.1 of Ottelia alismoides. Lineage (NCBI taxonomy): Eukaryota > Viridiplantae > Streptophyta > Magnoliopsida > Alismatales > Hydrocharitaceae > Ottelia > Ottelia alismoides. The sequence continues at coordinate 179,070 of JAZKJV010007248.1, read as the reverse complement.
CCAAGGGTGTAAATAAATAATTATTTTTGTCAATATAAAAAATAAAAATATGTTTTTACCTCCTTGTATATATTTCTAAAAATAAAATAAAAATAAAATAAAAATCTCTCTCCTTTGTACATAATACATGTATATATATTTCCTTCTCTATTTATTATATACCTGTAAATAAATAACAAAAATAAAATAAAAATTATTGCATACTCCAAAAATTATGTTGTAAATAAATAAAATATAAAATTATGGTATTTTTGTAAAAATAACAAAATAAAAATAATTGTACAAAATACATAAGTATATTATACCTGTATATAATACTCTATATTATATATAAACTAATTTATTTTTCAAAAAAATAAATAAAAATCATAGAAAAATTCCTTGAAAAATAATAAACATTTTTTATTTTATTCTTTTTTTAGTTTAAATTTAGTTATTATTATTTATCTATTTATCTTTTATTTTTCTTTATTATTTTGTCCTGTAGCGGCTTTTGTCCTTTTCCCCTGCCGCTCTAATTGGTCCACGCAGGATTGTTGATCTGGGTCAACCCCCCTCTTCCAGGGCTTGACCCGACCAGGCTGCTTCACCAGACCTTCTTCTCCAAATTTTACCGGGCAGATCATACATGCCCTCGCCCCGATTCCTCGCCCGCACCTTCCCCGTGGATCCAAGATCCTCGCGGATCCCTAAGAAGGCACAGATCTTCCTCGGTTCATGTGCTCTCGCCCATTTCTTCCTACCTTTTGGGAATGCTATAAATCCTCTCTTCTACTCCCCCAGGACGTCAGCTCGTGCCTCGCTCCCATTTCTTTCCCTAGCCACCTCCAGCTGAGTGACATCTGCTCGGAGCGCCGCTTGGTGGTCAATTTAGTGCAGCAAAGCCGGAGCTCCCCCTTCGTGGTCGGACCTCTGCCGTGAGTATCCTCCCCCGACTTCCGCATCGAGGTTGAGGCCATCACCTCGTCGACCACCCTCACCTGGAGCTCAGGAATACTCCTAGACCTTTAGGTAACCCTTTTATCCTTTGCCTTTGTCCATTCAATCAGATCTTCACTTTCATCGTCACCGCACGTTCACCAGCTCCGACTAGCCGGTCGAAGCTCCGTTACCCACTTCATACCGCTTCGATCGAACCGCACGCTCACCCTCCATCTCGCTTCGTAACTTGATCACCCTGACCTTCATCCATCAGGTCGAGATTAAGATTTATATTTCCCCTACCGCCTCCACCAGAAATCAAACCTCATCCCCGTTCGCTTATTTAGTCTTCAGCTCCAATAATCCAGACCCAAGCATAGCCTCGAGTCTTGGCTTTGCATTGCAGGTACCCTTGCGCCTTGAGGAGACCTATCGATCTTCCAGCTACGTGGCGGTGCTTCTCCAGCCAAAGCTCCGCCATCCAGTTCATCCAACCATCCTCCGGACGATCAGACCCCCTTCTCGATGCGGAGTGCTTCCCCGAAGGTGGTCGACCTATTAGAGGCCTGATTAGCCTTGAGATTTGCCCCGGTTCCCGTTCGAAGTTCGCCAGCCCCCAGTTCGTTCACCATCCTCCGTCACCGTTGGATGGAGAGTGGGGCACCAGTTCACATCTAAGCAGTCTGCTGTTGCAGCTGTCAGACCATTGAATGTCAGATTTGACGTTCACCTGAGCCCCACGTCCCCAACCATTCCGGAGCATTAGATCTAACAGCTACTGCGATCAGAGCCGCACGTCCACGCCCACACTAGCGGCCGCCACGTGGCCACCACGCGTACCTCACGTGTTGCGAGGGTATATTTCCCTTTTTACCTTGCATTTGTTTATGCTTATGTTTTAGTTTGTAAAATAAAAGTTGTAGTTGAACTTATTTGCATTCCAAACCCTATAGTTTCTGATATTTGCTATTTAGTCCTCCCTGTCTAAAGGCACGTGTGTTGTCACGTGCACAATGGTATTTTTGCATTATTAGCCCTGAACATTATCTATGTTAATATTTGAATAAATGTATTCTGAAATTGCATTTATGCCCCTGTTAACGTTGAATTTACGCATGTGCTGGATTTACTTGGAAAATTTACAAAGCCTTGACTTTTATTGCTTGTTACTATTTAATCCAGAAACTTAAAATAATTGCATTTGAGTCCCTACAACCAGTGTGTTTGGTTTTTAATTAAATAAATATCAAAACTACTCCAGAAATTCCCAAAAAAGTACCAGTAGCTCCTGCTACCGTGTAATATTTTCTGGTAGTTTTTGTGACACATTTTGAGTTTATTTGTTATATTCAAAAATTTAAAAACCCTAAAAATTTTTCTGTTTAATTTAGAAAATACATAAAAAAATAAAAATCACTTTAAAAATTTTATAAAAATTTCTGAATGTGTGCTTTACTTTTTTTTAAATTTTCTGTACATTTTGTGTTTCACTATCTTTTATAAAATACCTAAAAATCTCAAAAGACCTAAAAAATTATAAAGATCATTAAAAATTCCATAAAAATAAAAAAAATGTATTTTCAAGTTTTGTAGTTAGATTTTATTTTTGATTTTGACATAAAATTGCAACCAGGAATTTAGGGGCACTTTAAATATTTTAAAGTTGCCTTTTTCTCCAGGATGTACACTATTTGCTTATCTTGCCTTTCTTTGATTTTTAGAAAATTATATAACAATATGAAAAATTCCATAAAATACTAAAAAACACTTGCATATTTTAAAATTATAAAATTATTTTTATTTTGAATTTTTTAGCCTTTTAGACTTAATAAATTGTTGTAGTGTGCTTGCTTTTGTTTTCTTATTCATTTTCTAATTAGAAAATGCAAAAAATGCAAAAATAAAAAACCACCAAAAAATTTGTCTTTTTATTTTGACTTCTCGAATACTTCATAGGCTTAGACCGTGCTCCTTGTGTTCGACCCTGGTGGCTATACCAGGTTAAATAAATAACAAGACTGCTTCTCTTGTTTTTCATGCTTGATTGATTTTATTGGTGGTATGATTTTTCTCTTTTGAGCTCCGTTCGGGTGATTGAGGTCGCAACGACCTTTGAGATTACTCTGCCTCGATAGCTCAGAGCTGCTCATCAGTATATTAGTAGCAACTGGAGGCGCAAGATCCTCTGTAGACTCCATGGGTGCTTTACCCTTCCTATGCACTGTAATCCTCAATGGTACTGAATTCAGATTTCCTTATTCACCTTCGAAAGTATCCTATGGTTGATCTCCCGAGTCTTCTTGATCCATTTCCCTTGCCCGATTTGGCACGACCATGGTCCTTCGGCTCCTAAGGGACATAGTATATATATTGTCAAATGAAAGGATCTCATGTTCAGATATGGGAAAGTCTAAGTAGTATACCTAGCCACTTTGTTAAGAAGATTAAGATTTGTTCAAGATATTAGGGTTAGCTTGAACTTGGGTAGGAATGGCTATAGCAGGTCTGTCTGTTCATCTCTCTAACAGGAAAAGCGATTAACATCAATCCCTAGATCTTGCAGCCCATTTTGAAAATAGTGAATCTCCTCGAGCATCTGTTGATGGATATCTACAGGTTCTATCTGAGAGTTGGATGACTGAGATGGTTGCTTTGAAGAATGGCCTTGTGGTGCTTGGTATTGCTGCTAGTATTGTTGGGATGCCTGCTGGTATTGGTTCTGAAGATTGTACGGTTGCTGCTGTTGTTTTTGATGTTGGGATGGGGCATTATTTTTATTGTGCTTTGGGGCGGGTGGAAATGCGACATTATGGAAAGTGGTGGGATGTTGGTAAGGCGGACAGTCCCCCATATTTCCCTATCATATAGAAATTCATGTGACGAGCTAATGATTACATGAAGTTTCTCTTTGGGTCCCATAAGAAATGCATATTTGAGTGTAGGAGGAAGTGGTTTTAGCTCAGGTAAGTCTGAATCATCAAGTAGGTCTGACTGAATGGAATCTGAGTTTGGCTCGGTAATAGATGATGGTTGATCGCTTTGTAAAGTGCTGGCTACCAACTCTGATGAATGTGGAGTCGGATCGCAACAATAATATGGTAATTCGGCCAAAAAAGTATCTGACTCGTCATCTATATTCCTTTACCATCCCGAAGAAGATGGAACTGACAAATACAGAGGAATTTCTATGTAATCAAGGGTATAGGTGTCTGTGTCTCTAAGTAACTATGACATCTCTTGGCAAACTGTAATTTGCAATGCTTCCTCTCCAGGTGAGAGGGTGATATGTCCTTCTGGAACATGTTGCCAAGGTCCAATCGTGCTAATTATTTTGTATTCTGCCTCTGAAGATTTTGTATACTCTGTACTAGATTTGGAGTCGGGTCTTTGCTATTTTTTGTTTGCTTCATCTTTAAGTCTACTTCACCGATCGGGGATTTGAACTTCATAATTCCTGAGACATGGTTGAATACTGCTCCCGCGGTTCCAAAAAATGGCCATCCAAGAATATATGAGATTCTTTTCAATGATTAGGGGTTTCCATATCAAGGATAATGAAGTCCACTTTGTATTTTGTCCCCTCAACCATGATAACAATGTTCTTCACTTCTTCCTTAGGTCTCTTCATTGACCGATCAACAAATTGGAGTAGAGATGATGATTTTTTGAGAGGTCTTAACTCCAACTTGCAGTATATGGCTAAGGGTAGAAGATTGATTGAAGAACCATTATCTAGGAGTGTGCATGGAAAGGCAATGTTGTCGATACGACTCTCCACATATTGAGCACTCAGGTCCCTCTTTTTCTTGGTAGATGCTGATTTTTGAAACATTTGGTTGTTGCCACAGTTAAGATATGAGTTTCCACAAATTGATTTATGTTCTTCATGTGAGTCTGGGTAGGAGTGCATTTCATCTTCAAGTATTTTTGGAATGCAAGATAGCTAGCCATATATTGATCAAATGGCACCTTGACTTGTTTTCTTGACAAAATCGTGCCATTTTTGGGTCATCTTGAATGATTTTCTTTGGTTTGTGTTTTCCTCCCGTAAGAGCATGGGAGAAAGGAATGGAAGCAGTCGAGACAGGAGATAAAGAACCCGGATTATAAAAAGGGGCTTCTTTAGTAGAAGTGGAGTTCTTATTACAACCATCTTTATTTTTCCGTTGATAAAAATTGTCTGCATAATGTTGCTTAAAAGATGACAAAGGTATATTAGTAGCAACTGGAGGTACAAGGTCCTCTGTAGACTCCATGTGTGCTTTACCCTTCCTATGCATTGGCATGCTCAATGGTACTGAATTCAGATTTCCTTCTTCCTCACCTTCGAAAGTATCCTCATGTTGATCTCTTGAGTCTTCTTAATCCATTTCCCTTACCCGATCAAGCATGGCCACAGTCCTTATGCTCCTATGTGACATAGCATTTATATCGCGAAAGGATCTCATGTTCAGATATGAGAAAGTTTGAGTAGTATACCTAGCTACTTTGTTGAGAAGATTGAGATTTGTTCAAGATATTAGGGTTGGCTTGAACTTGGGTAGGAATGGCTATAGCATGGGCTGCATGTTCATCTCTCCAATGGGACAAGCGATTAACATCAATCCGTAGATCTTGCGGTTCATTTCGAAAATAGCGAATCTCCTCGAGCATGTGTTGCTGGATATCTACAGGTTCTATCTGAGAGTTGGATGACTGAGATGGTTGCTTTGAAGAATGGCCTTGTGGTGCTTGGTATTATTTTCGATATTGCCGGGATGCCTGTTTTTATTGGTTCTGGCGGTTGTAAGGTTGCTGCTGTTGTTTTTGATGTTGGGACGGGGCGGTATTCTGATTGTGCTGTGGGGTGGGTGGAAATGCATCATTATAGAAAGTGGTGGGACGTTGGTAAAGCAGACGGTCCCCCGTATTTCCCTACCGAATAGGGTCTTGAGTATACCAAATGCCGCTCACCTCAAACACTAGAGGTGGTTCTTCTTCGACGATCTCAGCTGGTAAGGATAATTGCTGGAAAGATTGGGCATAGGATTGGTCCTGAGCCCATTGTTGTAGTTGTCCTAACCCTGTCTGCTCCTGGACGTGATGCACTCGATAAATGGGAACAATGGATGTAGCCGCAACTGGTACCCTGATCTTGGATACCTTCTCAGTCAGCTCCTCCATTTGCTTTGGAAACTGGGAGATCCTGTTGTCGATATCGTTCATCCTCTTGTGAGTCTGATCTACAACCATTAATTTATCATCAATCATGCTCATGTTTGTAATCAAATCCTCATTTATTTCTGCAACAGTCTGCTTTTCTCCTTTAGATTGAAGTGTGTTGAGGGAATCGGTATACACCCTACTGGTAATCTGAGCAGCTTGTCTCTGCCATTTGCTCCAATACTTTCCAGATGATTTCTACACCTCGTGATGTATAGTTGCCTCCACAAGCATTGTTCACTAATCTTTGTGTCTCGTATCTGAGACCAAAATAGAGTGACTGGACAAAGTTGTTATCATCCAGATCATGGTACATATACTTTTGTAGTAAATCTTTAAATCTATCCCATGCATCACAGAGTGGTTCATTAGGCATCTGAGAGAAACTGGTGATGTGTGTCCTCATCTGATTGGTCCTACTCAAAGGGTAGAATTTTTTTAAGAACATGTTCTTGAACTGGTCATATGTGGTTATTGTCACTCTTAAATTCTTCACCCAGTTGTCTACCTTTCCTTTCAAGGCGAATGGAAGTGCAGTGAGACAAATGTAATCCTGGCTGACCTGGGGATGTCTCAGATTAGAGCATACTAACTCCAAGTCCTGTAAAAATTAACAGGGTTCTTCGGCAACATTACCATGGAATTGTGGCAGTTGGTTCAAGAAATGTGGTTTCAGTTCATAGTTTATTTCCAGCTCGATTGGTTGCAAATAATTTCTCACTCTGTAATGGCCAGGGTTGTATGCTGCTTCCATTGGCGATTCTCCATCAGAATTTAACTACTCTATTTGTTTTCTCAGTTAAAGTTGTTGTTGCTCAGATGCAGCCAATCTTGACAAAATCATTTACATCGAGTCTTCATTAGTTCATCTTCATGATCTCTTTTCTTGGGAGGCATCTTCTTCAAATTCTCTTCTTCTTCACCATCAGAATATGGGAATAAAGTAAATAGAAAGGAAAGAATCAGAATAAGAATCATCGAGGTGAAAGTCTTCCTCGATGCGATTAAGAGATAGAGAGAGCATGGGTTTGACCTCCCTCGAGGAAGATGGAGGAATCATAGGAAGAGGATTCATTGGAAAGGTGTCCAAGAACCCAAGGTGGTCTGGAGTAAGAGTATTTTCGAACCCTTTAGATTTGTATGTTTGTGGTGTTAAGTGGAGGATTTGTGGAGTCCGGATAAAATTCACCACAAACTTCCATTCTCGATTTCAAATGATTTGGAAAAGGGTTACGATTCATGGTGTAGGCACAAGTGTACGGTATTCAATGATTATCCTGAATCTATGCACAAAATAAACACAATCCAGATCCTTGTTTCACCAACTCACACAGTGAAGGCTGTAAGAGTTCAGCCAATTATCTTATCAATTTTAATTGATGATAATTCAAATCTTGCAAACGTTTAAGCGGGTTGTTAGGTTCCTGCACTTTCCTACCAACTGGCCCGAATTCTTACCACTAGTTGCACCTACTTTTAGCCAATATGGGTGTAAGTACGGACCGTATAACGGCTACCCGTTACTTAAGGATGGAGCCTTATGCAACGTCCTTTAAACTGCCTACTCTGTTAAGGAATTTTGGACCGTTTACCGGCTACCTATAGTTCCTTACTAAGAAGTAGCTAATATTTTTGTATAATCAATAGTCAATATGAAAATTCTGGCTTCGCTTTATCCTAGTGTTCGTCTCTCTCCTCTTTGCAAGATAAATGAATACAAAGTCGGGGTTGCTCTCCCGTAAAATTCTTGATTTTATGAGTTGATTTAGTCGGTTTTGTTTAGGAATCCCAATTTTAATTAGGCGATCGCTGAAAAATTAGATGAGCACAAATGCACGTCTACCGTCCAGTCCCATAATTTGAGTGACAAAACAGGAGGGAGAAATTCGGGAAAAGCTGATGCACGGAAAATATGATGATGTATGCTCAGTTAGAAGACTTACGGTGATTCCTCGTAATCTCCATGTGGGATGCAATACACGTATTGAAAATTAATCTATATAAATGCAGGCCGACAAAAACCGTACCTAGCAAAAAGTTCTATTATCGGGAAGAATTGATTTGAATTGACTAAGTTGAATGATCTAATGTGCGTCTCAATTAATGTGAAGTGTGGTCCTAGGTTCTACGAGCACAATCAATAAAATTCTAGAAGCTCTAATAGTTGTATGTGCAGGACTAACCTACGAGCAACTCAAGTCGGACCCTACCCTCACTGGAGAGCGAAACAGGTCACGACACACCATAGAAAACGTTTGAGGTCTTATTACACATGCGAGAGTCTAAACGGACACCGTTTTAAATAAGAAATTAATTACAAAAATTTAAATTATAGGAAATAAAACCCCAAACTCTACGCTCTCTCACGACTTGACTCCATCTTAAAATTAGGCAGCTTTTCGGAAGTCGGTGAAGATGCGTTGGTTTTTGAAAACCGCTCCACGCACGTCGCATACCTCATACGAAAAATAAGAGAAAGTGTAAGAGAGTGACACAAAATTAATCAAAAATAAAATAAGAGAATAAATGGTGAAAATAGAATAAAAATAAATGCAGGAAAAAATGGAAAATTTACAATGAAGACTCGAGGGTTAGACTACCCGAAAATATGAAAAATCTAGCACTAAGTCTTTTAGACAAAATCTAAGCCATTTGCCTCCCCGACAATGACGCCATCTGACGAGTCCAAAAATACCCTCTTTAAATGATGTGAATTATTAATTAAGCATTTAAAATAATGAATTAATGTGTCATTGTAATTACGTCGGGTAATCGAAATCAATCGAGAAATAACCACAATTAATTTATTGGACTTTGATCAAAGTGGTTTTATGTTTGTTTTACTTGGGCAAGTTGTCCCAATATCATGTGATCATCATACGTTCTAGGTCTTCTTAGAATTCTAGAAAGGTGAGGGTTTGAGTGCAATTCCTTCTCCATGCACGTGCGTTGCGTGCTGGCTGATCTAAGGCTAGGGCGGCTCATGCTTAAACCTCCACATGGCGTGGTGGCTCTCTTCGGCTTTGCCCGAGGCTCCTGGCTAGGACAGCTGGTTGGGATGGTCCGTTCGGAAAAGATCAGAGGCGTCCGCAGGTCGTTGATCCAAGGGCCAATATTTAGGGCTTTCGAGCGGAGGTGGACGACCAAAATGATGGTTGTTCTTGATGTTGTGACTTCTGTAGAACCTGGGTCGTGGAGTCTGGGGTGCTTATTGAGGCAGAGTTGGTGCCCTATGACGGTGGTCGATGAAGGTGACTCCTATCTCTAGCCAGGAGGCGGTGATGAAGATGGGGTTTCTGAGTCGAAGGGTGTTGGGTGGAGAAATCGGCCGATGATGGCAAAGCACCTCGAGATGTGGCTGCTGGAGCTTGGCTGATGCATGTTGATGCAAGGGTGATTTACGGGATGAAGCAGTGGTGAGGGGATCGTGCGATGATGGATAATCGGAGAGATGTGAGGGCCAAGAGTCGATCGAGAGACGACATAGGAGATGAAAGTGAGATGAAGATGGAGAGGGGCAGAGTACCTGGGAAGGTACGAAGCTCAACAATGAGCGGATGTGGTCACAGAATTGTAGGCGTCGATGGAGCGCTGCGACGACGTCGCTAGGGGAACACCGGATCTCACCGAGTATTGAGGGTCTTGCTAGAGCTGTCACCAATCGGAGCTCTCCTCCTTTGTGTGTAATCGATGGATGAGGTACAAGGGAGGAATGGCAGGAGATTAAACTGGAGAGGGCGAGGGGGATCAGAGATGGCATGAGGAGATTGATGGAGATCCGATGAGTTTTGGGAGGGTCGATGTTGATCGATTTGGGATTCGAGATTGGGAAGCGATGGGATTCGATGAGAGGTGGCAAGTGATTGATTGGGAGACGAGGATATGAGATTAGGTACGGGAATCTTGAAGAGGAAGAGGGAGGTGATGACGGCGCGACCTCAGATGGAAGGTAGACGACGTCATCAGAAGAGGAGAGGGAGGAGGAAGGAGGTACAACGACCTTCCGATCGGTCGAGATCGGAAAACCACGATGATACCACGTCGTATTTTTTATTTACTATTTTTTTATATTATCATTTTTTAATTTTTAATTTTTTTATAAAATAAATATAAAATAAAGGTGAAAATGAGTTACACGTGGCAGCTCCAGGAGTTGCCACGTGTCACCACCACAAAATTCAAAAATAAAAATACAAAGAAAAATAAAAAATAAATAGTAAATGACCTCGGATCGAATAATTTTATTCACAAAAGTTTCTCGCCTCGATGAGATTTACAATTTTTATGAAGGAACCAAAAATTAAAGTCAGTCAATTACACAAAGTGATATTTTTGGTGGTTCTCTATGTACATAGAAAACCACATTTTGGGGGTTTTGTAATTTTTTGTCATTTTTAAATACAATAAAAATCATTAAAAAATACAATAAAATGAAATATAAATATTTACACATTAATTATTTTTTGGATTTTATAATGAATAAAATTAAGAAATCAAATAAAGTAAGAAAAAGGCAACTTTTGTACAGATAGGTCGATGCAGCTAGAGATGATTGTCATTTCCCGCATGAGGCAAAGGAGGGGTTGCACCTACGCAAGGGTGCGCTAGTAGAGGAGCAGCGAGCCCCTGCTGCAGACGGAGGTCGCGTGCAGTGATGCATGATGATTGCTGCTTGATGATGATGGTAACTCAAAGCTTGTCGACACACGATAGAGCTCCGAGGTGTTGGATTGTCTGAGAGAGCGAAGAGCTGCTACTGCTCATGATGGAAGACAGAAGGTGATAGGGATTCTGCCGTGGCTACTGCAATTGGAGTGGTGGTTGCGTATGATACTAATGGATGTTGTGCCTGGGACAGGGCTTAAAGAAAAGCCCTCGATTTTCACTCTACGCCATGGCTTGATGAAGCTGAGTGGCTGTTCCAAGTGGAGCCACGATAGAGCTATGTCACCGTTGTGGATCTCGCCATGATGGAGGCACTGTCGTTGCTCGAGGGTATAGAGAAGCCCGAACTGCTGGGTTCTCTCTCTCATGGTGGATGGAGCTTTGTGGCTGGGAGTGGCGACACCTTTAAGGGTTGTTGGACTGGAGGCAGAAGATGTAGGAGAAATGGATTGTGGGTGAGATGGGGAGAGAGGCACAGGATGCGGGGATGTGGTGGTTGCAACCACCGTAGGAGGTGGTGGGTGCAGGTCCTGCAAAAGGATGGACGCACGAGGGAGAAAGGAAGAGGGGCCACTTGGCACGTGGGCAAGCGACCATGTGGCAGGAGGAAAAAAATAAAAATTTTTAAAAAATGGAATTTAAAAATAAATACTAAAAATAATAAATAAATAAATATAAATAATTAAATAAGTAAAAATACATAAATAAAATATAATAAATAATAAATAATAATAAATAATCAAAATAATATTGATATAAATATAAATAGTAACAAAAAAATTAAATTAAAAAATTAAAATTAAAATAATACATAAATAAATAAATAAAGTGAAATAAATACATAAAAAAGAAATAATAAATAAATTAATAATAATAAAAATATAAAGAGAGAACTAATTAAAATAAAATTAACTAGTTAATTAATTATATAAAATTAAATAAAAGAAAATTAAATAAATAAAAAGGGGGTGACACATGGTTGCTCTTGGAGCTACCACGTGTAGCTCCCAAAAAAATCAAAAATTAAATCGAAAGAGAAATAAAAAAATAACAAATGGTGTCAAATCAAAAAGTGGTCAACACAAAAGTTTCTCTTCTCTATGATATCTACAACTTTATGAAGATCCCAAAATCAAAATAAGTCATCTGAAAAAAGGTATTTTGTTGGCATCCTATATATAATACCATATTTTTGTGTTTTACTGTTTTTTATCATTTTTAAATAAGAGAAAAATAAAAAAAATTAGAAAAATGTAATATAAATATGTACAACTTAATCTATTTTTTTGGAATTTTAGTAATGAAGAAAATAAAAAGATAAAATAAATAAAATAAGGAGGACACATTTACAGACTATATACACATTCATGTTGATTTATTTTATTTGATTTTTGCTTTAAATTTATTTTAAAATTTACACATTTTATTAAAATGCTAATAAAATACAATAAATGTAAATGCAATAAATAAAAAAGTATTTTTATGCATAAAATATTAAAGTTAAAATAGGCAATATGTATAATACACAATAGGAGCCCAAAACCCGAGTTTCACATACGAACTCCGACTCTTTTGAATTTGGTCTTGTTTTGAAGAAAATTGAATGTAAATTAATTAAAGTGTGTAGGGGTTCATAGGAGACTGTATGAGAGAGAGATTCACGTTTTAAAGCTTTTAGTCTTAAATTAGGGTTTGGGTTTTATTGGTCAATTTTATAAGTTGGTATTTTTTGATATTTTCTTTTATTAAGGTTAGTAGTACGAAGCCTATAGAGTTTATTTTATTCAAGTCCGAGTTAGCAGAAAATAGATAAAAAGGGGAAAATATGGTGAATATACATGTGATATTTACAAGGGAATTTGGCTTCTTATTTAATGCAAATAAGCATGCTAAAATGCAGATATTAATTCTAAATGCATGAATGATGAAAATGCAGAATAAATGGTGAATGTAGCTAATTACTCGGGAACGAAACTCTATTTGAAACTTTTAGAGTGATGAATATGTTTATTGAATAACTTTTGCATATGAGCTCCAATCAAGATGATTTCAATTGCATTGTTTTCCTTATTGCATTATCATTTATTTGGCAAACTTGATTCTCTGATTGGATGTGCAATTTAAGCTTTGTTTTTCAGAGATAATTTATGTACTATTTGCCTTCTTAAGTAAACATTTGCCTTGAAAAATATCACATTTTGCCTTCTTAAGTAAACAATTGCCTTGAATAATTTCACAATTGGACTTGGATCCTAGTTTTATTTATTTTTTGAGTTTAATAGATAATTTAAAGGGCTCAGTTATGCATCCGTTGGTACCACAAGCTTAATCACATGGCCATTCTCCCTTATTATAACAAAGAGATAAAGCAAGCACTATTGACCCTCATTTTATCCTCTAAATTATATCGAAGTTTGAATAACCTTCAAAGATATTTTAAATAAGAAAGTCGACGAGGAAGAAGAGAAGTGATAAGGATCCGCACATTGGCTATCTATTCTGCTTCTTGAGGATTGAAGACATCTATTACCCTATAATCTAGCCTCTGTTGCTCATCTCTATAAACAAAATCATCCTAGAATTGAAGTCCCTTCTCAAACCCTTGGGAGATGCCTTAAGATGAGCGACAGACTCTGGGAATGAGTATGAAAGACTGACTTATTGATCTCCATACCTGCAACCCATTACATTTTGGAATTACAAAATGAGACAGTCCTTGTTAGAGTATTTTTTTATGGTTTATCTTTCAAAACCTTTGTTGAATATTTTAGTTTTTTTATTTAATAGATTAAAATCTAAATCATATAAATACAAATCTTACCACTATATCGCAATTTAAATATTTCAAAATACAAAAAAACTTATTTAATTGAGAACTAAATGGGCGTAGATTCTATTAAAAATCTATCGTTCACGTAAAAATCGTACTCCGATGGATGGGTGGAAAACCATGAATTTTCCATAAATATCCAACATACATTTTAGGAATAGTTGTTGGACCAAAATCAAATTTGTAAAATAGAGTAGTTTTCATCACATCAGTTTAACGTTCATCTTAAGGCCAAAATTACTGGCCCTAGTAAATGGAAGGACCATGTTCTATTGGAACGGTCCCCTATATATATTTTCTTATACATATATCAATATACTAAATCTGTTTATTTTATAATAGTTATGCCAAGCATAACCAAGAAGCCATAAAACTATGTTATCTATAATTATAAATAAATTATAATTATATTTAAATATTAAGATATATTTGAACACGTATACAATTGTAGATATCCAGATGATATGTGTATTTGCATCTATTTCAATATGGATAAGGATATGAATTTGCAAATCTATTTAAAATGAATATGGTTATGGTTATATTCATATCCATTTACATCCTTAATTATTATAAGAATGCATGTATGTCTGAACAACTTCAGTTTCAAATGCTTTTGTTTCTACATTCAAATTTTAGTTTTTTCATGTTATGAATATATGCATATATATGCACAATGCATGTGATATATTTCATATGAACTTTTTCATGTATCTAGCACTTTGAGGAGTTCAAATATTCGATGAAATATGGCCATAACTATTTGACTACTTACTTTGAAGAGATACAAAATGTCATCTAAATTCTATAAACAATTATTTGAGTATATTCTTATGGGATTAATAGTGAGAGGTGATAAAGTTAAGGTGATGAAGGAGAGGGGGCAGGTTGATATTGGAAGAAGAAGATGAAGAGTATAAGAAAAAACGTAAACAAACTTCATACATCCTTTGGTCATATTATAAATATTTATATTATATTTAATCCTTTAGACATATTCCTCCTTTATGAGAAGAACAAAACCATCTTGGTTTTTGAAAATATTTGATTGTTTTAAAATATCTTGAAAAATAATAAAAATTTATCCTTTATTCCACTATCTATCTGGTATCAATAAAAATTTTGGTTGCCTATTTAGTGTCTTGTGCAAATTTTGAAAATTGAAAAATCATAAAAATTATAAAACAACCTAGAAAATCATTCAGAATTCTTTATATCTTGAAAATATTTAAAGAATTTAGAGTTCGTCTCCCTTACTCAAGAGTAAAACCCTTCCAAATTTATCTGTAAAATTCCTTGTTTTAAACAATCCAAAAACACTTCAAAAATCAGAAAAATCCCCTAAAGTCTGTGAAGCTTAAAAAGCCATAGAATACGAAAGTATTGATCTATATTCCACATACTATACAAATAAAATCCCCATATACCTAGTTATCATCATTTTTTATTTACTCTATAATTTTCTTTTTATTAGTCAAATGATCTAGTAAAAACCATCTTAATTGTTTTTAAAAATGACTTATTTTCATTCTAAAAAGTTAAAATACTTCAGAACTTAGAAAAATCCCTTAAAAAACCAAAAAGCTTAAAAAATCAAAATAAACACACTTATTATATATTCCACCTACTATGTAAATAAAATTTCCTTACACATATTTATCATCATTTTTTAAATTATTATCTATTTTCTTGTTTAGTTTAAACACTCTAAATTATTTCCAACTTCCCTTATTTTTATAAAATCAGATTAAAAATATTCTATACCCCTAAAAGCCTTTTCAAAAATACATTTCCACTTTAAAAATCTAAAATATTTTTCCTCCTTTACCTATATTTTAAATCCCTAAGAAACATGAAAACCCCGTAAAAAACATAAATTCACATACCTTTTATAAAAACTCAAAAAGAACTTAAAAAGTTAATTCAAAATGCAAAAACTAAAAATTATAAATTTAAGATTTAAAATATAAATAAGATGTCTATACAAAAGGAAATATTTTAAAAAAATAAAAAACACAAGAGGGACAATTATCAGTTCGAATCATCTACATTCCTCGATATTCTAGGCACACACCCCTCCTATGCAACTGATGAACCGCAAAATCGGCCCTTTAAGAGTGCGGAATTAGCACTTGGAATTGTCGTAGCAGTCGGGCCGATTTTGGTCATCAAAGAGACCATCTCATTGATATATTTCAGATAAGAATGCGATGGTCATGAATTTTATTTACTTGGTAAGATACCAAGGTCGAACTCAGGGACACGAGCCTCTCTCGTATTGATCGGATTTCTATTTATTTAACTAAGTGTTGAGTTTAGAGGCATATAGGTCAAAATCATGCAGAGACACTAAAACAACAATGCATTAAAAGTAAACATGCATTTTTTTAAACATTTTTATCATGCAAATAGATGAACATGTTAAGCGAATGGAATGCCCAAAATGATAGTCACTTGAGCCATAAGAACATTGCGAGTCAAACCGAGTTGACATTAAGAAGCACTCTACATTTAATAAGCAAGTAAGCATGACAAACAAAGAATTCAGGATACTTAGATAATAGAATAATACACTACTGATCATAGTGTCAAATCTAAAATTAAAGCATGCCATAATAAATATGACGAAAAGTGCTTCAAAATGAAACTGAAATCAACTCGATTGGAGCTATGTAGCTCAAGATATGCATGAAAGAAAGCAGGGGCATAAATGCAAGAAAAACATGAAAAGATAATTACAAACAGGTCCTGGGAGGGATTAAAATGTAAATATGACTAGTACGAGGCCTTCCCTGTAAAATACCCACACGCACAGGGGTATTTTTGCAATTATTAAAACCTGCGAGGGCATAATTGCAAATTACCCAAGTGCATGAGGAATGCACGTGCTCCAGGGACCTATCTGCAAATTGGAGAAGACGGCAGGGTGTCTCTGCAAATTGCCCAGATGCGCACGTGCCAGGCATGCACGATCTAGGCTCGGAGGTCAGGTCAGGCTCGGTAGAGGCTCGATGAAGCTTCGGGTCAGCTCGGGCAGTTCGAAGCTCGATGCAGGTTCGATAGGCTCGGTAGTGTCCAAGCCTAGAGGCTAGGACACTAGGCTCAGGGAAACTCCGACGTCGCCACGTAGCCGAATGTCGGCCCTTGGATCGTGATGATCCAAGGGCTGCTGGTGAAGGTGTACCCGAGCGACGTGAATGCTCGAAGGTCGTTGGATCATCGAAGATCCAACCGCCTCTGGAAGAGGGACTGAGGGTCGACGTGGCTGCATAGTGGCCGTTGGATGAACTCCGGGGCGGAGCATCCAACGGTCACTGCTCCTCCTTCTTCGGCCGAAGGCGGGCGGCGCGATCGGGTCTCCGGCGACTTTGATTCTCCTCCGCCGCTCTTTCTCTGTAGACGTGTACCTCCCTGAAGCTCCCTAAGCGGTTGTCGATGAAGCGGGGAGCTTGGGGAAGATGTCGGGCGTCATGGCTCAGGCTATCGGAGCTCCGAAGTCAAAGGCGAACGTGACGAAGTTGGCGCCGGCGAACGTCCGGCCATTGAAGGCCCTTGTTGACCTGCAGGGTTAGTACACATAGCCGAAGCGAGCAGAAGACCTGCGTGCGTGCATGGAGTGAGGTGGGAGCTCATCGGGGACGAAGAACATGGGGAGCTCGGAGCTCCTCCGCCGCGAGGGCGGAGGAGGTGGGTCGGAGGCAATATAAGGTTTGGAGGAGGGAGAAGGTGAGCGGGAGCGTGCGCGTGAAAGGGGGATGTGCGGCGAAACTAAATGGGTGGTCATCGGAGGGAGAAAGCTACTGGATGCGGCTAATTAAATCAATGAAATCAAAATAAAAAGACAGAGGAGGAAGGGGGACTTTACCTGGTCGGAAGGCGGTCGGATGGCTTGGGCTGGGGCTCGAATCGAGCCCCGGGTCTTCGCTGGACACGGCCAGCCGCTCCGTGCAGCTCGGGCGGTCTCCAAGAGGCACCGCAGCTCCGCCGTTAGTGGCAGAGGGTCTCATCGGGGGCTGGGTCGTCTTCGCTCGATCCTCTCGCCTCCCCCTGTCACAGGGAGGCGGAGGAGGGCTGGGCCCCTCCCCGCGTAAAGATGGACAACAACGACAGGAGGAGGGGACTCGGTATTTGAAGGAAAAGTTCGGTGGTTAGGACGGTGGGAAGCGTGGGTTTAGAGGTCGATGTGGGGCGACTGGAAGGTCTTCGCGGATCATGGAGTGATACGCGGAGGAGGTGGACGACTGGGGAAGACCAGGAGGTGGTTGGCGAAGGAAGAGGTTGACTGGAGTGGCGAAGAAAATAGGAAGGGGGAGAGATGTGCACGAGCTGGAGAAAGTGGGAAGAGTGGGGGTCTGGAGGTTGACGATGACCTCTGACCGTTGGATCTGGAGATCCAACGGTGGAGATCTAAGCGCGAAAGAGCAGTCTTGATCAGATCCGAGGCGGTGCGATCGAAGGGATGTGAAGCAGCCACGTGTCGAGCTCTGGCCGCGGCGCTGGCGAGCGGCTTGGATGTGAAGGAGTTGTTGATCGGAAGGTTGAGGATTAAGCGGTCATGGACGACAGAGATCAAGACATTATGGGCGTGATCGGACGGATCTCAATGCGCCATGTGGCGCGCTCTGCGCAAGGCGCTTATGTGCGGTGGTGATCATCTCTGGAGATTTGATCGCGTGGCTGTTAACGTCGAGGCTGTTGACGGTGGAGATGGCAAAGATGATTGCGCGATCGGAGGGCTCCGCAGTCAACACGTGGCGCGAGGAAAGAGAGGCGGCAACGAGCGGCGGAGATTTAAGGGCGGGGATGATCTGATGGCTAAGAATAAGAGCGGGTACGCAGAGATCTGAGCCGTTGGATTAGAGGAGGATCCAACGGCTGATGATGCGGGCGGCTGAAGCAAGGAGGGCGGGGCCACGTGGCGCCCCCAGAATGGGCCACGTGGCCCAATCAGATTTATTTAATCTTCCAGTTGTTTTATGAGGGCTATATTGGCCGAATTTGAGAAAGTTCAAAACATGAAAGTTGTAGATCTTAACGAGATCTACAAGTTTCATGTTGACCAAAACTTGAGAAGAGATCAAATGAAGATCCGAAATATTTTTGAAGGTATTTTTAAATCTAAAAATACCACGAATTTTTGTTTTGTCATTTTTTTGTGATTTTTATTTTATTAAGGACTCTGTTAATTACAGGACATTAACTGGGTTTTATTGACAAAACTTTAAGCAAGGGGGTTAATTGTAGAAAATAAAGATGATGAAACTGAGGTTCATCAACAACGTAATAATGAAAGTGCTTCCTTGAATTCGACCTCAGGCTTTCCTAACTAAACAAACATCCATACACCCATTCCAAAATTTTGTTATGTGCATGACTTTTCATATGCCCTACATGATGACTAAATTAACACTTGAGGAAAATCTGTATCAAGCGACAATGCATCCCAATAGTAGCGAAATGCACAATATAATATATGCCAATTGCTTTAAGAATTTTTTAGAGATAAAAGTTTAGAAAGGTTGAAGCCTGTGATAGCTTGGATTGTTGAAGTAATAACTTGCGAAGAGCATCTTAACCCAGAGAAATACAAATTTGGCATTAGAAAGCTCATCAAATGAGTATATCTTCCAAGGAGTTTTCACTATGAGGGTTAAGACTGAAAAGACAAAAAGTGAGAATTCCCCAATCCTCATTTGCTTTCGGTATTGTGACGTAGTTCTATCCTATAAGATTATGCTTCCTCAAGAATGTGTTACCATTTCAATGGTAGTTACAATGAATAAGGATAATGAGTGGGAGGGAGGGGATGGGGTGCGATAACTAGAAAAAGAAACCGAACTTGTTAATTAGATTAACTCGAAGATAGTTACGATCAGGAGAGTTAACTTATGGTAGAACATACATGTAAAATAGAACAAGATTACATGATTCACATGGTAATTACAAAGACTACAAAATTTGTCATATACTTGCAAAAGGGTATAAGGATCTTGATATAAAAATCCCCAAAAGAATGCTTGGCTGGCCCTGAAATAGACCAACTGAATCATTAGTGCCAACAAAAAGGACCAACACCTAGCACGTCATTTCAATCAACCTCATGTGAAATCGAGGCTCCATTTCTTATTCCCATGGTCCCTCCACCTCAACTTTCACATACAAAAAAGGTGGGTTGGATACAACTAACGCTCCTGGTTGATTGGTTGGCGTCAGCCAATGGCCTTCTCTGCTTTATTGCTCCATTATCCTAACACATCGATTAATCTTAAATGCAAAAGTACAATAATATAAAATTCTAAACCCAACTGTGAAAGTGATATCAGGTTAAAATATATGTGGATATGAACATTGGGATTGAAGGAGCTGCCTCCGAGTCATTTTTTCGTTTTTTTTTACAAAATATCATCATATATATTTATCATTTATCATTTCAATATATCATCCAAATTTCGTCAAAAACGGACGATTACAGCAATGTTTAGATCGTTAAAATTACATGTTTTATATGGAGGACATAGGAGTCTCCATTTCTAACGAAATTCGAATGACATATTGGAGGAATATATAGATGAATATACATGATGATATTTTGCAAAAAATAAAAAAATGTGCAGGAAAATGACACGGGGGCAGCCTCGTTTTTTTCCACATATACATAATCTTATTTTTCTTTGAGGTCATCACTCATGCTAGTGTCCTGGACGTTAAGCAACCGTACTTGCATTTTTTACCGTTTTTCCTATGGTTTTAAGGGGCATGGCATAAGTTTTTGCAGACAATGGGAAACTGTTCATGTCTATACAAGTCTGCAAGGAGGATTATGGCAGCAGGCTCGCTTCATCCAAGACAAGAAACCATGAATTATGTTGGGGACGGATCCGATCAAGCACCACATGAGTAGAACCACAATCGAAGAAGAAAGCACGCACAATCGCACAAGACAAGGATTTATAGTGGTTCGGCAATGTGCCTACTCCACTTGCTCACACCAGACTCTCTCTACTATTGCTTGAATGAAGTTGAGATGCAATATGTGGTGCCACAAGGCTCCTTTTATACTACAATAAAAGAATACCAAAGCATTCAGCAATCCCCACCATCAGCTCTCAGCCAATCAGGATGCAGGAGGTGGATCAGACACCTCAGCAATCCAGCCCAAGAGCTCTCAGCCAATCAGAATGCAGGAGGTGGATCAGACACCTCAGCAATCCAGCCCAAGAGCTCTCAGCCAATCAGAAGGCAGCATGGAGATCAGCCACATCAGCAATGCTTTCTACTTGTATTCAACTAATTAGTCTTCACATGATAAATCTCAACAATCTCCCACTTGAAGACTGATTTGTAGCATACACCACATATTCAGTAGTCCTGGTGTGAGCTTTCCCTTGTCTTCTATGCTTGAAGACCAATAGAAGCTGAACATGTCTTCAGCTTCTCCACCGTTACAGACTTTGTGAACATATCAGCAGGATTTTCTAATGTGTGGATCTTCTTCAACTTAAATTGTCCATCTTCTAGCTGCGTCCGAATGAAGTGGTACTTCACATCAATGTGCTTAGTCCTCGAGTGAAAGACGGAATTCTTTGCAAGATGAATTGCACTTTGACTGTCGCTGGATAATTGACAATCTTCACTTTCTTTATCCAGTTCTTTCATCAGACCTTTCAACCATATCATTTCCTTGCAAGCTTCTGTTGCCGCCACATATTCTGCTTCCGTGGTCGAGATGGTCACTATCTTCTGGAGCCTAGAGATCCAGCTAATGGCTCCACTCCCCAGGGTAAAGACATACCCTGTTGTGCTTTTCCTGCCATCGATATCTCCTGCAAAATCTGAGTCCACAAAACCTCGAATGGAAATGTCAGTATTCCCATAACACAATGACACGTTAGAGGTACCTCTCAAATAACGTAAAATCCACTTCACAGCCTCCCAATGTTCCTTGCCAGGATTCGCCATGAATCTGCTCACAACTCCCACTGCATGGGAGATGTCTGGTCTTGTACAAACCATTGCGTACATCAAACTACCAACAGCAGACTGGTAGGGTACCTTTGACATGTGCTCATGCTCCTCCTTCGTAGCAGGTTCTTTCTCCTTTGAAAGTTTGAAGTGGCTCCCTAAAGGTGTTAGAGTAGATTTTGCATTTTTCATATTAAATCTCTCTAGTACCTTCTCGATGTATTCTGATTGAGACAATCTCAGCTTCTTGTTCTTCATGTCTCTGCTAATCTGCATTCCAAGGATTTTCTTTGCAGGACCAAGGTCCTTCATTTCAAACTCCTTAGACAGCATTGCCTTCAGATTTGCTATTTCTTCCTTGCATGAGCCTGCAACAAGCATATCGTCTACGTACAACAATAAAATGATGTAAGACATACCAAGCTTCTTGAAGTAGCAAAAATGGTCAGCATGACATTTGCGGAATCCAGTATTTCTCATGAAATCGTCAAACCTTTTGTACCATTGTCTCGGTGCCTGCTTCAAGCCATAAAGGCTTTTTCTGAGCTTGCATACCATGTCTTCCTTTCCAGTAGCTACATATCCCTCTGGTTGTTGCATGTAGATGTCCTCCTCAAGATCTCCATGGAGAAATGCTGTCTTAACATCCAGCTGCTCCAAATGTAGGTTCTCAGCTGCAACAATGCTCAATACTGCTCTTATGGTTGAGACCTTTACAACAGGTGCAAAGATCTCTGTGAAATCAACTCCTGCTTTCTGTTGAAAACCCTTCGCCACTAGCCGAGCCTTGTATCTAATGGAACCATCAGCTTCCTCCTTCTTCCTGTACACCCACTTGTTGTGCAGAGCCTTCTTTCCCTTCGGTAGTGGGACTAAGTCCCACGTTTTGCTTCTTGAGAGGGAGTTCATCTCCTCATCCATGGCTAACTCCCACTGATTTCTTGCCTCACCTTGTATAGCTTCATCAAAGCATTCAGGCTCACCATTATCAGTCAGCAATAAATAATACAAAGAAGGTGAATACCTTGTAGTGGGTTTGCTGATTCTGGAAGATTTCCGTAGTACCGGAGTTTGCGGATTATTCTGTGGGATGGGTTGAACATTCTCATCACTTGGTTGTGATGTGCTTTGTTCAGGAGTTTCATCAAACTCCACAAAGTCTGACTCTTCCGTTGTCTTTCCTTTTATCAACTCATCCTTGTATAAGGAAGACTCATTGAATGTGACATCAATGCTTCTAACTGTCTTCTTGTTCTCCAAATCCCACAATCTATATCCATAGTTATCTGTACCATAGCCGACAAAGATACACTTCCTTGCTTTGGGATTAAGCTTTCCTCTGTTTTCCTGCTCAATGTGAACATAAGCTATGCATCCAAAGACACGTAAATGAGAAAGTGTTACCTCCTTTCCTGTCCACGTTTCTTCTGGAAGATCCCCATCTAAAGCAGTAGACAGACCTCGATTGATTAAGTATGCAGCTGTATTCACTGCATCAGCCCAATGTCGCTTTGGTAGACCTGCATGTAACCTTATGCTTCTCGCACGCTCTAGAAAAGTCCTGTTCATGCGTTCAGCAACACCATTCTGTCTGGGCTTTCTTGGAACCGTCTTCAATCTCTTGATCCCGTTCTTGGCACAATATGATTCAAACTCATCACTGCAGTATTCTCCACCATTGTCTGACTTGAGACATTTCAACTTTAAACCTGTCTCAGTCTCAACTAAGGCCTTCCACATTTTGAAGGTCTCAAATACATTGGATTTATACTTGATAAAATAAACCCACAGTTTTCTAGTTGCATCATCAATGAAAGTAATGAAATAATGAGATCCGCCAAGGGAAGGTACCTGAGATGGACCCCATACGTCTGTATGAACCAGCTCCAGTCTTTCGGTTTTTCGTACTCTTGCAGTCTTTGTAAAACTGACTTTCTTCTGTTTTCCCAAGATACAATCTTCACAGAAGTCCAGATCAACGGTCTGCAATCCCATCAACTTTCCCTTCTTCTGCATGATCTTCATTCCTTTTTCGCTCATGTGACCAAGCCGTCTATGCCAAGTGTTAGCATCACACCCAGATGATGCAACATTTATCCTGTCATATGAACCTGATGCAATATACAAGGTTCCTTCTTTCTTACCTCGAGCAAGGATCAATGATCCCTTTGACATCTTCCACGAATCAGAATCAAATGATGTCATCATGCCTCTTTCCGATAGCTGTCCGACAGATATGAGATTCCTTGTTAGACTGGGTACATGTCTAACATTCTTCAATCTCAAGAAGCCACCATTGGGTTGGGATATGTCAATGTCTCCCTTTCCAATTATACTGCAGCATTCATCATCTCCCAGATATACCTTTCCAAAATCACCTTTCACATAATTTTGGAGGATATCCCTTTGTGGAGTGGTATGAAATGAAGCACCCGAGTCTACAATCCATGACTCACTTCTAGCATCTGCAACACATACTAAGGCATCGCTATCATCATCATCAGTAAGATTTAGGGTGTTCTTACCTTTGTCATTTTCTCCTTTCTGCTTTCTTGGGGCCTTGCATTCTGTCTTGTAATGCCCCTTTTGATTGCAATTCCAGCAGACCACTGACTTCGGATCTCTGGATTTGGATCTTCCTCGTACCGACTTTCCCCTGGAATGCTTTTGGTTCCTGTAGCTCTTCCTGCTTCTTCCTTCTGTATTCAAGGCAGAACCTGACGAGTGTTCTTCTCCAGACGTCTTCCGTCGTGCCTCTTCTCCAAGAAGAAGACCAGCAACATCCTCCAACTTCAACTTTGCAGAACCAGAGGAGTTGCTAACCGCTATAACTAAAGCATTCCAACTATCAGGTAAACTAGAAAGGAGTAAAAGAGCTTTTACCTCATCATCAAACACGATCTTCACAGACTCCAACTGGTTGATGATACTGTTCAGATCATTCAAGTGTGAAGCCACCACGGAGTTCTCACTCATCTTTAAATTGAAAAGCTTCTTCATCAAATACACCTTATTTGATGCAGATGGCTTCTCGTACATCTTTTCAAGAGCTTTGAAAAGATTCGCTGTCGTCGTCTCCTTTGCGATATTTGAAGCCACCGATGGAGCAAGGCTGAGCCTTACCGTTCCTAGAGCCTTTCGGTCTAGGACCTTCCACTCTTCATCTTTCATGGCTTCAGGCTTCTTCCCTTCGATCGGAAGATAGAGATCCTTCTGATATAGAACATCTTCAATCTGCATCTTCCAGAATGCGAAGTTCGATCCATTGAACTTCTCGATCTTGACCTTCGATTCTTCCGCCATCTGTGTAGAGGTTGATCTCCGAACCGAGCTCTGATACCAGTTGTTGGGGACGGATCCGATCAAGCATCACACGAGTAGAACCACAATCGAAGAAGAAAGCACGCACAATCGCACAAGACAAGGATTTATAGTGGTTCGGCAATGTGCCTACTCCACTTGCTCACACCAGACTCTCTCTACTATTGCTTGAATGAAGTTGAGATGCAATATGTGGTGCCACAAGGCTCCTTTTATACTACAATAAAAGAATACCAAAGCATTCAGCAATCCCCACCATCAGCTCTCAGCCAATCAGGATGCAGGAGGTGGATCAGACACCTCAGCAATCCAGCCCAAGAGCTCTCAGCCAATCAGAATGCAGGAGGTGGATCAGACACCTCAACAATCCAGCCCAAGAGCTCTCAGCCAATCAGAAGGCAGCATGGAGATCAGTCACATCAGCAATGCTTTCTACTTGTATTCAACTAATTAGTCTTCACATGATAAATCTCAACAAATTATTCAGAAAGTATTCAAGAGGAGGGGGAGCATGTGGGTCAGGTTCCTCTCCTTGTTGGGTTTCGTCAGGGTAAGCAGCCTTTATAAATAAACAAGAAGAGGTAGAACATTATATCCTGCCAGATGAGAAAAATATGCACTGTGGCTTTAGGAGTGAGAGGTGGGTTGTGCATGATGGAGAAGCAGGGCACGTGCATTGGACATCTGATCCACATCCCTTTGCCCCTGGCAATGGGATCGGCGTAGCTCTTCATGTGCCCATCTTCTCCATCGTGCCCACCCCACCTGATTGGCTTAGAAAGGATGGCGTGGAAGGCCTTGAAGTGGTAGTCCTACAGTTGCGCAGGTTATGCTGTCTCTGTGATTCTGGTCACATCAATCACCTCGTGTTTGCGCATATCTTTTCGTGAAAGTTTGGGATATTTTTCGTAGATCTACTAGGCCTATGAGCTATAGCCTATGAGCTATAGATCTCGAGTAAATCTTAGATCTTCGTACTCGTCTTTTTTGGTTTGGTTTCTGATGTGTTGCGGTATATTCTTGCTGGGTTGTATGTACATTGAGACGTAAATGTCTTGCTCTCGTTTTTGAGTACCTCACAACAAGTGGTCACCTGCACTGTTTGCATTCATAGCTTCCATCGCACTACTTTTGGAAGAACCTGTGAATCAGATGCATACGCCATTCGTTTGCTTTCTTTTTGCTTTTACGCAGGTTTTTCTCTTGTTGATTAAAGCAGAAGGACGGTGTACAGGGAAGTTAAGAAAACCCATCGGCTGTATCCTCTTTATCTCTTCTTTTCATGGGTACATTCTCGATTTCTTTAGCAAGGGTGGACGCCATTTCTCAGATTTAAAGAGTGGAAGGAAATATAAGAAGCTTGTAGATGCAAGAAAAAATACTTTCCACTCCGAGAGTGTATACAAATCTATATATTGTAACTGACAGGTACGCATCAGAATGGCAGGTCCTAGAAGTACCCAATCGTGCCAACTGAAAGCCATTAGATGGCAACTAAATTTTATCAGACATCTTTGATATTATTAAGTGCTAATGAATTCCTGCAACCAGTACCAGTGATGAAATTCTTATCTTATTGAATATGAAGTTTGACGTTGGTAAAAAGCTGCAAAATGATATTCAATATCACATTGCCACGCTTCAAATATATTACCTACTTACGATATTAGTATAGATTCGGTATGAAGAGCTCCCTTGACGTACGTGTAGAGAATTTGTATTGATGGTGGAACGTGCTATAATTGTCCTATGTGTTATCAATGTGCCACTTAGTACTTGTATGTATAGTCGAACAGAAGTAGAGCACCCTTGCCAATAATTAATCTGGCAGTTTCGAGTAATTTCCGATCTTCACATATCTCTTCACAGATAATTCCAAATTGAATTCCGCAACGAACTGCATTGGTTGCTGCAGTTTAATTCCGTGATACTGTATTTATTTTTTGTACTTCTCACTTAAGTGAAATCAAACATAATGACCTCTATAAAGATAGTTAATTTCACTGAGCTCCTCCTAATGCAAGCTATCAGGAAGATCCCAGTAACTTTTTTGTCTGCTGTGTATAGTTAAAGATTACGGGCGTCCATGGCTCGAGTCGTGTCTTCTTATATAGATTGTGACATTTTACGATTACAACTATGCTCATGTCAGTAAAAAAAACCACGAGCCTCGCCTTCAAAAACCATGGGAAGGGATCCTCTCCAGTCCACTGCAAGAATCCCGACCTTTCGATCAGGATTGAATGGTCCGGAAAGAGCAGACATGGCCATTTGGAGCTGCCTTCGAAAGATATGACGATTAAGCTTCTGTACATAAGAACACAGTCGGTGCGTCAATCAGCATTGAGCAGTGGGACTACTGACTAGTACTGAGACAACGCATTATAAACAACTTCTGCAAGTTTTATCCTTTGTGCGTGTCGCTATCCTTGATAATTTTCACGAGGACCACCACCAAGTTGAACGGCCCCCAGATCATGACAGCCAGATAATCCGCATTGATACTTGGCCATAAATGTGGATAGCACAGGCCTTAAGTTTGGGTGCAGTGGTCATTCAATGCAGATTAGGAAAATTGCATGCCCTGTATTAATATACCAGCCGTAATAATGGCACATGAGAGGCTCCATATCGGAGTGATCAGCATCATTTCGAATGCGTTCGCTTTTAAAAAAAAATTGATGTAAGAATCCGATTGCGTGCATATATTGTTCGAATTAACTTTGTTGGAATATTTTGATACAATTTGATGGTCAATGTCAAGTTGTATTAATTTATCTCAACTCTTGAAATTTAATATTTTAACATTGTGGGGTGTTGTTTAGTCTCACATGGCGGAGTGTCAAAACTGACACTTAGTTGTTATATTAGAAGTCCTGAGACCAGTCTGAAAACAGACTAAAGAGGCTTTTGGACCATCACACATGCACGCACGCGCGTCGGGCTCAGGCGTGGGCGCGGCTGCGGCGTGAAGACTGAGTCAGTATTGTGTATCCGCGTTTGAATTGCGAGAGATGTGTCCCTTAATCCTCTGACATTGCGTAACCGCCCCGTTGGCTTTAAGTATCTCTCTCAAAGTCGTGGATGAGGGTTACGAACATACAGTTCTCATTCCCACCGCCTCTCTTCTCCCTCATACAATCCCGAGCTTCGTCTAAAGAGGTGATTTTCGAGGACGCTCAAGCACGTTGCGCATCGTCGACGAGCGTGGAACTGTCGTACCCTGGGAGCGACATGTTAAGGCCTGTGTGTTGGTAAAGTGGGGTGCGAGAATGTCTCTCTAAGGGGAGTCCTACAATAGGACGCTTCGGTTGTGGTCTCTAACTCTCTTTTTCTTTGTCGCATTGTTTGCCATGATATTTGTTTCAGGATTTTTTCCTTGCTCTAAAATGCATACATTCTTAAAATGGATATTTTTCTTATAATTAATGATCTGGATGCATACGCACATTGATTTAAACTGGAAACTTGTTGAAAATCTGATTCCTGTATGTATGTTGATGTCGTATTTTTCTATAATATTAGAGAGACAGATCTATAATGAGATAAGAAAAATATCCGATTTGAGATTTCGGTCTCGTGTGGATTTCATTGGTATGCTAGAGAAATTCGGAGGTCAGAACTTCAAACGTTGGCAACAACGCATGAAAATCTGACTGACCACAACTGGCATGATTTCGTTTCCGAAAATAGAGTGCACGAAGTTATCTGAAAAAAATCCAGATCTAGATGCGATCAAGATGATGGATGCGTAGAAAGAACATGACCGTCTGTGTCATAGGTGCATTCTTACTACACTATCGAATGTTCTATTCGATGGATATGGCGCATCCACCAAGACTGCTAAGGATTTGTGGGAGGAAATAGATAAGAAATACAACACGGAGGATCTGTGTATTGAAAAATACCCAGTATCCAAGTTTCTTGAAATTTTAGATGACTGAGGATAAATCGTTTTCTGAACAAGCTCATGAGTTTCTATTATTGCTCCACAGGTTAGCTGAGGTAGAAATGAAACTTTCTAAAATGTTTCAGGTCATGTTGATCATTGATAATTTCCTAAGTCCTAAGAAGATGTTGGGATGTCCCTAAAGTACAGGAAAGGGAAAATTTCTCTAGATGATTCAATGGTCTTAATAGTTATTGAGGATGGGCATAGGATAAAAAAACTTGTGATGCCTGTTGACGTGAACCCTAAGGTCAATGTAACAACCTCAAAGAGAAATAATGCTAAAGGGGAAAATAAGAAAATGAAAGTCAAAGAAAAAATCCAAAAGAAACCAAAGAGCACATCTTGCTGGTAGTGTGGACATGTTTGACACTAGAAGAAGGATTGCCCTTCTCTAAAGACCCAACCGAATTCCACGGATGTCGTTCCTCAAGCTCTCGTGTTGATTGAGGGAGTGAAAAATGACAAGATGGGCGTCGCCAAATAATGACCTGATAAATCATGCTCACTATCCTTGAGGCGACTACTCCAACCTGCTCGTTGTTTGAACAATTAACCCACACAAATAATTGAGTAATTAAAAGCAAGAGTTAAACTTTATTATACCCTACTAAGAACGTATAATGGCAAGCAAGTAGGGGTCGAATACAGGAAGCAAGGGAGTAGAGCAAGCAATGATAAGAAATCAAGGCATAATTTATCTTTCAACTGCTTAGCCAAAGTGCATTTTTGTTTTTTTTTGTTTTTTTATTTTTTTTATAATTTTGTATTTTGATTTTTTTAATTTTCTATTTTTATATTTTCTTTTTATCTTTTATATTTTTTAAATTCCTTTTCTTTTAATATATATAAAGATATATATAGGATATATATAATATAGACTAATATAGATATATATATTAATAAAAATAATCAAAATAAGAGAAATAAAATATTTTTAGGTTATAATTTTTTACTATTTTTATGAAATTTTAGGAATTTTTGATAATTTTTATATATTTTTAAAGTAAAAAATACATGAAAACAGGGGTAAAATAATTACCTAAAATTAAAATAGAGATAAAAAATATCAAAATCAAAAAATACCCAAAATAATTTTAAAATAAAGATAATAATATAGGTAAAATTCAGAAATAGAAAATGGATTTTTTTGATATTTTTAATAATTTTATATTTTTTATGAAGGTTTTAAGGGTTTTTTATTAGAGTTTTTTTTATATTTTTTGTGATATTTGGTCTGAAGGTTAGAAATATATAAATACGGGATTTTTTTTTGGGATTTTTCAAAACATTTTTATATTTTTTTATGTATTTTCTATTGCAAACAGGGACAAAAAGAGACATTTTTATTTTTTAATAAATAATAAACATGATCCAAATTACAAAATAAAAATAGAGCGTGAATGTGTGCGCAATCAAGAAGCTACACCTATTTTTTGAGAATTTTTCTATTTTAAATGATGTTTAAAATAAATAGAGACAACAAAGGGAAAATGCAATACTAGCAGTGGTATTTCTGTAAGTAGATAAAAGTCTAGGGTCTCACTACAATTTTCTCAAATATTTTAAACTTAATTAAAAAGTTTCTAGACTAAACAGAAATCAACAAAAACACAGGGGGTCCTTTGCAAAATGTCCCTCACATGGTGCATCACATGAGGTGATGTGACTTGGACATAAACATAGATACTGGAAGGTCAACGAGCTTTCTGCAAAATTATAGAAAATATTAAAATGACCTATGAAAGCTCGAGTACTATTAAATAAATTACAAAAAATTACGAGGCAAAAGTCACAAAATACCCCACCATAGGCGCGGATCGAACGGGGGGCTATGGATCACTTGCCACATGGCGCCTCCACAGTGCACGATGACGCTTCAATTGGGAGGGCCCGGATTAGATCATCTGATGGGATCCGACGGCTGATGATGCGCCGGATCGAATGGCTACTGCAGATCTAACACGATGAGAAGATCCAATAACATGACAGAGGCCAGGAAGAACAGGGAAGCGCCTCTGGTGAGGTGAACTTCACTGGCCCCGATCTCTCCTCTGATGCTTCATGATGCCCAAAATTGGCCAGATCGTTCCTTGAAGGTCCCTCTGTGTGATGGTGACGTCAAAAGGCTTTGGCGATGACCGGAGTGCCCGCAAGAGGCCGGCGGAGCGGTGGGGCTCCAGGGTAGCTCCCACATTAGCAAAACTCGATCCTTCTAGATCGAGAGCGCCTCGACCCTGCAGGATTAGCTTAAACACAAAAAGACGAATGGGCCGGGGGCTTTACACAAGCGTAATGGATGAAGATGTGTCGCAACGGGGACCTCCGGAGGACGGTGGAGTGAGGAGGTCAGATCTAAGGATCTGTGCGAGATTCAGATGAGCGAAGGTGTCTGGGGAGATCAACAGATGAAGGGGGAGATGGGGGAGGTGTTTAGTGAAGCCGATGTGGTGCGGAGTGGTCGGAAATAGGCGACGGAGTTGAGCTCCGTCATGGATGATTTAGTTGGGAAATGGGAAATACGAGTAGAAATTGAAAGAAACGATAAGTATTACTACGCTACTGTTGCTACTAAGATTATAAAAAGTGAAGGAAACAGAGCTCACCGTGCCTGGAGACGTCGGGTGCAGACCTCACGGTAGCAGTGGCGGAGAAGCTTAGGATCCACCCGATTCGACACCTCTACGATCCCCTAAAGGGTGGAATTGATTCCTGCTGTCACCATGATGATCCTCGGATGCTCCAATTAGGGTTGAAAGGTGGAACAATGATCAAGGTGCGAGGTTTGGATGGGGGTGGATTTTTTGCGGACGGTGGCGCGGCGTCGAAGGGTGAGGCATGCCGGGCACAGAAGCGAGCCAACGCCTAAGCTTTCATCATGGCGTGAATTACCATTGAACATGGCACAAAAATGCAGAAGAGATCTATCCCAATCGGTGCTTGAATCGATCTAGAAAAAGATAACGGAGGTCAAAATATAGGTCTGACACCCCTATGACCTCAGTCAGAGAGTTGACTGAGGCCAATTGGGGGAGAACACTGGTAAGATTTGGGAATTCAGTATAAAATAATAATTGATTTTATTAATTTTAGATTACAAAATAAAAAATGTTTATTATTTTCTGAATTATTTTATTATGATTTTTATTTATTTTTTAAAGTGTTTATAATTAGAAGATACTTTTTAGGGTTACATTATAGGTATATTTATCTATGTTTTTAGGTATTTTATTTTTGATTTTATATATCTGTTTTATTATTTTATATATATTTGTAAATATTTTGAGATATATATATTTATTATATTTTTCGGATATAATATATATACTTAAATAAATAGATGTATTTATTATATAGGTGTAGATATAGGTATTTTACTTATGTATTTTATATAAGTATTTTATTTTAGTGTTTTCTTTATTGTTTTATTCTTATTTTAATATGTACATATATTATAACTAATATTTATAAAATTATAAAATTATAAAATTATAAAAATAATAAATAATAAATAAAATAATTATTTTAATCTGGTATATTATACAATAGGGGTCCAAAACCTAACTTTCACACCTTAACTCTAAAAAATATGAAACCACCTTCATTAAATAGCTTATTAAAAGTTATATACAATTAAAGGTAATTTTGATATATTTTGAGTTTTATTTGAGAGATATGGGTCTTGGAATTGAGATTTCATATTCTTATTTAGATTGTATTTTGTACACTGTATATTATTTTTGTGTAAAGTCAATTTTGTATTTTTATATATTTTATTATCTACAACTTTCATGTACAAGGTTTCTTTATTTGAGGTATAAAAAGTAGAACTAAAAATAGGTCCAAAAAATGAATAGTAAATGAATAAATAAAAAGGGATTTGTATTGTATTTTGGACCCTTATCTCCCCTACTTTATTCCTTGTCGACCTAGTCATTGAGATGCCTAGGTCTCGGGATTTAGGGTCAAATTTTGGCATTAAAAACTGTATATAATACACTATTTACACAACAATGCATGAATGTTAAAATCCAAGAATTAAGGGTATTTACATGCATTTACTAGGGTTTTTAAGGCCAAAATGATAGAATAAAGGTGATGAAATGGAGATTCATCAACCCCCTATACTTGCCTTTACTAGTCCCTGGCAAACACTTATGCAATAAGTGTAGAAAATAAAAACAAAGAAAAGAAAAAGAAAGAAAATGGATTAAGTTTAATTATCAAACTTGTCTTTAAAAAATCAAAATTTGGAGCTTAAGTCGGACCTTTGGAATTTTAGTGTGGGTGGAACCTTAATGGGAATAGGAATCGAAATCCAACAGCCTTCGAGAATCCTAAAACTCTGCTCAAGTCTCCTCAATAGCCAGGTCAGAATACTTCAACTTATACACAAACATGTACGACTATGAATCTAACTCGTACAATGTATGTGATACTGGCTCTCCCCAACTAAAATGACAAAGAGATTGACTTTTCCAGTATTACAACCTAGTGATTTCCTAATCCAACAACTCCTTTCTCGAGGAGCGGGGTATTCCCTTCTAAGTTCAAGTTGCAACCAGCTCAAGAGGAGGGGGTGAAGAGAAGAATGTACGGTAGCCAGTGTAGCTACTTATCCTAGGATGCAAGACCAGTGTAGTCAAGCCATCCAGTTACAAGATCACATGATTTGACTTTTGAAGCTCAAGCTTTCTTTTTGACTATAAAACATATATACACTCTGGCAGGCATTTTATTTTCAGTCAGGCCTGTCCACTTTTTTGGAGTTTTTACTTTGTTTCTTTTTTTGAAATACTATATATAACAGCATTTACATAAGGAGTTTTTCCTCTGGAGCCAGTAGACTATCCCTCTTTTGAAGCATTATTGCAACCCACACTCTCCTGTCTTTAGATATTAACGTCACTATATGTGTTGGGATGCACTTCCCTCCCTAGACGAGGACAAGTGTTTCCACTTGTGTGCGTCTCATATCGGCAAATCCAATCCCCTCACCATTCCAACTGAGTTGAGCCATGTGAAAGATGTAGGTGTCCGAGTTAGGTCATTATCAACAAGAGTCGTGCGTGTGTTCCGAAATACTCTACTTAGGCAGTCAAGAATCCATTGAACCATGTCTCACAATTCTCAAAGAATTAAGTCATCTAGACCTGAAGTACCTCAATTCAAGCTCCTATAAAGTTCCTATTATTAGGTAGATTTAAGGTCCAACCAAGCTCCAATCTTTGGACTTGTTCAATTATCAAACTCAATCAGAAAAATACGAATGCTATGCAATTGCTATGCTCTGTAGGAAATATTTTTGTGATGCAATTTTCAATTTTGAACGTTTTATGGATTTTTGAAAAAGATGATGCATATGCATTTTTTGGATTTTTCAAAAAGATTATGCAAATGTTTTTGGTAGTTTTAGTTTTGCAAATGTTTTTGTGATTTTTGAAAAACAAAATATTTTGGCTAAAAATTAGGTATAAATATTTACACAGGGATGCTTCTTATATTCACAAGAATTAGGTTTTTAAGAATTTACAGGGGGTAAGTGATTAATTTTATAGGTCTATATACAATTTAATAAAGAATTTTAGTGTAATGTATATATTCCACAAACTTATTTGAAAATCATTTTGTAAAGGTTTTTCAAAGATAATTTTTACAAATAATTTTTACATACTTTATAGACATTTGAAAATCATTTTGTAAAGGTTTTTCAAATAGTATATATAGATTTTCATAATATTTTTGTAACCATTTTTAAAACCATTTGCAAATCATTTTTCAAACATTTTTATTTCATACAAATAAAATAAATTTTACAAGCAAAAAATGCTTTTACAAAGGTTGAAAATATTGAACAAAATATTTTCCAAATAGTTTTCAAAAGATTTTTCAAAAGATTTTCAAACCATTTTTCAAACATTTTGCAAAATTTTTTTACCTAATTTATTAATCAGTAAATACAAAAGAATTTGAGGAATAATGAACATCTTTTTATTAAGTAATTTTAATGAATTTAATAGGGTTTTAGCCATAATTATTATTTAAAAATATGAAAGTACAAGTTATGGATAAAGTATGTACGAAGTATATACGCCCCCCATACTTAGCTTGAGTTATGTCCTCAAAGATCAGATAGAAAAGAAAAGACATAACTCGTACTGAGTATAGGAACGCCCAAAGAGTAAATGAATAAGGAACGAATGATCGAATGAGAAGTCGATTGTCCCCCTATATTTAGGATCAAATAATCCTAAGTATAACA
The DNA here is from genome assembly GCA_037367405.1 of Ottelia alismoides. Lineage (NCBI taxonomy): Eukaryota > Viridiplantae > Streptophyta > Magnoliopsida > Alismatales > Hydrocharitaceae > Ottelia > Ottelia alismoides. The sequence goes on along the minus strand of JAZKJV010007248.1, from coordinate 143,958 downwards.
GACTGTACACAAAGCAGGGAGGGTCAAGGGCGAGAATGAACAGATCATACTCAGACTGTCTCCCCCTATAATTAGGGTAAGATATCCCTAAGTATATACAATGGACACGATCAAAGAATGAAAGAAATAGGGGTGCACACCCCCTATACTTTGGATAAAGTACGTCCAGAGTATAGAAGACTGACAAAAGGGGTGGCACCTTTTTGGTAGAAAAAGAAAAAATGAAAAGGAAAAGAATAAAAGAAGAAAAGAAGAAACGAGATCTAACGATGGAAGAAGGAATATGAACAACTCGGGTGCACATCCCCCCTGCACTTAGGATTAAGTACATCCTAAGTGCTGCAATGATGAAGGGGATGGTGCCTTTTCAGTAGAAGAAGAAAAGCAATAAGGTAAAGACGAAGAGAAAAAAATCATTCAAAAATATTTTTATTTGCTTTATCTTCGACTGTAGATTCGGAAGTAATCAGTTCATCATCATAAATAACTTGAACAGAGTCAACGAAAGACAAGAATGTATCATGTTCAAGATAAGGCTTCAAAAGCTGTCCATTGACCACGAATGGTTGTGCGTCAGCTGACAATCCAGATATCATTATGCTTCCATTGTCACGCACATGCTTCACTGTAAATGGCCCAGTTCACTTGCTCTTCAGCTTGCCTAGACAGATCTTCAATTTTGCATCTAACAACCACACCTTTTGACCCATCTCGAAGGACTTGCAGCGGATGTGCTTATCGTGCCACTTCTTGACCTTCACCTCGTACATCAGGCTGTTGTCATATGCATAGTCTATGAATTCTAACAATATGTTCATGTCCACTTTTCGGTTCCTCCCAGCTTTCTCAGAATCGAAGTTGCAAATATTGATAGCCCATAAAGATTTATGAATCAACTCAACGGAAAAATGACATGGCTTGCCATACACAAGGAAGCAGGGATACATTCCTATTGGTGACTTGTACGTAGTGCTATAAGCCCATAAAACTAAATCAAGCAACTAAGATCTGTTCTTGTGATCCGAGTGCACAAGCTTCTGTAGAATTATCTTCATCTCCCTGTTTGAAAAATTTAGCTAAGCCATTAGACTGTGGATGGTACGGTGAAGCAACATGATGTTCTATGCAGAATTCCTGAGTTAGCTTCTTCATCTCTATGTTTATGAAATGACTAACCCCGTCAGATATTAGAATTTTAGGAATCCTAAACCATGCAATGATGCGATCTCTAAGGAATCGACAGACAGTCCGACCGTCGACGGTTCAGGCGAGAATAGCCTCCACCCAGCGACTCACATAGTCAACTGCAAGCAGAATATATTCGTAGCCCCGACTGTTCGGAAACGGGCCCATAAAGTCAATGCCCCATGCGTCGAAGACATCTGATATCTGAATGAACTTCAGAGGCATCGTGTCTCTCATTCCGATGGTACCACCCATCTTCTTACAGTCAGTGCAACACTTGACATAGTCTTTTGCATCCTTGAATAATGTGGGCCACCATAGGCCACTCTAAAGAACCTTTGCTGTCATCCGACTGCCTGAATGATGTCCTCGGGATTCTTGATCATGGCAAAGTGCAAGGACACTCGAAACTTCCTCTTGAGGAATACATCTCTTGCAGATGCAATCTGCCCCCTCATGGAAAAGATATGGATCCTTCCATTATTAATAATGGATATTAGACAAGAATTTGTCTATTTTCAGCTACAATCTTACAGAGTTCTCTTTGACACAAGATAATTCACAATATCAGCATACCAAGGAAGCGAGGTGATTGACAAAATTGCCTCATCTGGATTGTTTTTTGTGATTGGTTGTAGGTTCTACTCATGAGAGTCAGGCTCGGGAAGTTTGGATAAGTGATTGGGCACCACATTCTTAACTCCAGGTTTGTCTCAAATTTCAAGGTCAAACTCCTAGAGGAAAAGTATCCACCGAATGAGACGTGGTTTGGCATCCTTCTTCTATTGTAAGTACCGGATGGCTGAATGATCTGTGTAAATGATGACCTTGGACCCGAGGAGGTGGGACCTGAACTTTTCCAAGGTAAAGACTACCTATAGCAGCTCCTTCTCATTGACTGTGTAATTTCTTTGTGCTTCATCGAGCGTTCAACTAGCATAGTGAATCGTAAATGGTATATTGTCTTTCCTCTGTCCCAGCACAACACCGATGGCATAATATGAGGTATCTATCATTATCTCAAAAGACTGTGTCCAAATCAGTGGCTGCAAGATAGGGGCCTGAGTGATAAGTTCTTTCAATTGATTAAAGGTAAGGAGTACATAGTTATCCACAATGAAATCATTCTCCTTGCCTAACAACTCGGTTAACGGTCTGACCAATTATTGATCTTTGATAATTTCATCGGTAGAAACCAACATGGCCCAAGAATGACCTAACCTGTTTGATGGTTGTTGGTGGCTCTAGGTTGAAAATCACCTCCACCTTGGCTGGGTCAACTTCCATTCCACGTTTAGATACAACGTGACCCAGCACAATTCCCTCAGTCACCATAAAGTTAATCTTCTCCCACGGGAGCACCAGATTTATTTCACAGCACCTCTGTAATACTCGGTCTAAATAATCAAGGCATTGATAAAATGAGTCCATGTAGACCGAGAAATCGTCCATAAAGGCCTCAAGAAAATTACCCACCATGTCAGTGAAAACTGCCAGCATACACTTCTGAAATGTGGTCGGGGTATTGCAAAGCTCGAATAACATCCGTCTGAAGGTGTATGTACCAAAGAGACAGGTGAATGTGGTTTTCTCTTGATCTTCAGGAGCTATAACAACTTGATTATACCCAGAGTAACTATCCAAGAAGCAGAAGTAATCCTTCGTGGCCAGTCTCTTAAGAATCTGATCGATGAAGGGTAATGGAAAGTGGTCCTTTTTGGTGGCGATATTGAGTCTTCTATAATCCACACACACTCGCTAAGAAGTGGGTACTCTGGTCGCGATCTCCTCTCCTTTGTTTTTCTTTACGATAGTGATCCCTGATTTCTTTGGCACTACATTCAGAAGGCTCATCCATTTGCTGTCAGAGATGGGATATATGAATCTCGCATCGCACCATTTCTGAATTTCTTTCATGAAAACCTCCCGCAGGTTCGGATTGAGCCTTCTCTGAAATTCTCGGGAGGGTTTGTTGTCATCTTCAAGGAAAATGTAATGCGAGCACAAGGACAAATTGATCCCAAGGAGATCCCAAGTTTTCCAGCCTATTGCCTTGCGGTTACGTTCAAGAACCTCCATCAGACGAGATTCTTGGTCTTCGGTCAGATGAACATTGATAATGACCGGGTGCATATTAGGTTCACCCACAAGGAAGGCATACTTCATATTGAAGGGTAATTGTTTCAGCTCGAGGGGAGTGGGAGCTGCTTCACTACTGACTTCGGCTATCATAGTAGGTGGGGGGTTATTCATCTGTCCGGTGTCCACTAGTATTTGTTCTATCTCTTCATACAAAAATTCCCAGAAATATTCGATAATGTCTTCTTCCTTGCAGAAATATTCAATGATCTGCTCTTGGTCTTGAAGGCACATCATTTCCATCTGAACCTCATCAAGCAAATCAGCAAGGATCTCATCGTGGTCAACAAGGGGAAATTCGACTGCGTTCTCTAGTTCTCCCTCAGAGAAGAGGAAGTCATGGTTCTCATTATCATCAATAAAGAGGTTGATGTCTTGAATTTCTGCCAAAAAGTCATAGTCCTCTGCATGATTGATCACCCTCGCACATGCTGTAGAAGTTCTTTCTAAAGGTCTGGCATTAGACACGGTCTCTATCTTCATTTTGTTGTCGCTAGAGCTGAAGGTGATCTCTCCAGTGCCATAATTCACTACTGCATTGGCCGTTCATAGGAACGGTCATCCGAGTATGATTGGGGTGAGGAGCAAAGGTGTGGAGATGTCCATATCTAGTACAACAAGATCGACAGGGAACTACGTTCCCTGATACATGACGATCACGTCCTCAAACATTCTTCTAGACCGCTTGACAGATTTGTCTGCGAATTGCAGAATCATCTTTGTAGGTTTGAGTGGTCCTAACCCAAATTCTGTGAGTAGTGAAGCAGGCATTAGATTGACATAAGACCCGCTATCGAGTAAAGTGCGTTCGAACTCTTTATTGAATATCTTACAACAAACGAGCGGTGCTCCCTTGTCTGGGTTCTTATCTGGGAGATTGCTGATGGCGTTGAATGTGACCATTATAAGAATATGCTTCTCATACTTGTTACCTTTGCTTCTGGAGCTGTGAGGATGACGTCTATGCTATTTGTACATGCATCTTTTAGTCCTTCCTTTACAGCTGGCATGTACTCAAGAGCTTTCATCAATGGCATGCTCAAGACAAAATTCTGGATAATTTCCACAATGGCAGGATCAGACAAAGCATTTTTCAAAATTTACATTTTTTGTGCTTTTTCATTGCTTCTGGAAACAGAATATATATAGAATATGAAATAGTGTCATTCAAAATTGTGTTCATATCATTGTTTACAGGAAGATGGCAAAAAGGTATAGAATCATCTACAATATGTGGACCAAAACTGCAGGCTCAATTTCTGGTGCTAGCTTTGGACCCGCTGCAGGTGCAAAATTCTTCAAGACTGGATTTGGTTCGGTGCCACATGCAAACGTCTCCAATGCTGACTGTTCTCCACCAAAGCTGTTGTTGTCTTTTTGTATTTTTGTATTTTCTTCAATTTTTTGATATTTTTCTGCAGATGATGTTCCTCCAAAAATGCTACTTGGCCCTCGTATTGGCTGGACTGACGACTCCTTGTCATATGCAATGCGCTTTCCCTCCGCGACAACTGATGGCCGCAGTGCTCTACTGTTCCTGAGAGTAACAACACTAGATATAAACAATTCATTTCTACCTGAATCATGTAGATCACTTCAAACTACCTATTTCTTTCATCAGAGATTGTTAGGATTAGCCTCGACCTGAGCTGGTATGATGGTTTTGGCAGCCGTCAGGTCGTCTATCTTCTGGGTCATCTCAGACATATTCTTGACGAGCTGCTCCAGACAAGCGAGGGCTGGGTTCACCGGTGCAACCTCAGAAGAATCGCCCACTTGGGGCCTCTGGTGCTGATAGTGTGGAGGAGGTTACTGTTGGTAACCCTGTGAAAAGTGATGAGGAGGAGGACAAAAAGAATATTGTGAATACTGTTGGGAGAGAGAAGAATTTTTATATGATGCAACCGACTGCTACGGAGGAAAGCCCTGGTGACGATAGCCGGACCGCTTCTGCTGATACCCCTGCCTCCATGTGTTTCTGTATTGTGGAGGCTGCTGGTTCTAGGGTTGGTAGGGCTGGAAGTTTCTCCCTCCCTGTTGTTGTTGGTGGTGTGGCCAATTGGCTGAGTTTTAACCTTGGGATGCCCCTGAGGACGGATCAGCTGCTGTTCATTTTCCCACACACCATTAATCTCTTGAATCTGAGGCGGAGGTGGAGGAAACTGCTCTGGGTAGGCTGGCTGCAGCTCTGGTTGATAGACAACCATCTGGTGCTTGGACTGCAGGGGCTTCTTTGGGACCTGCGCGTAGTATACATGCTGGACTGGTTGAGGCTATGAGAGACTCAGCTGAGGAGGTTGTATCTATGATGGTTCCTTCTACTCAGCGGGGTTCTCTGCAGTGGCAGACATAGAGTTGCAAGTGTTTGCATTCAGAGAACGGACTAGCTGCTCTAGCTGTTGAGAGATAAAATCGAGCTTCTCCACGCCATGGGTTCTCTTCTCAATAACAAACATTTTTTTGAGGTCCTATGACCTCTTCTCAATTATGTAGACCTTAGACAAGTGGCTCCCAATGATGCTGAGGTTGGAGCTCTCATCATTGTCTTCGACATGGGTAGCCATATTGATAGGTTTGTTGATGGTGGCAAGCATCTTCAGGTAGGCACGTGATGAGGACTGAGCGGATTCTCCTTCGGCCATCTCCTAAAAAATGTTCCACACAACGTCCTCATCCTTGTTGAAATGCAAGCTTCCACAAGCGGCATCGACGAGTCTCTGGCTTTCTAGTGTCATCCCATCGAAGAAGTGCTGCACGAGACTAGTCTTGGGAATCTCGTGTTGGGGACACTTTTCCTGCAACTCCTTGAACCTCTCCCATGCTTCGTGTACTGTCTCGTGGGGTTGCAAACAAAAGATGGAGATGTGGGCACGTATCTGGTTCAGTCGTCTGAGAGGGTAAATTTATGTGGAAAAGCTGACTTCAACTCCGCCCAGGTCGTCACTACTTTTCCCAGATGATCGACCCAATATAGGGCATTGTCTTGAAGGCTGAAAGGAAAAGCAGTCATCTTGATCACCCCCAATGGGGTATTGGGGTAATGCGTGGTGGCACAGATGCGGCCAAACTTCTTGAGGTGGATGTAAGGTTCCTCAATTGTATTCCTGTGAAAGGTAGGAAGCAAAGATAAAAACTGCGGTTTCAGCTCAAAATGGGCATGGATTGGTGGTTAACGTGTTTGGCCTTAAACTACACGATCAAGCAAGCCTAAAAACCAAAGGATCATTCCTCAAAACAATTAGAAAAAAAGGTAAAAAATACAAAACTACGAGAAACAAATAAAAAGAAAGCGATAGGAAACTCAGAAAGCTTGGTGAGCCCCCAAGTGAACAAACATTTGGAAGTTGGGCCCGAGTGTCCAAAGTCCTGGGTACCTGTATTATTACAAATTAATAGTCTAAATGAATCTCTCTCTCACCACAAAGTAAAAATCCTAAACTATCCTCTCTCTCAAGCTCCTCCTGCTCTCTCTTGTCGGCTATGGTCATATAGCTGACTCCGTTTCCTAAGGTTGCGTAGGATCACCTAGGCGATCCTCCTCGATCCGTGGTCCCTCATAAGAAGATAAGAGAAAAGATGTAAGATAGTTAAGAATTAATAAATAAAGAGAGATAAACAAAAAATGGCTAAGCAAGTAAAAGAAATAAAATCTACTCTACAAGTCCATGCTCCCTAGCAACGAAGCCCTTTGAAAAACGACAAGATGGGAGTTGCTAAATAATGGCCTGACAAATCAGGCTCATTGTCGCTGAGGCGACTCATGACCCTCGATTTCATCATATTAATTTCCAGATATTAACCCCCTAGCTTAATTTGATGTCAATAAAAACCAGATAAATCATTGTATATATCTAAGTCTTAAAATAAATTAAAAATACAAAAATATAACAAAAGCAAAAATTGTAGTGTTTTTATACCTCTAAAAACACTCACAAAAATATTTCTCCCTCTATTTTACCTCCTTTGTGTTTTTGGTCAACATGAAACATGTAGATCTCATCAAGATCTACAACTTTTATGTTTTGAGTTTTTCCAAATTTGGCTTCCTTTTCTTTCTTTTTATTGTTTTTCATCTGAATAACCTGATTGGGCCACGTGGCTCTTTCTAGTTATGCCACGTGGCCCGCTTCGATGCTCGCCACGCGCCTCCACCTCCCACCGTCCGATTGCCTTCTGGATCTTCAATCAAGGTCGTTGGATCCTGCTTCATCTCCCACCGTTCGATCTCCTTCTGGATCTTCCATCTCCACCGCATGATCGCGTTGCGCTCCCAACCCTCTGATTCACCTTCCAGATCGCATCTTGACTGCCCGCTTCCTCCTGCTTCTCCCCTAGCCACGTGTTGTCATCCATCATTGTCCGATCTCCTCTTATGCAATTTAATCATGGACATCCTCTCACGTCCACCTCTCAGCCGTTGGATCGCAAGATCCAATGGTAGAAACTTAGTCTCTTTCCTCGAGTCCCCCCCTTCTCTCCCACGATCTCCACCTCGCCAAACCAGAGCGCCCTTTCTATTATCCTGATGTAGACAACCACTCCCACCACTCGCTGACCACAACCACTGAATGACCATTCCTCCTCCACCTATGCGAGACCACTAGCTACCCACATCTCCCTCCCTCTCGCTCCATATCTCCCTCGCAAACCACGTCGTCCATCACTGGGATCTCGACCTTCCTCCTTCAAATAAACCCTCACCGCCGCAAAATCAACTTGTCCACTTGTACGCAGGCCTAGGCCCAGCTTCCATCTGCCTCCCCGTGACAGGGAGAGGATGGATCGAGTCACGACGATGACCCAATCTCCGGTGAGATCCTTGGCCATAGTAGACCTCGCCCCTGACCGCCGATCGCCGGCAAGCTACTTCGAGGGGCCACCAAAGTCTAGCGATGACTCAGGCCCCTCTTGGAGCTCAGCTTAGGCCACTACATCCGCCAAATTCTCTAGGTAAGCTCTCTTTAATCCTTCTTTGCTTTTTCCCTTAATTTCTTTAAATTAATTAGGCTGTTCTCCGCATATTCACCTTCCATTGACCATCTACGTAACTTCATTACACTTCCACTATCTTCATTATGCCCTCCTATCACCTTCACTGTCTTCAATACCCTCTGGCTACCCCGCTCCATCTTCTCCGCCCTTCACGGTAGAGAAGCCTGACAAGCCTCCACCTTCTCCTCCCGCCAAGGCTCCCATTCCATCCACCACTTCCGCGCACACATGCTTCGACTATTGGAGTAATACTTGCAGGTACGTTCATCAGTAGTCAGAGCTTTTGCCAGAGCACGTTCGTCCAGCTCCGTCTACAGTATACGAACGTCGCCAACCTCCTTCAGGAGCTCCAGCATCTTGGCATTGCTTCGACGTCATCCATCAACCTTCCAGGATCTTCCATGGAGCTCAGTCATGCATAAACGACGATGGAGGATCTACAACAACGTCGTCGGATGTCGAACCGCGTTGCCCCCATTGATAGAGGAGGATCCCTCCAGAGGGTACAGGTGCCGTTGGATGGCACCCTCCCAATGCTCATCCAACGACCTAGCTTGGGACATGTCGACTCCCTTGAGCGTATACAGCTACCGTCCGATCTTAATGATCGGATGGCCCACGGGAGGGCATGTGTCATATCCGAGCCTCCACAACCAGCCTATAGGTTCAGAGCACCCGAGCCTCAATCGTGCCTCCCGAGCCTCGCCCCTAGTCTGAGCCAGCATCTGGGCCACCACAGAGCCTTCCGAACCTCGCCTCATGTGCAACGTCATGAGAGGGTTGGGTAATTTGTAGGGGGCCCCCAGATTCTTAAATTTGCAAATAAGTCCTGATATCACGTGATGAACATGCTCGCCTGGGGTTAATTGCAACTAACCCCCTCTAGGTTTCAATAATTGCAATTTTATCCCCACACGTGTGGGAAAATTACAGGGAAGGCCTCACAGTTTATTTTATTTACATTTTTTGTCCTTCCAGAGACCTGTTTGTAGTATTTTCTCTAGTTATTTTCATGTTTTCTTTGCGTTTATGCCCCTGAACTCTTTGTTGCATATCTTGAGCATATGACCTCCAATTTAGTTGATTTCAGTGGCATTGTGAAGCGGATTATTTTATGACTTGACACGTTGAAGTTTGATGATTTATTCTTATTACATTGTGTCACCTGCTTAATGGTTTTATGCCATTAATTAACTTGCTAATGCAGATTGCTCCGTAAATTGATTCTGAATTTGCTCACATATTAATTTTTCATTGATTCGATTTAATTAGGGCATATTTGCATAACTTTACATTAGCATAATGTTGCATGTTAAAAATCAAATAAAGAGTGTCTGCATTGTTTGCCTTTTTATGTGTTGACCTATGAACTATTAATTCGTCACTTAATATGAATAATGAGAGTCTAAATAGATACTTAAGAGGCCCATGTCCCTGAGTTCAACCTTAGGATTGCCCAAGTAAAATCAATTCAACTGCTTTGATTTAATGGACAAATTAATTAGCGATTTTTGATTGATATGAATTTATCCGACTACAACACATTAAAACAACATAACTAAAAGGGTAAATTCCAGGTTTATCATTGATTACTCCAACTGCTTGTTGTTTCAATAATTAACCCACACAAATAATTGAGCAATTAAGAGCAAGAGTTAAAATTTATTATACCCAACTAAGAATGTATAATGGCAAGTAAGTAGTGGTCGAATACAAGAAGCAAGGGAGTAGAGCAAGCAATGATTAGAAATCAAGGCACAATTTATCTTTCAACTGCTTAGCCAAATTACAATTTTTGTGAGTTTTTTATTTTTTTTATTTTATAATGTGGTATTGTGCTTGTTTTAATTTTCTATTATTATATTTTCTTTTTATCTTTTATATTTTTTCAATTCTTTTTCATTTAATATATATATATATATATATAACGACATATATAGGATATATATAATATAGACTAATATAAATATATATACTAAAAAATTAATCGAAATAATAATATAAAATATTTTTGGGTTTTTAAATATTTTTACTGTAATTGTGATTTTATAAAATTACTAATTTTTATGTATTTTTAAATTAAAAAATACCCCAAAACAAGGGTAAAATAATAGCCGAAATTAAAATGAAGATTAAAAATAACAAAAAAATAAAAAATTCTCCAAATAAATTTATAATAAATATAATAATATAGGTAAAGTTCAGAAATAGAAAATGGTTTTTTTTGGATTTTTCGTAATTTTATATATTTTTATGAAGGTTTTAAGGGGTTTTTTCTATTTTTAAGAGTTTTCTTTTATATTTTTTTGTGATTTTTGGTCTGAAGGTTAGAAATACTGAGTACCCAAAATATATATTTTTTGGGATTTTTTTAAATATTTTTTATATTTTTTTATGTATTTTCAATAGCAAATAGGGACAAAAAGAGACATTTTTTTAATAAATAATAAACGAGATCCGAATTGCAAAATAAAACTAGAGCGCAAATGTGTGTGCAATCAAGAAGCTACAAATATTTTTTTGAGAATTTTTGGATTTTAAATGCTATTTAAAATAAATAGAGACAACAAAGAGAAAATGCAATACTTGTAGGGGTATTTCTGTAAGTAGATAAAAGTCCAAGGACCTCACTATAATTTTCCCAAAAAATTAAACTTAATTAAAAAGTTTCTAGTCTAAATAAAAATCAGCAAAAACCTAGGAGGTTCTCCGTAAATTGTCCCTCATGTAGTGTGTCACGTGAGGTGATGTGGCTTGGACCTAAACTTAAATATTAGAAGGTCAAGGGGCTTTTTACAAAATTACAGAAAATATTAAATGGCCTATGAAATCTTGAGTACTATTAAATAAATAACAAAAAATTGCGAGGTGAATGCCACAAAATACCCCACTATAGGCGTGGATCGAACGACGGGCTGCAGGTCAGTTGCTATTGGGCGCCTCCAAAGTGCATGATGATGCTTCGGTCGGGACGGCCTGGATTAGATCATATGATGGGATCCGATGGATGTTGATGCACTGGATTTGAAGGGTTACTATGCGATCTGGCACAACGAGAAGATCCAATGGCATGACGGGGGCCAGGAAGAACAGCGAAGCGCCTCCAGCGAGGCGAACTTCACCGGCCCCGATCTCCTTCCTCCGATGCTTCTTGAGGCCCAAAACTGGCCAGATCATTCCTAGAAGGTCCCTCTATGGGCTGGTGGCATCAAAAGGCTCCGGCGATGACTGGAGTGCCCGTAAGAGGCCGGTGGAGCGGTGGAGCTCCAAGTAGCTCCCACATCAGTAAAACTCAATCTGTTTGGGTCGACAACACCTCGGCCCTGCAGGGTTATCTTAACACAAAAAGACAAAGGGATCGGGGGCTTTACATGGGTGGAATGGTTGGATGTGTTGCGACGGGGACCTCCGACGGGTGGTGGAGTGAGGAGGTCGGATCTAAGGATCTGTGCGAGATCCAGATGAACATAGGTGTCAGGGGCGATCAACAGATGAAGGGGGAGATGGGGGAGGTATTTAGCGAAGCGGACGTGGTGAGGAGTGGTCGGAAATAGGCAACAAAGCTGAGCTCCGTCGTGTATGATTTGGTTGGGAAAAGGGAAATACAAGTAGAAATTGAAAGAAATGATAAGTATGTCTATGCTACTGTTGCTACTCTGAGTATAAAAAGAGAAGGAAACATAGCTCACCGTGCCTAGAGACGATGGGTGCAGAGCTCACGACGACGATGGTGGAGAAGCTTGGATCCACTCGATTCCACACCTCCACGATCCCCTGAAGGGCGGAATCAATTCTTGCTGTCACCAGGAAGATCCTCGGGCACTCCAATTAGGGTTGAAAGGTGGAAGAGTGATCAAGGTACGAGGTTTGGATGGGGGTGTATTTTATGCGGACGGTGGTGCGACGTCCAAGGGAGAGGCATGTCAGGCGCAACAACGAGCCAACTCCCAAGCTTTCATCCTGGCGTGAATCACCATTGAACGAGGCACAAAAATGTAGAAGAGATCTACCCCAATCAGTGCTCGAATTGATCTAGAAAAAGGCAAGAACGGAGGTCAAAATGCAGGTCTGGCACCCTTATGACCTCGGTTGGATAGTTGACTGAGGTCAATTGGGTGTGAACGCTAGTTGGTCAACGTGGACCAACTAGAAAATCAAACCTGAAAAAGATTGGGAAATTTAATATAAAATAGTAATCAATTTTATTAATTTTAGTTATATAATAAAAAATGTTTATTATTATTTGAATTTTTTATGATTTTTATTTATTTTTTAGATGTTTATAATTACAAGTTATTTTTTAGGGTTACATTATAGGTATATTTATATATGTTTTTAGGTATTTTATTTTATTTTGTATTTTTGATTTTATTAATTTGGTTTATTATTTTATATATTTATAAATCATTTTTATATTTATAAATTTTGTTTTATTATATTTTTTCTAATATAATATATACACTTAAATAAATGGATATATTTATTATATAGGTGTTGATATAGGTATTTTACCAATGTATTTTATATAAGTATTTTATTTTAGTGTTTTCCTTATTGTTTTATTCTTGTTTTGATATGTACATATATTATAAATAATATTTATAAAAATATAAAATTTAAAAATTTTAAAAATAATAAATAATTTGATTATTTTAATAGGGTATATTATACAATAGAGGTCCAAAATCTAACTTTCACACTTAACTCAAAAAATATGAAACCGCCTTCATTAAATAGCTTATTAAAAGTTATATATAATTAAAGATGATTTTCATATATTTTGAGTTTTTATTTGAGAGATATGGGTCTGGGAAGTTGGGATTTTGGATTTTTATTTAGACTGTATTTTGTACAGTATATATTATTTTTGTGTAACTTAATTTTGTATTTTTCTATATTTTATTATCTACAACTTTGATGTACAAGGTTTCTTTGTTTGAAGTATAAAAAGTAGAACTAAAAATAGGTCCCAAAAATGAATAGTAAATGAATAAATAAAAAGGGAATTGTATTGTATTTTAGACCCTTATCTCCCCCAACTTTATTTCTTGTCGACCTAGCCATCAAGATGCCTAGGTCTTGGGCTTAGGGTCATTAGATATATTCAATATTTTATTATTTTTCTTTTCTTTTCTTTATTCTATAATTTTGACATTAAAAATTGTATTTAATACACTATTTGTACAACAATGTATGAATGTTAAAAAGCATGAATTAAGGGTATTTACACGCATTTACTAGGGTTTTTAATGCCAAAATGATAGAATAAAGGTGATGAAATGGAGATTCATCAAGGAGGCATGCCTGGCGAGGAATATGTCTCATTGAACCCTCAACTCTATATAGTAAATGAGCCTAATGAGTGGCTTGTTGATACCGGTGCTAATATACACATTTGTACTGACAAGACCTTCTTTGTATCTTATCTAGCTTCCGTCGGTGGAGCAATGATGATGGGGGAACAGATCTATAGCTAAGATGCTTGGGTCTGGATGAGTCTAGCTGAGATTCTCAACTGGACGAGTTTGGACTTTGCGCAGGGTGCTGCACATTCGTGATATCAAGAAGAATGTCTTGTCTGGTTCTTTATTGGTTAGAGATGGTTTCCAATTAGACTTCAAATGTAATAAAGTAGTTTTTCTATGACATGGTGTTTTCTTTGGAAAAGGATATTTGGTTGATCATGATCTTCTTTTTAGAATCAGATGTGACATTAATAGTTCGGTTAATATTATTTTTGGTTTTGACTCCTCTACGTATATTGTTTCGAATATCTATTGATTTATGGCATGCTAGGTTAGGACATGTGAATCTCAATTGTATCAAAAGAATGATGAAACTTGACATTATTCCTGATCATACTATAGACAAACTCACTAAATGTGAATGTGCTCAACCTAAGTTGCCTAGAAAGCCTTTTCACTCTGTGAAAAAGGAAACTGAAATTCTAGACTAAGTAAATTCTGGCAATTGTGAGTTTGCCGACGTGATGACTAGAGAAAACAAAAGATATTTTATCACCTTCATAGATGATAGCAGCAGATAGTGCTATATTTATCTTCTTAAAAGTAAGGATGAAGCCTTAGAAAAGTTTCTAATCTTCAAGAATGAAGAAAAATACTAGTCGGTAAAATAATTAAATGTCTAAGGTGAGATATGGGTGATGAATGTTAGCCATGTGAGCCCGAGGCGAACTATTCCTACATTAAATGTTATTGTAATGTTTGATTTATCAATAAAAGTTACTGATTCTTTTCACTCCCTTTCTGAGATTAAATGAATGAATGCACTATAAGGCCCCTCTATACAATTAGGGTTATGTACCATGGCCATCTTAATGATCATACGACTATTGATTCAATAATTAAATCATAGAGGCTGGTGCTTGGATGAATATTTAAGGAGTCAGATTGAGGACTCGTCAAACACCAACAATGATTGTTTAGAAGATGATCTCCAGCCTGAGTAGGAGATGTCAATACTTCTTCATTAGGCTGATATCTGACCGATCTCTTGATGCAGGTCCTCTACATAGGAATAGAGATTCAGAAGTGTCAGATTAGTCAGATCAAAGAGTTGACTTAACGAGATCAAGATAACCAAAGTCTTATGTCGTATACAGTCACGATATAGGCAAACATTCTCTAACCGGAGACAAATGTGTTACTATATGTCTAAGTATGTACACTTGGCAGACTAATAGGTTGATGATCGAATCAAAATCTATATACTGACGAGCTGGTGTGCAAAAGAGGGCATATGAGTAATACGATTTCTCAAAGGGATCATACATGTTCACTTGTGAACCGGAAGACATGAGCTCACTCATGAGGTATTGGGACCAATCACATTTCAAGCATGGCCATCGTGCTTTGGAAGCATGAAAAGAATTTATAGATATGATATATGCTTTAGGAAAGCATATGATCAATAACAACTCCGAATGACCAAGATTGAGAAACTTGATGATGAAACCCTAAATATGATATTGTTAAATTGATCTTTATCTTAGAGTTTATCGCAGATCTTCTAGTATATAGGATGTACATGTATTAGGAATACCTGAAGGTGATGTGATCATAAATGATTGTATAACCATGATGCTTCCATTCTGAGGAAGTGGTGAAACATGTCTGGATTTTAGTGACTCCTCTCAGTAGAGAAGTAATCTGATCTTGGTCCAAGTGTTGGACATTGATCTGAATGAGATTGAGATGCAATAAGAAGATTATATTTACGATCTTGATTTAATCAAGCATCAATGAGAGGTCCATGAGATCTGGATTTGAGATATGATCTCAATATCCAAAGTCATTATACGTGGAATGTACAATCGCCCTGTCCTTATATCCAAGGATCTGCGGAGAAAGCGTAATATTCTTGAAGGGGTTCAAGAATAATTCCATTGTTGATTATATCCAAGCATGGTGAAATAGATACTTAAATGTGATTTAATTATCACGAATAATGTGAATTTGATTCATATTATGAGAATGATGATCCAATGTAATTAAATGTGATTTAATTACTATGGATAAGAATAATATGGATAGCATTATCCAATTATTGATAATATATTATAACGCAATTTATAATGTATTATAGAGAGCTTATTATGATTTATATATGTTGATTAATTATGGATGTGAATTGGATTCACATTGGATAATTAATTAAAAATGTAAATCACTTTTTTTTTCAGGCTGTGTTTGTGATTAACATATTTCCAATGGCAAGATTGCAATATTTACAAAATAATTATGATTTTTTGTGTTGAATAACTTACAACAAGTATTGTTCTAAATCGTGGACATTTTCAAGGAATAATTTAATCTCATGAGATTACATGAGATTCCATCCTTCCATATTGGAAGGTGGACAGCCACCCAATACAATTAGGAAAGGGTGGTCGTCCACACTATTACATGATGGATGTAATCTTTATTCCATTATCTCCATATGTGATTGATTTAATTTTAAGATTAATTTATATTGATTTACCAATATATATTTGATCTAAATTAAAGTAATTTTTGTTGTATTTTTATGACAAAATCTTGGCCATTGAAAGAAGCACAAATCAATCTCATCCATTGATTTTGTGTAGTCCATGGATTGTGATCCATGGACTCCTAAAATCCTATATAAGTAGAGGCACCCCTTGCTCTTCTAAGTTACAACATCTCTTGGGACGTCAATCTCTCTCCCTCTCTCTCTCTCTTTGGGTCGACGTCCATCCAAACCCTAGAGAGAAGGCACCGCCGTCGTCGCATCGTCGTTGTGTTGTCGCCTCGATTGCCTTTGGCTCTCTGTCTTCTTTGTTGTGCTTTTCTCATGAAGAAGATGCATGTCTCATGTGAGGAGATTAGGAGTTCCCTTGCTTGGATCAACAACTTGGATTGCGAGAAGCATGCGACCTATCCCCACACTCGCAAGCATCACCTCCGAAGATCGGACTTGAGACGGGAGGTCTCTTCTCTAAGAGGATAGATCACAACCATGCTACAAGAGGTATTCCTTTATCTATTATGTGGTTAGATGAAATGATTCAAGAAGCATTCTTGGATCATGTAGTTTCATCGATTAGAAAATTGTAAATTCCGCTACATCAAGCAACTAGTGAGACTAGTTGATCTCGATCATATATGATACGATCCTAACACTTCTGTGATGCGCTTAAGGATTATTCCATATCTTTCATTTGGTATCATAGCCTTAGGTTGGAGGTTTTGAATACGATCCATAAACCTAGGAAGACTTGGGTTCATTAGGGTTTGCGAAATTTTTATCACATTTCATTTTTGCATCCCTATTAGTGAATTTTTTAGGCCCTATTAAAAGTATTTAAAAAAGAAATTATCACTTTTATTTTATTTCCACTTAAATAAGGAAACCATGGGATTTGATTTTTCATGATTTGGAATCCGATTGCTCAAGTTATGATCATTTTAATGAACTTATATCCACTGTTTGGGGGATGACGAATCTTGACGTAATTAAAGGGTTAGTTACTGTTTTGAAACTCTTCGAAATGCATTCTAATCACTTGAATTCTATTATAAATTAAATTATCAAACTTTAAAAACTTATTTTGCATGATTTGAATTTAATTTGATTGAGATATGATAATTTTAGTAAGTAAGGGTCACTGCTGGAAATTAGACTCCTAATCAAGAACCATGTGATTGTCATTTAATCAATTAGTGAAAATAATGGGTATTTTCCTAGAATAATTATGGATAAATATTATAGAAATATTTGATGATAATTATTTCTTTAAATGACATTTCCTTAACCAATAATTGATTAGATATGATCTGGATCACAATTGATTACACAATTTTCTTTTCACCAACAAACTTGCTTGAATAGGATTGAGATTTTGTTTAGCAAATTTCCTTATAATCAAAATGAGTTTGATTATTAGTATATGATATAACTTCGGTTGAAACACTGATTATCATCTCAAGTACATAATCATCAATTTGGCATTATCTTAACCCGAGGTAGATATGGTGTCTAGTCGTGGAGCGTTGGGGTAAAAGGTTGCACCGTGTGCGGTCTGTCCCACTCCCGTCAGTACTAGACATGACAACGTGCAGGGAAGGGATAACACTGGAGAAATCATGATGTATTTTCTAAGTATTAATTTTCGAAATAATACGTACTTTGAGATTATACAATCCTTTCAAGTAACAATCAAGTTTGTTGATTGAATTGGATTGATAATTGATTTAATGTGATTAAATTAATTATATCAAATTATAGACACTCTATTATGAATAGATGTGTATTTCCCTTGGAAGAATTAATTGTATGAATGCGATTCATTATAATTAATTAGAATTTGAATATGAGATGGAGGATCACATAAGTGACATCCATGGTCTTCCGTCAAGGTGAAGGGTTCCGTCACTAGGGATTGTATGTAGGAGATGCCTATCTGAAGTGACATCTCCTGCATACAAGTGCATCTGAATCAGGCTCTTTGCTTCTCGAAAGATTAATGTCATATACGTAGTGACCCCAATATCAAGTTCTCATATTATTGGGGCGATATTGGATTGCATATAGCGAGTTTTAAGCCTATTGATGATTGATTCAATTAACGATGAGTCAACATCACCTTAGGAGTGATGGGCCTAGGTGTTAAAGACTGAATTGGGAAATGCAAGTTGGACTTGCAAGGAGGAATGTGTTCTAACTTCTTTTTATCCGAGTTACAAGTTCTCATATTATTGGGATGTAACAAAGCTAAAGAGGAGATCCCAATTCTTGCTAGAGATATAGTAGTAAGTATATTTTTTTGCTTTGAAAGTAATTAAGGGAATGAAATTTCAAAGTTGAAAAAGCAAGACTAATTTCACTAAAAAATCCTAATCAAAGATTTTAAATTTAATATATAATTATTTATATGTTCTAATATAGTGCATTCTTAATTTCAGAAAATGAAGTCCATGACCCCACTTAGCAGGCTTTTGGAGGTCAATCAACTGTCCGGACCAAATTATTCGGATTGGATCCAAAATTTGGATCTTATCCTTAATGCTGAGCGCATCTCTAATGTGACAAATACACATACCCTAAAATCCATAAGAAATTTCCTTTAACGAGAATATGATGAAGACCATAATTTAACAAGGTGTTATATTTTGGGTTCATTGTCCAATGTGTTGCAGAAGCAACATGTGGAGATAAACATTTGCATGAAATTATGACGAATCTGAGGGAAATTTTCGGTGACGTAAACCACACACAACGTTATAATATAATGAGAGAACTTTTCACTGCAAGATGTAGGAGAGGACCTTCAGAGAACATGTACTCAAAATGTTTGGGTACCTTTCTGAATTGGAAACCCTAGGAGCTGACATGGATGCAGATAAGAAGGCTGACTTCATTCTGATGTCGCTTCCTAAGTCTTTCAACAAACTTTGTTGTCACGTTCCACATGAGCAAAGTTGATTATACTAACGTTGGGTTATTGGCTGCATTAAAGTCTACTGATGACATAATGAGGAAGGATGGCCCCTCTGGAAGTGCAATGGTTGCACAAGTCAAAGGAAAGCACGATCGGAAGCAAGGTTACCAGAAGGGTCCGATCCAGAAGAGAAAGAAGAAGATTCAAGGTGTTGGCTCATCTTCCAAGGCATCCACATTGATAACGTCGAAGAAAACCAACGTTTGTCACCACTGCAAGAAGCCGAGGCATCGGAGGTGTAATTGCCCGGAATACCTAAAGTTTGCTGACAAAGGTAAAGCCCTTGCAAGAAATGAATTCTACTTTCATTATTGAAACTAACTTTCTCGTTGGATGAGAAGGAAGTTGGCTTGTAGATTCTGGTGCTTCTATTCATGTATGCCATTTGTTGCATTTATTTCAGGAAACTAAGAATCTTGAAAAATGAGAGATAGTCATCCAAATGAGATCTGATGCAAATGTTCAGTAGTCACCGTTGGGACCTTCCAACTATTATTATTTAGTGGAAGAGTCCTTATACTTAAAGAGAGTCTTTATGTACCTGAATTCAGAAAGAATTTAATATCTGTATCTAAACTTTTTATAAGTGGATATTCATTCCTTTTCTATAATAAACTAGTCATAAATCATTATGATAAATATATTGCGGATGACATTTTGACTTCTGGTGGACTCTATGAATTGTGCATTAATGAAAATATTATGAATGTTACTACCACTAATAAAAACCCTAAAAGATACAGGGAGGATGGAAATCATTCGAATATTATTTGGTATCAAAGGTTTGGTCATTTATCTATTGATAGGATCAATAGATTGATAAAAGATGGACCCATAGATTTTCTCCAGGTTCAATCTTTATCTACCTGCAAACATTATATTCGAGATAAAATGACTAGGATGCCTTTTCGTAAAAAGGTTACACGATGTTAAGGTATTCCTAACCTAATACATACCTATGTGGTCCCTTCAGTACCATGACTCAAAGTAGATATCGATATTATTTGACATTTATTGCTAACCATTCGCGATATGGATTTATCTTCCTACTACGTCTAAATCTGAAATCTTTGAAAAGTTTAAAGAGTTCAAAGCTTTGGTTGAGAACCAAACCGATAGGAAGATTAAACAGATTCGATCTGTCTGAAGTGGTGAATACCTCTAAGATGAATTCAAGGAATACCTTATAGAGAATTGAATTGTCTCCAATCTCACTCCTCCTATTATCCCCTAACTTAATGGTGTTGGTGAAAGACGCAATAGGACTATCATGGATATGATCCGTTCAATGATGAAAAAAGCACATTTACCACTTAGTATCTGGGGATATGCAGTAGAGACTACCATATATGTCCTAAACAAGATTCCTAGCAAGTTTGTGCCTAAGACTCATGAGCTCTGATATGGAACCAAACCTGGTGTTAAACACTTGAGAGTTTAGGGTTGGTTGGTCCATGTGAAGAACGTAGATGCAAGTAAGCTAGAATCTTACTCTCATTAGTGTTACTTCATTGGGTATGTTAATGATGGTATTGGATACCAGCTTTATGATCCTGAGACTCAAAAGTTTTCCGTCACTAGAGATGTAAGATTTCTGGATGATGAATTCCTTAAAGGTTAAGACAAAAAAAAGTAGAGGAACTCATTGAATCTCTTGATAATTCCGAGCTTCCTGAACTAGAAACTGAAGAGATAAATAAAGATAAAACACCCATACCTCTTCGAAGGAGTTTGAGGGTGTTTGCACCACCTGAAAGGTATGGATTCCATGTGTCAGGAGAAACTGACAATGATCCTTCTTCATTTGATGAAGCACTCGCAGATCTTGACAAGGATAGATGGATGCTAGCAATGAAGTTAAAGATTGACTCCATGCATAAGAATAGTGTATGGACCCTAGAGGATCCACCTATAGGGGTAAACCCATTGGGTGAAATGGATCTTCAAGAGAAAGAGGGGACCTAATGGGAAAGTAGAGTCTTTCAAGGCACAGCTCGTGGTGAAAGGCTACACACAGGGAGAAGGCATCGACTTCGATGAGACCTTATCTCCTATGGCCATGCTTAAATCCATCAGGACACTGCTAGCTATAGATGCATCTCTTGAATACGACATCTGACCATGGATGTAATGGTGGCTTTCCTAAATAGATACCTCGAGGAGGACATCTATATGGAGCATCCCCAGGGTTTCATAATTGAGGAAGGTAAAGTATGCAAGCTGAAGAAATCCATCTATGAGCTCAAACAAGTTTCTCATAGCTAGAATATCAGGTTTAAAGAAACCACAGAGTTATGATTTTGTGCAGAATCATGATGAACCTTGTGTGCACAAGAAGTTTAGTGGGAGCACCATTGTGTTCATCATGCTTTATGTAGATGGCATCTGTATCATTGGGAATGATACATGGATGATGAACAGTGTTAAGATTTGGCTATCCCATACCTTCAAGATGAAAGATCTTGAATAGGCCTCTTACATCTTGGGTCTGAAGTTGTTCAGAAATCGAGAAAAAAGGGTATTGGATTGTCACAAGATGGTTACATTAACAAAATTCTTGAACATTTTTGTATGGACAGTTTCAAGAAAGGTTTCCTCCCCTTAAGACATGGCTTGCACCTATCTAAAGGGATGGCTCCTCAAAGTGTTGAGGAAAAGAAAGCCATGGCTGGATGCCCATATACATCAGTTGTAGGAAGCTTAATATACGTCATGATGTGTACTAAGCCAGATATCTGCCATGCAATGGGAGTAGTAGGTTGTTACCAATCCTGCTATGGAGAACAACACTGGAATGTAGTAAAGAACATTTTCAAGTATCTAAGACGGATGCAAGATTACATCATGGTCTATGGAGATGGTGATCTCTATGCCTTTGGATACATAGATTCGGACTTCCAGTCAGATATAGATGAACGAAAGTCGACACCAGGATTTGTGTCCCTGTTGAACAATGGTGTTATGAGTTGGAGAAGCAAGAAGCATGACACTATAACAGATTCAACAACAGAAGCCAAATATATTGCCATATCAGATGTTGTAAAGGAGGCGGTGTGGTTATGCAAGTTCATCATGGAACTTGGCGTAGTTTCCTCTGATACTCCCAT
This sequence comes from Ottelia alismoides, assembly GCA_037367405.1. Taxonomy (NCBI): domain Eukaryota; kingdom Viridiplantae; phylum Streptophyta; class Magnoliopsida; order Alismatales; family Hydrocharitaceae; genus Ottelia; species Ottelia alismoides. The sequence continues at coordinate 121,554 of JAZKJV010007248.1, read as the reverse complement.
CCCGTTACTCCGCGATAACGTGGAAGCTATTTCCCAGGAGAATGAACTTAGATGGCATCAAAAGAACAAGAACGTGGAATGGAAATACCACATCATCCGGGAGATTCAAAAGCATGGTGACATCATCATCACCAAGGTGGCCACTGTTGACAATGTTGTTGATCCTCTTACCAAACCTTTAACACAAAAGGTTTTCGACCAACTTGTAATGAGTATGGGTTAAGGATTGTATCTGAATGGTTCTGAGGGCTAGTGGGAGATCGTCAGACATGTGAGCTCGAGGTGAACCATTCCTACAATAATTGTAATGTTTGATTTATCAATAAAAGTCATTGATTCTTTTCATTGCCTTTCTAAGATTAAATGAATTAATGCACTATAAGGTCCCTCTGTACAATTAGGGTTATGTACCATGGCCATCTTAATGATCATACAACTGTTGATTCAATAATTGAATCATAGAGGCTGGTGCTTGGATGAATATCGAAGGAGTTAGATTGAGGATTCGTCAAGAACCAAGAAATTATTGTTAAGAAGATGATCTCCAACCTGAGTAGGAGATGGTAATCCTTTCTCATTAGGATAATATCTGACCGACCTCTTGATGCAGGTCCTCTGCGTAGGAATATAGATTCAAAGGTGTCAGATTAATTAGGTCAAAGAGTTGACTTAACAAGATCGAGATAATCAAAGTCCTATGTCGTATACTATCACGATATAGGCATACATCCTCTAACCAGAGACAGATGTGTTACTATATATCTAAGTATGTACATTTGGCAGACCAATAGGTTGATGACCTAATCAAGGTCTATATACTGACGAGCTGGTGTATATGAGGGCATATGAATAATACGATCTCTTAAAGGGATCATACAGTTTCACTTGTGCACTGGAAGACATGAGCTCACTCATGAGGTATTGGGATCAATCAAATTTCATGCATGGTCATCGTGCTTTGGAAGCATGGCAAGAATTTGTAGGTATGATATATGCTTTGAGGAAGCATATGATCGATACCAACTCCCAATGACCAAGATTGAGAAACTTTATGATGAAACCCTAACGATGACAATGCTAAATTGATCTTTATCTTCGAGTTTATCAAAGGTCTTCCAATATGCAGGATGTACAAGTATTAGGAATACCTGAGGGTGATGTGATCGTAAATGATTGTATAACCATGACGCTTCCATTCTGAGTAAGTGATGAAGCAAGTATGGATTTTAGTGACTCCTCTCAGTAGAGAAGTAATATGATCTTGGTCCAAGTGTTGGACATTGATCCGAATGAGATTCAGATGCAATGAGAAGATTAGATTTAAAGTCATGATTTGATCAAGCATCTATGAGAGGTCTATTAGATCTGGATTTGAGATATGATCTCAATATCCAAAGTCACTATACGTGGAACGTACAATCACCCTGTCCTTATCTCCAAGTATCTGCGGAGAAAGCGCATTATGCTTGAAGGAGTTCAAGAATAATTCCATTGTTGAATTATATCCAAGAATTGTGAAATAGATAATTAAATGTGATTTAATTATCATGAATAATGTGAATTTGATTTATATTATGAGAACGATTATCCAATATAATTAAATATGATTTACTTATTATGGATAAGAATAATGTCGATATCATTATCCAATTATTGATAATATATTATAAATGCGATTTATAATGTATCATAGAGAGCTTATTATCATTTATATTTGTTGATTAATTATTGATGTGAAGTAGATTCACATTGGATAATTAATTGAAAATATAAATCACATTTTATTTTGGATTGTGAATGTGATTCACATATTTCCAATGGCAAGATTGTAATATTCACAAAATAATTATGAATTATTTTTGTTGAATAATTTACAACAAGTGTCGTTGTAAATCTTAGAGATTTTCAATGAATAATGTAATCTCAAAAGATTACATGAGATTCCATCCTTCCATGTTGGAAGAGTGGACGACCACCCAATCCAATTAGGAAAGGATGGCCATACACTATATTACATGGATGGATGTAATCTTCATTTCATTATCTCCATATGTGATTGATTTAATTTTAGGATTAATTGATATTGATTTATCAATATATATTTGATCTAAATTAAATTAATTGTTGTTGTGTTTTTACAACAAAATCTTGGCCATTGTAAGAAGCCCAAATCAATCTCATCCGTTGATTTTGTATAGTCCATGGATTGTGATCCATAGATTTCGAAAACCCTATATAAGAAGAGGCACCCATTGCTCTTACAAGTTACAACATCTCTTAGGACATTCATCTCTCTCCCTCCCTCTCATTCTCATGCTCTCTCTCTCTCTCTCTCTCTCTCTCTCTTTGGGTGGCCTTCCATCCAAACCCTAGAGAGAAGGTGTTGCCGTCATCGCATTGCTGTTGTGCTGTCGCCTCGACTGCCTTTCTCTCTCTGTCTTCTTTTGTGTGCTTTGCTCACGTAGAAGATGCTCGATCTCGTGTGACGAGATTAGGATTTCCCTTGCTTGGATCAACAACTTGAATTGCGAGAAGCACGTGACTCATCCCTGCGCTCACAAGCGTCTTCTCTGAAGATCAGACTTGAAATAGGAGGTCTCTTCTCTTAGAGGCTAGATAGGTATTTCTTTATGTATTATGTGGTTAGATGAAATAATCCCAGAAGAATTCTTGGATCATGTAGTTTCATCGATTAGAAAATTTTAAATTCTGCTGCATTGAGCAACTACTATGACTAGTCGCTCTCGATCGTATATGATACGATCCTCACACTCCCATGATGTGCTTAAGGATTATTCCACATCCTTCATCGAATACAAATCTAAGATATTTGATGAACAACGTAAATTATTTGGCATAGTTCATGAGGTTACTGCACCGTATACACCACAGTCCAATGGAATAGCATAATAAAAGAATAAGAACCTAACTGATATGGTCAATACACTTTTAAAAAGTTACGAGTTACCAATCTTACATGGGGGGGAAGCTTTGAATACGGCTTGACATATTCTGAATAGAGTTCCCTTAAGGCATAAAGATAAGAGTCCATTTGAACTTTGGAGAAATATGAAGCCAAGTATAAAATATCTCAAGGTGTGGGGTTGCTTGGGTAAGGTCTTAGTCTCAAAACACAGGAGAAAGAAGCTTGGACCTAAAATAGTTGGCGCAGTCTTCTTGGGGTATATGGAAAATAGTTATGCTTATCGATTCTTATTAATTCGGTTTGAGATCACTAGTGCATATACTAATAATATTGTTGAAATTCGTGATGTTACCTTTTTCAAGGATATTTTTCCAATGAAAAAAGGAATTCCTGAAAATCTGACTAGCAACGTAGCCTCCACATCCGACTTTATTCCACAACAAATAGAAAAGATGTCAAATGTGGGGGGCTACCTCTTCTAAACCCAATGAACTTTCGAGGATGTCGAACCTAGATGAAGTAAGAGGCCTAGGATTGCCAAGGATTTAGGTAGCGACTTTGTATCCTACCAAATCGAGGGTGATCCTCCCACGTACAAGGATGCCATGGCTTCTACTGAAGCAAGGCATTGGAAGGATGCCATTAAATATGAAATGGATTCAATCATTTCAAATGACACGTGGAAACTAGTCGATCTACCTCATGGATGTTCCACCATAGAAAGAAAATGGGTATTCAAAAGGAAACTTAGACAGACTGATCCATAGAAAAATATAAGGCTCAAGACTTGTAGCCAAAAGTTTCAAGCAGAAAGAGGTTATTGATTATTTTGATACATATTGTCCTGTTACTAGGATCACTACGATTCGGATGCTCAAAGCATTGACCTCCATACATGATCTCAGAATTCATCAACTTGATGTGAAGACTGCCTTTATATATGGTGAGGAGATCTTTATGGACCAACTTGAGGGATTCGTAGCATCTGGTAATGAAGGAAAGTCTTCAAACTTGTAAAATCCCTTAATGGACTAAAACAAGCTCCAAAACAATGTCATGAAAAGTTTGATAAGGCTATCCAGTCTTATGGCTTTATTATTTATGAATCCGATATATGTGTGTACTATATGATTAAATGTGATATGTTTATTGTCTGTGCCTATATGTCGATGATATTTTGATATTTTGATGAAACATAAGGATAGTGAAAGAAACCAAGAGGTTCTTGAGAAGTAAGTTTGTGATGAAGGATTTAGGAGTTGCAAATGGGATTTTTGGGCTAAAATTGATTAGATATAGTAATGGAATAGTTGTGTCTCCATCACACTATTTTGAGAAAGTTCTTAAAAAAATTTGACTATCAGAGCTGTAAATCTGTATGCACTCCTTATGATTCATCTAAACCCCTCTGCAAGAACAAGAGTGGAGTACATGTAGCATAGCTACAGTATTCCCATATTATAGTAAGCTTGATGTATTACGAACTGTACTCGACCTAATATTTCATTAACGGTCGCAAAGTTGAGTAGGTATATGAGTTGTCATGATTGTACTCATTGGTAGGCCTTGGATTGAGTGTTGAAGTACCTTAAGGGTACTGCACTTCTTGGATTGTGTTATGGTAAATATCCTCCTATCTTAGAAGGATATAGTTATGCAAGTTGGATTGGTCAAATGGAGGACTTCGGGAGAAGCGGTTTGACTGGGTATGTATTTACCCTTGGAGGCGGTGCAGTCTCCTAAAGGACTGTGAAACAGACCATCTTGACTCGGTCTACTTTTGAGGCAGAGTTGTGTGCTTTGGACACAACATGTATAGAGGTTGAATGGCTTAGGGAGCTTCTCTCTGAGATGCCCATGGTGGGTAAGTCGATACCAACAATTTATTTACATTGTGATAACATGACTACTATTGCAAAGGTAAATAGTTCAAAGTACAATCAGAAAACTAGAAGACATATTCAAGTTAGATTTAAGTCTATTAGGGATTTGGTGTCTTCTGGAGTGATTGCCGTGGAATTTGTTGGTACCAAAGATAACACTGCAAATCTACTAATAAAGGGACCTGATAAATCTTTAGTAAAAAAATTCAGACTTGGGATGGGGATGAAACCCACTAAGAGTTTACCTGCAGTAGCAACCCAACCTAAATGAGTAGAGATCCCACAAAATAAGCTCAATGGAAAAACAAGTTGTATGGGGAACTGATTGGCACTCATTATGCAATACTTTGTATGCGAGTCCTATCCCTGAATAGTTGAGTGCCTGAAAGCTGCAGGAAAAGATTGAGCATCGTGCTCTTAATGGATTCAAGCTTTTTATAAGCAGGATGTGAGCAGTGAATCCTTGGAGAATGCCACCTATATGAGTATTTATGTTGGTCACATATAAAGGCTGAGGGTTTATCCTTAATATACTCATGAAACGGGGTCGGGTGTATGGCCGTTAATAGTACCAAAATCAGAAGATTGTCACCATAGACTTCACTTTGTTATTACCACTCGATACCATTACATCAAAGGATTGAAGTTCAAGACTTAGTCCACTTTATTCCTGTGATGGTGAAAGGGGATAACTCAGGTAAAGGTTCATACCGGAGGGTGTTGGACATGCGAGCTCACGGCGACCATTATGCAATAAATGTTGTTGCAAATATCATTCCCTAATCTGAAATGAAGAATACATAATTTGCATAATAGGTGGCTTAGTACAATTAGGGTTATGTACCATGGCCATCTTAAAGATCATACAGTTGTTGATTCAATTATTGAATCATAGAGGCTAGTGCTTAAATGAATATCTAATGAGTTAGATTGAGGACACATCAAGCACCGTCAAATGATTATTAAGAGATGATCTCCAGCCTGAGTAGGAGATAGCAATCCTTTCTCAGTTAGGCTGATATCTGACCGACCTCTTGATGCAATTTCTCTACCTAAGAATATAGATTCAGAGGTGTCAGATTAGTCAGGTCAAAGAGTTGACTTAACAAGATCGAGATAACCAAAGTCCTATATCGTATGCTGTCATGATATAGGCACGCATCCTCTGGCCGGAGATAGATGTGTTACTGTATGTCTGAGTATGTACATTTGGCAGACCAATAGGTTGATAACCTAATCAAGGTCTATACACCGGTGCGCTGGTGTGCATATAAGGGCATATGAGTAATACGATCTCTCAAAGGGATCATACAAGTTCACTACTGAACCGGATGACATGAGCTCACTCATGAGATTTTGGGAAGAATCAAATTCCGTGCGCATGGTTGTCTCGCTTTGGAAGCTTGACTGAATTTGTAGGTTTTATATATACTTTTGGAAAGTATATGATCAAGACCTAGGTATGATATATGCTTTTGGAAAGTATGATTGATACCAACTCCCAATGATCAAAATGAGAAACTTACTGATAAAACCCTGAAGTAGACAGTATAAAGTTGATCTAATACTTCGGGTTTATTCTAAGTCTTCCAGTATGCAGGATGTACAAGTATTGGGAATACTTGAGGGTGATGTGATCATAAACGATTGTATAACCATGACGCTTCCATTCCTAGGGAGTGATGAAACGGGTCTGGATTTTAGTGACTCCTCTCAGTAAAGAAGTAATCTGATCTTGATCTAAATGTTGGACATTGATCTGAATGTGATTCAGATGCAATGAGAAGATTAGATTTGCGGTCTTGATTTAATCAAGCATCTATGGGAAGCCCGAGATCTGGATTTGAGATGTAATCTCAATATCCAAGTCACTATACGTGGAACAATACAATCTCCCTGTCCTTATCTCTAAGTATTCGCGGAGAAAGCGCATTATCCTTGAAAGAGTTCATGGATAATTCTATTGTTGATATATGTATCCGAGCATTGAGAAAAAAGATAATTAAATGTAATTTAATTATCACGATTAATATAAATTTGATTCATATTATAAGGAGAGTTATCTTAGATAATTAAATGTGATTTGATTATCAAAGATGTGAATAATGTGAATGTGATTCATATTATTTGGGCACATGAGAATAAGTTATCCAATATAATTAAATGAGATTTAATTATTGTGGATAAGAATAATGTGGATAGTAATATCCAATTATTCATAATATATTATAAATGTGATTTATAATATATAAGAGAGAGCTATTTGTTATTTACATTTGTTAATTAAATGTTGATGTGAATTGGATTCACATTGGACATTAAATTGAAAATGTAATTTACATTTTATTTTGGGTTGTGAATATGATTCACAAATTTCCAATGTCAAGATTGCAATATTCACAAAATAATTATGAATTATTATTGTAGAATATTTTACAACAAAGGTTCTTGGAAATTATGGGAGAGATTCATAGAGATATGTAATGTTGTGAGATTACAAGGATTTGTCTCCACTATGGAGAGATGGTGGACGGCCACCAATTACACAAGGAAAATGGTAGCCGTCCCCACCACTCCTAATGTGGAGATCTCCATGCAAATCTCTCCATAATTGCTTGATCTAATTTAGGATTGAAATATATTTGAGATGTCAAATATATTTGATTTAAATTAGATTATTAGTTGTTGGCTTTTACCTACAACAATCTTGACCATTGGATTGACATAAATCAATCTCATCCATTGATTTTATGTGTCCCATGGATTGAGATCCATGGATCCAAACCATATAAATAGAGAGGCAAAACTTGCTCTTTTGGTACATGCTTTTGGAAGCACATCTCTCTCTCTCTCTACACGCCTACTCTCTCTCTCCCTCTCATGGATGTCCATCGTGGATGCCCTAGAGATGTTATCCATCGCTGCATCGTTGTCATTGTGCTACCTTATCGTCTGCTCGTGGAACTCCATCTCCTTCGGTGCGCCTCGCTCGTGAAGAAGACGTCAGATATCGTGTGTCGAGATAAGGAGATCCGTCGCTTGGATCATCAACATGGATTGCGAGAAGCACGCGGTTCATCCCCGCGCTCGCAAGCGTCTCCTCCGTCGGATCGGACTTGAGATAGGAGGTCTCTTCGCTTAGAGACTCGATCCCAACCACGCTTCAATAGGTAATCCTATTACTTGTTTGTGATTTAGACGAAACGATCCGAGAAGTGTTCTGGGATCATGTGGTTTCGTCGCACGAAAAAAATTTAAATTCCGCTGCATCAAGCAACTAGTGCGACTAGTCGCTCCTCGTCGTATTCGCTACGACGCTCACACTTCCGTGACGCGCTTGAGGATCTAACCATATCCTTCAAGTGGTATCAGAGCCTTAGGTCGAAGGTTTTGGATACGATCCATAAAATCAAAGGCGACTTGGGTTCGTTAGGGTTGCAAAAGTTTTATCGCATTTCATTTTCGCATCTCTGTTTGGTGATTATTTTCATCCCTGTTTGAATTGTTTAAACACGAAAATAATAATTGAATTTTGTTCCCCATTAAATAAGGAAACCAAAGGATCTGAGTTTACGTAATTTTCCGTTTGCTCGAGATATGGTTGTTTTAATCAACATGTATTCACTGTTGCGGGAACTGCGAATCTTAACGTAATTAAGGAGTTAATTACTGTTTAGAGATGTCTCGAAATGCGTGCAAATTATGTAGGTTCTGTTGTAAATCAAGTTAGCAAACTATGGAAACTTACTTTGCTTAATTTAGATTTAAATTGATTGAGATATGCTAATTTTGGTAAGTAGGGGTCACTGCTGAAATTACTTTCCTAATCAAGAACCATGTGATTGTCAATTAATGAAATTAATTGTTAATTTCATAAAATAATTATGGAAAATATTTGAGAAATATTGGATGATGATATTTCCTTAATTGACTTGGCCTCAACCAATGGATTGATTAGATTTGATCTAAATCAAAATTGGAAATACAATCATTAAACTCCTTGCTTGAATATGATTGGGAATTTGTCTAGCAAATTTCCTTATAATAAAAAATGTTTTGATTATTACTATATGGTATAATTTCGGTTGAAGAACCGATGATCATCTCAAGTACAAAGTGATTGACTCGGCACTATTTTTTCCCGAGGCAGATATGGTGTCTAGTCGGGGATCGCTGGGGTAGCGGGTAGCAACGTATGTGGTCCATCCCACTCCTGCCGGTACTGGCCATGACATCGGGTACGGAACGAATGATGCATGAGAGATCATGATGTATTTTTCTAATTATTGAAATTTGAATTAGTACGTATTTTGAGATAATACCATATATTCAAGTAAAATCAAATTTGCTGATTGAATTGGATTGAAAATTAATTTAATATGATTAAGTTAATTAATCCAATTAAAAACACTCTATTATGAATAGAGTCATTATATCCCTTGGAAGAATTAATTATGTGAATATGATTCATGATAATTAATTAGAATTTGAATATGATATGGAGGATCACATAAGTGACATCCATGGTCTCCCGTCAAGGCGAAGGGTTCCGTCACCAGATATTGTATGTAGGAGATGCATGTCCGAAGTGACAGCTCCTGCATACGATCCATTTGGATCGGACTCGTCGCTTCTCGAAAGAGTAAGGACGTATGCGTAGTGACCCCAATATCGGGTCCTCATATTACTGGAGCAATATTGGATTGCTCATAACGAGTCGTATTCCTGTTGATGGTTGGTTCAATTAATGACGGGTCAACATCACCTCAAGGGTGGTGGGACTGGGTGTTAAAGACCGAATTGGGAGATGCAAGTTGGACTTGCAAGGCGGAATGTGTTCCCGCTTCTTTTTATCCAAGTTACAGGTTCTCATATTATTGGGATGTAACAAAGATAAGGAAGGAGATCCCAGATCTTGCTTGAGATATAATGGTAAGTATATCTGTTACATTGAAAGTGATTAAGGGAATGAAATTTCATTGTTGACATGGCAAGACAACTTTTATATAAAAATTCCTAAATCAAAGTAAATTATATATTGATATATGTTTATGCAAATTTCATATTTCAGATAACCCTTCTTTAATCCCACTCAATGTTATACTCAATAATAACCAGTAGAATATCATGGATTGGACCTATGATCCAGATATTGTACTTGCAATTGGACACATAATGTATGTGGTTGTAATATGCAAGTTTCCTCATAATAATGAGGAATGATAATTAAATAGACAATAGGACTGAAACCCTAGGGTTTGTATGTCTCTATAAGTCTTGATCTCATCAAATGTACTTTTGAAGTGACATGCCGATAATGCTCGTAATTATCAAATAATCCTTATAAAATTCTAAGAAGATGTTCTGGAATACATATGTGCTCTCGACATTTAATCATGAATGATTTGGTTCTCTGCATCATGCAGAATGGTGGCTCTATAAGAGATGATGTATTCAAATTGTTTGAGTACCTACCTGAACCAATATTTTAAGAGTTTAGATGGATGTAGATACAATGAGTGTCATCATTCTACTGTCTATATTCTGGTCATTCATGATGCTTCGTATTATTCATATTATATGAATTGAATGAAGATTGTATAAATGTTGAAATACTCTTATACTGAAATTTCTTATTTTAACGTAAGAAATCCTTTGTCTTGAGCAATGGTTGCTTATAGATAAAGGGAGCGCAGTGGAAGCATGGGTTGGACCCAAGTAAGAAGTATATTCAAAGAGTTGACTGTACTTCTGTGACTCCCATATGACATCCAAAGAGTTGGATGAATGCCAATACTGCAATAAGTTTATGTGTTGATAGTATGACTATCGAATCTATCTAGAATCCTTATAGAAGGAATCGGATAGTACATCAGAATAATCTACATATAATCATTGAAATTGACTTACTTATTTGATAAGATAAAGTCTAATAATTGTATCTCAATCTTCTAATGACACATGCAATCGGTTGCTTCTGTATTAGAATATTAGAAATTTGATCTTAAAGTTTAATGTTCATCCATGTTGGAAGTGATGTAATTATTGCAACAATTTCCATTGGATCAATAGACTTCATATTTTCAGTGGGAGCCCTTAGTCTTAGAGAATGTCTCTATGACCTAGATATTAGAATACACTCATTGTTTATTTCTAAATATTGGATATAAACATGAAATCTGGAATAGACCTATCATAAAGAGTTATGATGGAGATATTTCAGATAGTAATCTAACATCTAATGGACTCCACTAAATTAGAAATTTAATGAATGGTTCATTGAGATTTCCGATACTGAAAATTAAACCTTTAGAGATCAATAGGAGGATAAAGATCATTTGACAATGATCTGGCATCATGTTTTGGACATATGCCTATTGATGAGAACAATGGACAAGTAAGAGATGAAACTTTAGAATGTCTAAAATTTCAAAACTTGCATACTTATGAATATTGTATTCAAAGTAAAATGTCCAATACACCCTTCTTTGGGAAAGGTGTAAGATGTCAAGGTATTCAGGATCTCATACATATTGATGTATGTGAATCATCTATACCATAGTAAACATTATGGATATGTGATATCTATTAATGATTATGTATGATATGAGATTTCTTATCTTCACCTAAGAAACCTTTGAAATGCTCAAAGATTTCACAATTTTGGTTTAGAACCAAAGTTTGAAGGAAGATGAAATGAATTTGATCTAACCAAGGTAGCTTTTACCTATTAGATGAATTCAATGAATACCTTATGGAGATGTGAATATCATTCCTATCACAATCCTCCTAATGAACCTTAACTCAATAGAGTTGTAGAGAGATACAATTGATCATGTGTGACATGATTTGATCAATGATTAATCTTAGCATAATTATCTCTTAGTTTCCAAGTATATATATATGTGTGTGTGTGTGTGTGTGTGTGTGTGTGTGTATGTGTGTTTGTGTGGCAGAGACTACATTATATATATCCTTAATAAGGTTCCATGCATGTAAGCTGGAATCTAGCACTAGAGAGTGCTACTTCATTAGGAAAATAAAGGATGGTAGTGGATACCTACTTTATGACCTTGAGATTCTTAAAAGATCTCATCTCTGAGAATGTGATTCTTAGAGGATGACTCTCTTGAGAATTATAATGAAAATGAAGTAAAGGAACTCATTTAATCTTGAGAAGATAATGAGGCTCCTGAAATTGGAAACTAAATAGACAATTAAAGATGAAACACTAATACCTCTTCAAATAAGTTTGAGGATGGATTCCATGTATCAGTTGAATCTGACAATGATTGGACTTCATGTGATGAAGCTCCTGGGGATCATGAAATGGAAAGATGGATGTTAGCAATAAAAGTCTAATGTAGACTTCATATACAAGTGTTGTATATGGACCCTCGAGGATCCACCTATAAGGGGAAGACCCATTAAGGTGTAAATGGATCTTCAAGAGAAAGAGGGAACCTGATGAGAAGGTAGAGACCTTCAAAGCACGGTTCGTAACCATGAGCTAAACACCGAAGAGAAGACATCGCTTGCTATGAGACTTGCTCTCCAGTGACCTTGCTTTAACCCATCAGAATATTGCTAACTATAGCTACACAACTTGACTATGACACCTTCATGATGTAAGTCAAGATTGCATTCCTCTATGAATACCTCTCTGAGGATATTCATATGAAGTAGCCCCAGGGCTTCATGGTTGAGGAAAGCAAGGTCTGCAAGCTAAATAACTCCATCTTTGGACTCAAATAAGCTTCTTATAGTTGGAACATAAGATTTGATTAAATTATAAATGTTATGATTTCAGATAAAATCTTAATGAACCATGTGAAGCTTAGTGGGAGTGCCATTGTGTTAATGAACCATATCCTAATCATTTGGAATGATCTAAGGATTATAATAATAAGTGTTTTATAATCTGGTTATCCCATACCTCGAGATATGATCTCAGGGATACCTTTTAGATCTTAGTTCTGAAGTCGTTCAGAGGCAAAGAGAAGAGGGTATTGGGACTGTCACATTAGTAGTACACCTTGGACTTATTCCATTTTCTGAAAATTCCAAGAAAGGCTTCCTTCCCTTAAGATATGGTAGTGACCAGTCTAAAGGGATAGCACCTCAGAGAGTTGAGGAAGTGAATGCTAGAACTGCTTGCACTTGTGCATCAGTTACGAGAAGTTGAGTGTATGCTAGATGTGTAAAAGAGCCAGATGTCTGCCATGCAGTGGGAGAAGTGATTTGTTACTAATCCTACTATGGTGATTAAACACTTGATTGCAGTAATAACAATATCTTCAAAGATGATGAAACTTAGAGATAGTGATCTCAAAGTCTTATCTTCAAAAGTTTAAGACCTTGTAGATAGTGATCTATAAGGGTCTTAATTGTAGATACCTTAGGAGATAGAGATCTCTAGGAATAAAGGTATTCTGATAAGGATTATGGACATATTGGTAATAATAATTATCGAGCTACAATGTCAAGGACACTATAACAAAATTGAGTATTGGTTGCATAAGATGCAACATTCGCATTGGATGCGAGCACTGCACTGTTACTAGGGGATATGCAAGTGCCGTAAAAGGACTTGGCGTAGTCTCTTGGGAACAGAGTGACTGATCATCTTACCTAGCTATTTTCTAAATAGCCTATGATTGTCACATGAGTGTGGGTTTAAATGATTAGCCCATTAATGGCTCTTTGGGCTAGTGGGAGATTGTTGGACATGCGAGCCCACGGTGAGCCATTATGCAATAAATGTTATTGCAAATATCATTCCCTAATCTGAAATGAAGAATACATAATTTCCATAATAGGTCCCTTAGTACAATTAGGGTTATGTACCATGGTCATCTTAATGATCATACAGCTGTTGATTCAATTATTGAATCATAGAGGCTAGTGCTTAGATGAATATCTAATGAGTTAGATTGAGGACACATCAAGCAACGTCAAATGATTATTAAGAGATGATCTCCAACCTGAGTAGGAGATGGCAATCCTTTCTCAGTTAGGCTGATATCTGACTGACCTCTTGATGCATGTCCTCTGCATAAATAGAGATTCAGAGGTGTCAGATTAGTCAGGTCAAAGAGTTGACTTAACGAGATCGAGATAACCTAAGTCCTATATCGTATGCTGTCATGATATAGGCACGCATCCTCTGACCGGAGACAGATGTGTTACTATATGTCTGAGTATGTACATTTGGCAGACCAATAAGTTGATGACCTAATCAAGGTCTATACACCGGCGTGCTGGTGTGCATATAAGGGCATATGAGTAATACGATCTCTCAAAGGGATCATACAGGTTCACTACTGAACCGGATGACATGAGCTCACTCATGAGATTTTGGGAAGAATCAAATTCCATGCGCACGGCCATCTCGCTTTGGAAGCTTGACTGAATTTGTAGGTTTTATATATACTTTTGGAAAGTATATGATCAAGACCTAGGTATGATATATGCTTTTGGAAAGTATATGATTGATACCAACTCCCAATGATCAAAATGATAAACTTACTGATAAAACCATGAAGTAGACAGTATAAAGTTGATCTAATACATCAGGTTTATTCTAAGTCTTCCAGTATGCAGGATGTACAAGTATTGGGAATACCTGAGGGTGATTTGATCATAAACGATTGTATAACCATGACGCTTCCATTCCTAGGGAATGATGAAACGGGTCGGAATTTTAGTGAATCCTCTTAGTAAAGAAGTAATCTGATCTTGATCCAAATGTTGGACATTGATCTGAATGTGATTCAGATGCAATGAGAAGATTAGATTTGCGGTCTTGATTTAATCAAGCATCTATGGGAGGCCCGAGATCTGGATTTGAGATGTAATCTCAATATCAAAGTCACTATACGTGGAACAATACAATCGCCATGTCCTTATCTCCAAGTATTCGCGGAGAAAGCACATTATCCTTGAAAGAGTTCATGGATAATTCTATTGTTGATATATGTATCCGAGCATTGAGAAAAATGATAATTAAATGTGATTTAATTATCATGACTAATATGAATTTTATTCATATTATAAGAAGAGTTATCTTAGATAACTAAATGTGATTTGATTATCAAAGATGTGAATAATGTGAATGTGATTCATATTATTTGGACATATGAGAATAAGTTATCCAATATAATTAAATGAGATTTAATTATTGCAGATAAGAATAATGTGGATAGTTATATCCAATTATTCATAATATATTATAAATGTGATTTATAATATATAAGAGAGAGATATTTGTAATCTACATTTGTTAATTAAATGTTGATGTGAATTGGATTCACATTGGACATTAAATTGAAAACGTAATTTACATTTTATTTTGGGTTGTGAATATGATTCACAAATTTTCAATGTCAAGATTGCAATATTCACAAAATAATTATGAATTATTATTGTAGAATATTTTACAACAAAACTTGTTGGAAATTATGGGAGAGATTCATAGTGAGATTACATGGATTTGTCTCCACTATGGAGAGATGGTGGACGGCCACCAATTCCACTAGGAAATTGGTAGTCGTCCCCACCACTCCTAATGTGGAGATCTCCATGCAAATCTCTCCATAATTGCTTGATCTAATTTAGGATTGAAATATATTTGAGATGTCAAATATATTTGATTTAAATTAGATTATTAGTTGTTGGCTTTTATCAACAACAATCTTGACCATTGGATTGACATAAATCAATCTCATCCATTGATTTTATATGTCCCATGGATTGAGATCCAGGGATCCCAAAACCCTATAAATAGAGAGGCATACCTTGCTCTCTTGGTACATGCTTTTGGAAGCACATCTCTCTCTCTCTCTACACGCCTACTCTCTCTATCCCTCTCATGGCCATCCACCATGGATGCCCTAGAGATGTTGTCCATCGTCGCAGCGTCATCGTTATGCTGCCCGATCGTCTGCTCGTGGATCTCCGTCTCCTTCGTTGCGCCTCGCTCGTGAAGAAGACGTCGGATCTCGTGTGTCGAGATCAGGTGATCCGCCGCTTGGATCATCAACATGGATTGCGAGAAGCACACGATTCATCCCCACGCTGGCAAGCGTCTCCTCCATCGGATCGGACTTGAGACAGAAGGTCTCTTCGTTTAGAGACTCGATCGCAACCACGCTTCAATAGGTAATCCTATTACTTGTTTGTGATTTAGACGAAATGATCCGAGAAGTGTTCTTGGATCATGTGGTTTCGTCGCATGAAAAATTTTAAATTCCGCTGCATCGAGCAACTAGTGCGACTAGTCGCCCTTCAGAGGGTACCTATACTGAAAGTAGAATGTGGAAACACGAGATTTTTGGCTCTTCATCTTTCAACAGTGAATTCGTGAGGGATTGTTGGAATTAACTCTGTTAGGATATTTTGATGCAATTTGATGGTCAATATCAAGTTGTATTAATGTATCTCAATCTCTAGAATTCAATGTTTCAACCCTATGAGGTGCTTTTTAGTCCCACATCATGGAGTGTCAAAATAGCACTTGGTTTTTATATGGAAAGTCCTGAGACCAGTATGGAAACAGACTAGAGAGGACTTTGGACCACCATACACGCGTGCACGCACGCCCACGCTGCGTCAGGCATGGGCTCGGGCACAAGCTCGGGCTCAGGCGTCGGCTGCAACTATGGCATGGTGTGGTGCGGCATGAAGACTGAGTCAGTTTTGTGTAACCTTGTTTGAATTCCAAGAGACGCATCCCTTAATCCTCTCATGTTGTGTAACCGCCCCGACGACTTTAAGTATCTCTCTCAAAGTCGCGGATAAGGGTTACAGACACACAGTTCTCATTCTCACCACCTCTATTCTCCCCCTCACGATCTCGGGCTTCATCTACGGAGGTGACATTCGAGGACGCTCAAGCATAGTGCGATCCGTTGACGAGCGTGGAACCGTCGTACCCGGAGAGTGTCATGTCAAGGCCCTGTGCGCTGCTAAAGTGGGGGGCGCTATCTCTCTAAGGGGAATCTTACAAAAGGATGCTTCGGTTGTGATCTCTAACTCTCTTTTTCTTTCTCGCATTGTTTGCCATGATGTTTGTTTCCATATTTTCCCCTTGCTCTAAAATGCTTACATTCTTAAAATGTATATTTTTCTTGTCATTAATGATCTGGATGCATACATACATTGATTTAAACTGGAAACATGTTGAAAATCTGATTCCTATATGTATGTTGATGTCGTATTTATCTACATATATAGGATGCCCTTCAAATGAATTGGTTCTCATCACTGTCATGGTAAGATATTAATCAAATCCACTACATGTAAAATGAGGAGAGGATAAAAACGACAATCTATTGGTAGGTTGTTTTAATTGAAATTCATTTGCCAGCTAAATAGGATTGAGTTACAAGTTACTACAAAAAAAATTAGCTATAGTGAAGCTTTTTTCAAAATCTGACATAAATTAGCCGATTTTAAATATATAACTACGATATTATTTGTTGCGAAATGAGTTTTCATGCTTGAAAATTAGTAACAAATAGTATATTTGTCGCTATTTTTTTAGTTCAAAATTTAGCGATGATTAATAAGATTGAAAAATAGCAATGGATAAATGTCACTATGTGGACCATTGCTAATGATATAATAACAGATATGATATCTGCTTCTAATTTTAAATAAAAAATCATTTCGAAATGAATAATATCATCGTTATTTATTCAACAATAGCTACTTTGTGATAGATTTTGAAAAAAAGTCACTATAGCCCAATTTTGTTGTAGTGTCAGCTACTTATTTGAAGAGCCATTAATTCTATTTTGATAAATTTATTACAGATGTAGACTAACCATGTCTCTCTCTCTCTCTCTCTCTATATATATATATAGGGAAAAGGGAGTATGCTCCTTGGTTGTAGCCAACTTATATGCTCCCACCCCTTTTCCCCTATATTTTTTTTATTTTTCTGAAATGAAACCTATTGGAATTTAGATCACAATATGTCACCATTGTGTCATTCAATATTCAACTTAATTCAAGACTTCTATCTTCTCCATCAAGACTGCCAAATTTTAACGGTCTCAGAATTGTTGAAATTGACCCCCTTCAGATGGAGGGCATAAGAGGACTCTGTTTCTGACGAAATTTGAATGGCACGTTAGGGGGATATAGTGATGAAGATACATATTTTTTATTTCCAAAAAAAATAGAGGGAAAATAGGGGTGGGAGTAGCCTCATTTAACCCATATATACACACACACATAAGCTTAAGTAATTTACTACAAATTAGTTGTAGAATATCAAATTTTACATGGTGTAAATACTGAATTCCCTGTATTCCACAAGACATTCTCGTATATTACATTATTTTTCATTATAGGTTAGAATGAAATTTATATTTTGATCCCAATTTTTGAGAATTATTCTTTCATTCGAATAAAATTGCATTCCCTTATTATGCAAAAATTATAGAGTAAATTACAAAAAAGTTCCTGAAAAATACACCTGGTTTTAGTATCATACTTGAACTTTAAAAGATAACAATGTGTTACTCAAACTTTAAGATTTATCTCAATATGGTCCTTCACTACTGAATTATAGTTGATCATTTCGTCTTTCTATCCTTAAATTTCAACAGTCAAATACCACATCGAGACATTATAGTTCATGTACCATATTCTTATGTTTTAAAGTTCATGTATGATATTAAAATCATGTGTATAGTTATGGATTTTTTGTGATTTATTAAAAATTGTATCATATTTTATATTATTGCTTTATAGAATAAAAATGAAATTACCTTATAATCAAACTTTTGACAATTTTTTTTTTCCAAATTAGCTTTGTTAGGTTTGTTTCTTAAAATTTATCCTTAAGATTCAAAGAATAAAAACAAAATGATAGATTGAACTAAAATATGCCTTTCAGACTAGTTAAAATTGTGATCGAGTTTGTGAATAATGTTTAAAATATATTATTCACGTCAAAATGTATTGTTCATGTCAGAAATATGTATTAAATATTTCATTTTTTATTTTCTTTACAATATATTTTACATAATTGTACCGAATTGAACGATTGCTGAGGCAACACAATAATTTTATCTCCTACTTACATTATAAAGCAAATATTTTACCCATCACATATTCAAAGAACATGCATACCTACAAAAATGTGGCTTCAAATACATGGATCAGATCACAATATTTCAGGAATGATTTACATCAAATATTTTAAATTGTTTATATATATTGAATAAAAACATCCATAATTTTACAAATGAGCCTTATTGTTAGGAGCTTTTAGGAACCTAATTTAAGAAAGCATGTGTTAATGCTCTAATTAATAACCAAGTTAAATGAAATGGCTTATAATCAATCATTGACTTAGATGTAATCAATCCAAGGCATTATGTTAGCATGTTGTTTTCATCGACTAGGTATGAGTAGTAGAAATTAAGAGTCAATTTTTTTACAATTCCATACATGTTTTAGAAGTAGACTAGAGTCCAAACCATCTCTGTGTTTTTTTTTCAAATCTATATAAATCTCTTGAATTATCCCTCGTGCCTGATTGTTGGTAGTACCTCCATTATTCTGAATATTAATTGTTTCAATGTTGATATATTAGCATTTATCATCGATTTAAGAAGCATCTTAGTTGTCCTTCAATTCTTTTTTTCAGGCTCAAATATCGACGTTTTGATGGAATTACAAGGTGATTGTGTTCTTGATTGAACTTCACCACAATCCAATCATGTTTTTCATGATCTCCATCTCCTCGTCTCGAATCACGGGGAACCACTTCCTATCACAAAGGGCTTCCTCCATAACTGGATTCTAGGGGCGACGAATCCGAAAAACCCTCTACTAATTTTGAATTTAGAGTTAATTAAAAACGGGTCATTTGTGTTGTAGGCGTGTAGTCAGAATCAATCAAGAAACAAACCATAATTAATTAATTCAATGGTTTTTTGTTCATTTAACAAGAGAAAGTCCCAAGGTCGAACTCGAGGAGGCAAAGGAACAACATAAATGTTAGTCTACCAAATTTTATACGTAATTTTTGAGACAGATCTTTTTGGTATTTCTAATGCAATTTTTGAATGAAAATGCAAATGTAGGCCAACTTTAAGGACTAAAAAAGTAATATCAATTAAACGATGTCCAAAAATCATAAAACTTCGCCAAGATGTTAATTATGATGAAATGAATGCGTTATAATTTTTTTTTGAAATTTTCTAATGTAATATGAATTAAATGGTGCAAATGGTGTGATTCACAATAATTAATTATAATAAATATTAAACCAACTTATTTCTAAGAAAAAATTATCGAAGATATATCAATAGGTGATTTATCTCTGATAAATCCCAAACCTTAAAAATGTGGAGTTTAATACCTATTCAAATTAAATATTGAAATATACAAAATGATTTTTGTAGAGAATTGATTCATGTAAATGCGATTCTTTTTGGGCATAATGTCAAATACAATTAATTCTACTATCATGAATTTTGAGCATTTTTTTGAGTAGTGATTAGTTTAATATGATTTTCAAAGTGCAAAGTAGGTAAAATATGCAATTTTCCACAGAACCAATTATTGATAATTAACCACATAGCATAAAAATTTAACAAACATGCCAGAATGTAAGGAGCTAACAGAACATAATGCCAATTTTTAAATAATAAATAGATGAAAGAAAATAAGTTAAATAGGAGACCAAAGTCGGGGATCTGTTTATAAATTATAATAAGATAAATATAATAGAGACTGTGTACGGGGACATAGAAGTAAGTACCTAGACTCGGAGGAGTGTGGTATGCAAAATTTCCAGGGGTCACGTGCGCCTCACGTGACCCTGGAGTGGCTGGACTTCATTGGAAAAAGGGCAGAAGTAGGGGCTTCCTTGCATAAGTTCCCCCAACACAGGTCTCGTAAATGTGGGTCGAGGCCTCGGGTGTCGTGCCCCAGTGAAGGAGGGCAGCATACGGGCGGAGTGGCTTGTGGTGCTACGCTTGATACCATGAGCTCTAGGAGTGGCTATCAATGAAGCACGACACGAGGAATTCTGTAGTCAGTGAAGGTCACGGAGTCGGAGAAGCTTGGCGGTGTACGTAAAGCACGTTGTGGCCCTAGAAAAGATGGACTCGAATGCCAAAGGTGATGCAGAGCGCCATTCGTGGAGCCCAATGATGGAGGTGGTTGGGTTGATGGCGACACCTCATGCAGGAGGCTTAGTTGATGAAGGTGAATACTGGCTTCGGTCAGAAGGTGGATATGATGAAGGGTGATGCAAAATCAAGGCGAGCTTCTAGAGATGATGTTGGAGTAGCTAGATCGGAGGAGCAGGCAGTGGTGTCGATTCCTGGCTCCAACCCGGAGGCAACGGTAAAACACGAAGGAGTTGTGAAGAACGAGTGAAGGAGTGAGGACTCGATCCGATGACATAGATGCAAAGGGTAGATCAAGGCGATATGGAGTACACAGCAGAGGAAGATGGATTGGGTCTCGGTGAAGGGAGGATAGAAGAGGGGATGGAGATGAAGGGGGGTACCTAGAGGTAAGGGGCTTGACGACTATGACCGGAGCGGAGCAACTGCTCGATGGAGGTGTGCTGCAATGAGGTGTGGTGAACCTCGGATCACACCGTAGGAAGGAGGAGAACGTAGGGTGTTGTCACTACCGGCCGGACTTGGAAGCTCCCATGTGCTGCTTGTAAAGGAGGATGGATCTTGAAGAGGGGAAACAAGGAGCTTTATATGGGGGGGGGAAGGTGGCACTGATTGGGAAGAGGAAATCGGGGACGAGATGCATGCATTTGATATGATCGAGAGGTGGTGTGATGATTGAGGATCGACGAGGGCTTTCGAAGAAGGAAGGAGATCAGGTGATGGAGATTCGCACGGTAAAGGAGGGTGGTGAGACAAAGATCAGGGATGGTAATGGGGAAGGGATCGCTGATGGATGTTGTGCAGTGGGATTTGGAAAGGCGACGTCGGAGATGGGAAGAGGAGGGGGGCGCCGACGATAGGGAAGGTGGCCGACAAGATTGGAAGGGTCCAACATTAGGGGAGGAAGACGAAGAGTAGAGGTCATCTGATCGACCGAAATCGGATGGCCATGATAAGGCCACATGGAATATAATATTTTTTATTTTATTTTTTTTATAAAGAGTAAATGAAATATAAGTGCAAAAAATGAGTGACACGTTGCGTCTCCAGGAGCAGCCACGTGTCACTCCTAGAAAATTTGAAAAAATAAAAGAAAATAAAATATAAAAGAAATAGCGAACAACCTCGGATCAAAAACTTTTCTTCACAAAAGTTGCTCATCTCGATGAGAGCTACAACTTTCATGAAGAGATCAAAACCAAATCATTTGATAAAGTGATATTTTTGGAGGTACTCTATATACATAGATTACCTTGATTTTCAAGTTTTGTAATTTTTTTATAATTTTTAAATACAATAAAAATTAGAAAAATATGATAAAATAAATGACAAATATTTACACATTAATATATTTTTTGGATATTTTATAATTAGGAAAATAAAAAAATACAGAGGGCTTATTATACCAACTATTAGTGGGGACTCAAACTTGGTTAGTTTTTTTGACATCAAGTTCATTTTGGATTTGGACTTTTTACATTTTAGTAGATATTTTGTCAAATAAAATAAATAAAAAATAAATAAAAGAAAAAGAGTTAATATGTACATAAAATAGTAGGTCAAAGCGGATAAATACACAATGTACAAAAGAGGACCAAAACCCAATTTTCACATAATGAGCCCCAATTCACATGAACTTGGTCTTGTTTTGAAGGTAACTGAATTTAAATTAGTTTAAAAGTGAGTAAAATCAAATCAGACACTGTGTGAGGAAGATATTTGTATTTTAGTCTGATTATCCTGAAATTAGGGTTTGGCTTTATGGATGACTTATTTCTATTAGTGCTTTTTGTAGTTTTCCTTTATTCTTGTTAGTGATATGTATATAATGAAGGTCGTTTTGGATAATTTGGAATTAGAATGAATTAATTAAAAATCGAGGAAGTTAGCTTATTTTCCAGGTTAATTGGGTTGGGATTTTTGGCTTCTCATTTAATGCAATTATGTATGATAAAATGCAATTATTATTTATACATGCATGAATGTTAATTATGCAAGATAATTGATAAAATGCAGAGAATTTTGGGGAACTGAGCTCAATTAATCTCTTTTAGAGTGATGAATCACAGATTCATCAAGGGGTTACGATGCAATGTGCGGATTGAAAAAATAAAATTGGGTGGAGGAGACATTATATACATGCTGATTAGATGTCCTCTTTCACCTAAGGTTTTTGAGCGAATCGATGGCTGACCATCGACGCTTCTTGATCTACATGAAAGAGCGTTGGAAGGTGAAGAGATTATATGTAGGAATCAGGCACAGACGAGGCTTTGATCAGGCTAGAGAAATTGGTGAAGAAGAGGAAATAGCCTAGAAGGGACCAATCCAAAGAGGGGGTAGGGAAGGTGGCTTAGGTCAGCTGTAGCCACCTATTCAATGGTCCATGTTAGTTAATAGGCGATAAAACATGCAAAAATGGAAAGAAATGAAAATTAAAATAGCAATTGATTTTATTAAATAATTTGTAATATATGAAAGTTGTTCCTTAATTATGTATTATTTTAGATGATTTTATTTATTTTTATTGACTTATTTATTATATGTATATTTTACATGTATAATTATATGTATATTTACCTATATTTTGTGTATTTTTTCTTTTCTATTTTTAATATTTATTTATATATTTACATATTTTGTATATTTATATTATTATTAATTATGCATTTACATATTTTTATATTATTATTATTTATATATATAAATAATTGTATATACACATCGTAAGTATAATATATCTATATAATAGACTTAATTATTTATTTTAGTTTTTTAGAAGTTTTAAGTTATGTTTATATTTATAATATGCCTTATATAATATATACAATTATTTAAAATTATATGTAAGTAAGAATATAAAGAATAAAATAATTATAGTATTATGTACATATGCTCTTGTACAATGGTACCAGAAACTGCCAAGAATCATAGTGGAGAGCGTCGTGCACTCCACACAAGGCGGGAGTCATAAAGATCCTAAGCTAGATCAACAATCATCCCACACAATTGGAACAAATTAAGCAAGCAGCGTAGATGTGTAAATCAAAATTTATTATAAATTACAATAGATGTGTATAATGACAAGCTGGTAGGGGTCGAACACGAGAATCATGTGACATAACAGGTATTATTTAAATGCATAAATAAAGCAAGTGTATACAAGTATGCACAAAACCACTTAATGTGTATGTGGGTTTTAATTAAATAAAATAATGATTTTTAAATATATTGTTTAAATTTAAAAATTTTGATTTTTAGATTCTTTTTATATTTTTTCTAATTTTTAATCTCTTTTCCTTTTTAGTATATTTAACTATATATATGTAATACGTATAATATAAGTGATATATAATATAACATATATAATAAATATACAAAAATCAGAAAATATAAATAAGAACAATCTTTTTATTTTTAAAATGATTTAAAAATATTTATAAAGTCTTTATAATAATTAGTAATAATAATACTTATATATAACTATATATAGGTATATAATACAATATATGGTAATATATTTATAAATAGAGATATAAATAGTCAAAATTGACAAAAAAATATTTTTTATTTTTACTATTTTCTATTGTTTTTGTGATTTTATGGGGATTTTTGTTGTATTTAAGGTATTTTTAAATTCTAAAATAGTAAAAAATAATGACTACTTAAAAAGGCCAAATTGTTTTGAGATTTAAAAATACTACTACGTTCAAAAATTCTCAAAAGTATTTTTTATAAATAGCAGATAATATATATAATAATATAAAATAAGAACTAATATTTTTGAATTTTTAAAGAGTTTTTACAATTTTGTTAGAATTTTGGAGCTTTTTTTTATTTGTAGTGATTTTTTCTATTATCAGGGGTTTTTGGTCTATAGTTAGAAAACAAGAGCAATAAGAAGTAGGTAATCTTTTTGGAATTTTTCGAGGAGGTTTTATATTTTCTTAGAATTTTCTAAGTTAAATAAATAACACCTAAAATAATTTTTATAAATAGAAAAACTAACTAAATTCCAAAATCCAAGTCATAGCATGATCAAGCATGATTTAAGACACTTAGAATAATTTTCCTAAAATTAATTGTGCAAAGGAGCTATTTTTAATAAAAGGAAAAATAAAAATAAAAAAATACAAGTAGCTCGTAGGGGTATTTTTGCAATTAAAAATAAATACAAGGAGATGTATGCAACAACACTAGAAAGTGTTAAAATTAAATTTGATTTTTCGATATTAAGATGCAATTGTAAAAACGACCAGGGTATAACTACAAAATGCCCAGCTCACGTAAGGGACCACGTCTGGCAAGGGCATAAAAGTAATATGCAAGAAGTTCAAGGGTTCCTTTGAAAATATTACAGAAACAATAAAACTTCTTAAAATAATTACATTACTAAACAAACATAAAATAAGTAGAGGGTATGTTTACTACAACCCCCAAAAATTGCACACAATCGTATGGTTCATATGTATCCACTTGACGCGTGTCAGCTCCACGTTGAGTGATGGAATTCCACCTTCAACGTTTGAGATTAAATCACCAGGTGAGATCGACGGTTGATTCTCCTACAGATCTGACGACAACTGTTTACATGGGAGGTCGGTTCTTGATTGGACGGTGCACGATGGTCCAAGAAGAACAGATGAAGAACTCGCCCTTGGGGAGTTTGGATTCGCTGAAGCGTGAGTTCCCTGGCACCAGGAGCCCCGCTGAGGGGCTGCACTCGTTCCTGCATCCTTCCCGCACCTCTCACCTTAGATTGGTCCGTGGTCACTGATCAACCCCTGGAGATCGATGGTTTTCTAGTAGATCTGGGATGATGTTCTTGGTTTTATCAACCCTCAGATGGGCTCCTCCAGACGTACTACATGCATAGAATCAGAGAAGAGGATCTGGTGAGGCTATCTGGGCCTTTATTGATGAAGGTTGAGGTGAAATGCAAGGGGAGGAGAGGTCTTAGGCAAAGCTGAGGAGAGTACCTCGATGGCCCAGATATGAGCGTGATCTGGGATGATTGGTGAGGAGTTTTGAAGAGAAAGTGAAAGATGTTGATCATGGAATGTTTGGATGAGTCGGAACATCGAGGAATACAGCGATACAATGACTAGAACTCAAGAGGTCCGACGAATCGTAATCCTACTATTTAAGCTAAAGCTACATATTAAAGAGTACAATAAATACATGAGAGAAAGAGTCTCGATTTGACATGGGGCAAAGAAGCAAGACAACCAATGCGAGCTCCGAAGATGGTTGGATGCTCCTCCTCTAATCCTCCTCCTCACTTCAAGTCATCTTCACCGGCTTCCTGTCACCAAGCACGAGTCCTAGGTATTAGTTAAGGGGCTAAGAAACACGGAAGAGGGATCAAATTTGGAATGGTGATCGGAGGTCTTTATTTATAGGCTGCAAAAAGGGTGGACCTCAATCAAGGATAGTGGTATTCTCAATGAAGATCGAATGGATCTTTGGCCCTCGCAGGATTTAGGGATATCATATCATCAGTTCTTATTTTGATCAGAGGGCCATAACATGAGTGGATTCATCGCATCTTTTGACTTGACCTTAGTGTTCTCCCGATCATTTCCTTTTGTTTATGAGATGGTCGATTGGATTGCTTTTTATCCGGACTTTACGGATCCCTCATACCGTCCAGCCGATCCACCTTCATTTTTCCAGGAGGATTTTTCTCCTCACTTTTGTACATATCCGCCTCAGCCATAGTATCAGACCTCAGACTTATATGCAACTCCGCCTTCACATTTTCTATCTTCACATCCACCCAAGATTGATCCACTGGAGTCTCCTCTCATGTCCACCCTTGAGCACTTGACCCAGATGATGGATCATATGAGATAGAGGATTGATGAACTCACTAGTATCAATAAGAGCTATCATGCTAATCAATCATTTGAGTATATGGGTTCATTCGAGGATTTTCGTGAGAGCTTGCTATCGTCGAAAATACAAAAAAAAGAGAAAAAATTTAAAATACAAAAAGATTGCGGGAGCCACATGGTTGATTCAGACTGTGAGGAGAGGGCCCACCTGCCAGACCCTTCGACCACACATAAATTCACACCTTATATCACATTTGACCCTGAGGGAAACATCTCACAGACTGCACTTAGTCGTAATTGTGTATCTGTTGATTCCGATCTCCTTCCTTGTATGGAGGAGATCAAAAAATTCAAAAAAATATTGATTGAACACGAAGTGGTGGCACTATTCATGAGATCATTCAGGCCCCAGTTCACCAGGCCATGACCCGTTTATCTTCTCCTCAACCCAAGAAGAGAAATCGGAGGAGCAGATCTGAGCGTCATATCTTGACCATGGCTATTGCCCACACCATTACCTACCGCCAATCTTCTAGGAAAGGGAATATTGCTACACCATTCACTAGATGCACTATTTCTGACTATTCATGTGATCAACTCCCCTTGACGGGGGTGCTTCTATTAACATCATAGTCATCTCGCCGGTATAGTCTCTTCACTTAGAGCCTCCCATAAAACCAAGATGATTGTTCAATTTGTTGATGGATCTATAAAAAGGCTGAAGGATATTCTAGAAAACTCTATCATTTTGATTCAGGGCATGAGGTATACTGTCGATTTTATCATATTGCCCATGGAGATCTCCACTGGGGAGCACTCTCCAATTATCCCGGGACAACCATTTCTTGCCTTTACTAGAGTCGGCATTGATTCTGGATAAGAAGAGATTTGCTTCCATCTTGATGACAGAGAAGCTGTGGTCTTCACTGCACCCACTGTCGATCAGAGACCTGCACCTGATGTGACTACATGATGAATTCATGATTCTCACACTTTATTCTCTTATTCTCTTCTTTTTGGCAAAATGCCCTGTAAAAACCTGTAAATATAATAACTTGGCTTTCTAAATGCTCATGTTAATATTGCATATTTAGCATGTATTATTGACAAAAATAAAAGAATAAAGGAAAAGAAAAAGAATGATGTATTTAGAATAAATACAGAGTAACCTAGACCCTAAGAGAAGGTCAAGTCTTGACCTGATTGCAAAATAAAATAAAGAGAGAGACATGGTCTACTATGTAGTGTATATATCACCTATACTTGTACATATTATTATTTATTTATTTATAAAACCAAATTATTTTACACTCTTGTATATAGTGTTTAATAATATTATAAAAATAAAATAAAAAATCAATAAAATAAAAATAAAAATAAAAATAAAATCACCAAACCTTCGTATAAAAGACACATGTACATATCACATCCACTATTTATTATATGCCCTTAATAATTTGTAAAAATAAAATAAAAAATATTTTATACTCCTAAAAATATGTTGTAAATGAATAAAATATAAAATAAGGGTATTTTTTGTGTATAAATAATAAAATAATAATACTAGTACAAAATACATAGGTATAATATACTTGTATATACTACTATATATTATATATACATTAATTTTTTTCATAAAAATATTTAAAAATATTTAAAAAATACTTTGAAAAATAATAAACATTTTTAATTTTTACACTTTTTAATTTAGATTCATTTACTATTTTTTATTAAATTTCATACAATTTTGTAAATTCGTAATTCTGATTGGTCCAGGCTGGAATGTTGACACCGGTCAACGTCCCCTTCAAGATTGGGTCGGGTCGAAAACCTTTCGCCGGAGCTTTTTCTCCAAATTTTCACGCCTGAACCCGACCTCCTTCCTTGAATCCTACGCTCGATTGTAGCATGATGCTCCATGATCCTCGAGGATCCCTAAGCGCAGCCGGATCTGTCTAGGTTCCATGTATCGCCCCAATCTTCTTAGACCCTGGGCAACCTATAAATAATCTTCTTCAGCCTCCACAGTGGGGTAGCTCGTTCCTCGCCACCCTTTCGACCCCTGGCTACCTACAACTGAGTGAGAACTGCCTAGAGCGACCTTTGGAACTCGGATTGGTGCTGAATTGATGCATCTCAAGGTACATGACCGGACCTACGTCGCGTTTAGCCTCCTTGGCTAGTCACAGCCCGGTTGAGGCCATCACCTTGATGCTCGCCATCGCTTGAAGCTCAGGAGCTCATCCGAACCTTCAGATACCGCTTGCACCCGTCGTAGTTCCATCTTCAATCTGACTTTTTCATTTTGCACCGTCGTCGATTCCCTTGCTCTGACCAGCTAGTCAGAGCTTCCTTCCACCCACCTATTTGCTCCGATCGACACACCTAATCACCGCCCATCTTCCCACGCAACCTGAGCACCCTGAATCTTGCTCACCAGAGCAAAATTAGGCCCGATCTCTTTCATCCTAGTACGTCGGAGATCAACCTCCCGCCCCCTATCTCTTCTCCTATCTCCCTAAGAAATAAACCCGACCGGAGCTACGCCCCCGAGCCGCCTCTCCTTTTGCAGGTGTTAGCGTGCATGGAAGACCCTATCTTATACCTCTACCGCTCCAACGGAGCAACTCTAGGTGGGAAGTCACTGCCAGGCCCATCCGACCATTACCCCTCCCATCGGAGCTGCTCATCTGACGCAGACGACCGCCACGAAGGTGTTGAACCATACCGCGACTCGATCAGACCCTCGGATCACTGGGCCTTCTCGATAGGAGCTTGCGAGGGAGTAGTTCGTCAAACACCTTCAGGAGCCGTTCGATGCATTTTCATGCCTAATTTTGATTTGGTCTGTCCGTTCGTGTTGATACTTTAACGGTCCGATCAGAGCCTATCATCATCTCAGCCGCCCGTCTGCGATAACTTTCAGACCGTCGGATTAGACCTGCCACCGCAGATCTGACATGCACGTCGCCAACTGCCCCAACACCGTCAGATCGCTTTGCAGAAGAAGATTAGAGCCCCACATGTGTAGCACGTGCCTCAAGGTATATTTTATTTTAGACCCTGTTTGTTTCTATATTTAGCTTCAGTCTAGTAAATAAATGTTGTAGCTTGGAACTTTTACAGTTTAGACCTCGTAGTTTCTAATATTTGCATTTTAGAACTATCGTGTTTGTATCACTTGCATTACCAGGTGTTCTTTGGGGTATTTGCATTTTGTATCCTGAACCTTTATGGTCGTTATGCTTTAAATGTTAAGTTTTTAAATTTGCAATTATGCCCTTGTGAATATGGATCACGTATGGTGCCCATTTTAGCTGGATTATTTGCATATTGACCCCTGAAGTTTTATACTATGTTTTCTTTATGGTCCAGACACTTGAAATATTTGCAATGAGGTCCCTGTAAACTGTGATTAATTACATGTCTTTGATTGGATTTAATAATTAGTAAATTAATTCGAAAAATCACCTAAAAATTAACATTAATTCATGTTAATGTGTAATATTTAATTTGATTTTATTGGATTAATTTCTTTACATTTTATATTTTAAAAATTCAAAAACCAATAAAAACAACCCTATTGGCCTTAGAAAATTTATCAAAATTCGAAAAATACTCTAAAAATTCTATAAAAAGTCTTGTGTGTGCCTTTCTGTGTTTTTATTTACAATATTAATTTGTTTGAACATTAACTCTAAAAATCCTAAAAACTACAAAATACCTAAAAACTTATAAAAATCATATAAAATTAAAGAAAAAAAAATCCAAAAATGTCATTTTCAGTTCTTATTTGTAGGTTTTTATTTCTATTTATCATAAATTTGTCATCCGGGACTTTAGGGTACCTTAAATATTTTTAACATGCAATTTAATACAGGTCGTGCATTGTTTGCCTTTTTTAGTTTCATTTGATTTTTATAAGACCACACAAACATCGAAAAAGTCCCAGAAAATTACCAAAACATTTTAAAACCTTAAAAAACCAAAAATAATTTTATCTTGATTTTCTGAGTATTTTTAGCCTTAAAGAAAAATCCAAAAAGATTTTTGTATTGATTTCTCTTATTTTAGTTGATTTTGTTTTCTTATTAAAATTAAAAATTTGCAAAATTAAAAACCACTAAAAATTGTTTTATTTAGAGAAATTTGACTACTTTATAGGATTTTCATGCTCCTTGTGTTCGACGCTGATGGTTATACCGGGTAAATAAAATAGCGAACCGCTTACATTTCATGATTGTTTGATTTCTTTTGGGTGGTTATTTTTCTCGATTGAGCCCGACTAATTGATTGGGGTCGCAACGACCTTGGATTTTACTTGATATTTATCCCTTATCGATCACTTGTCTCATCAGAATGGTGTCGTTGCCAGGGAGCATGGCTTAGTAGTCATTTTTCACTTTTATCCATATTTGTTATTTCTATTTGATATAAATGTTCTCTGACACCTTTTTGTTTCACTTTTTTGTGCGAGGAACCACCCAAGGTCGCTTTGATTTTCTTTTGGAGGCACATGTACCGGAGGAGGAGCAGAGGAGCTAGAGATTAGTTATATCTTATAGAGTAGTTTATTTCTGCAGAACCTTTATTATTGTAATGATTGTGGACTAGAACTCTTGTGTAAACATTTAGACACTTTAGGGTCTGTTTCGCCAAGTACCAGTGTACTCGGGGACCTCACCACAGTTTTTTCATGTTTTGTTTTATCTCTTTTATTTTCTTTTGATTCTCTAGGATTTAGACCTTAGAGTTGGGATTTTTGTTGATTGTGGCATAATTAGGTAAGGCCCCACACCTAATTGCATATCTTTTCCTATAGATTGTAATTGTACCTAGCTAAAAATAAACCAAAAAAATTAACTTATTGGGATTAGAGACCACGTGTCGAGAGAGGCTGTATATAGCGCTAACATGACCCATTGTGGTGGGCATTGATCGGCATCGAAGATCGGACTCTGGTCACTCATCCCGATAGTTAGCTATTTGTTCTTCAGGATCAATACAAATTACTCGTCTAAGGCTGATTCCCTCGTGCATCATATAGGTAGTTTTATTTCTGTCTTTGCTTTTATGCGCGGATCACCCTGCATGTAGTTTCTTGAGTTAGGTACACATTTCTATCTTTGCATGCATCATTGTGTTTGATCGCACACCATCTTTTTAAACTTCCTTCCCCCCATTTTATTGGACTCAAAATTACCTAGGAAATTGAGAAATTCATTAGGCCTTGTTTAATATTAGAAAATACCTAAAAAAAGTGAAAACAAAATAAAATTGGGACTGCTAATGCAAACTTGACCCTAAAATGCACTTCACTTAAAATTCTTATTTTGAAGAGAGTCACCCCATCAATGATTGATTTATCTACAGTGAGAGAGTGATGCGTATACTAGGCTAGATCCACATCCGAACTCCTTTCATACTACTTGTCTCGTAGCTAATTGTTCTCCAGTGAGGATTTCATCGGGTAGCCGGTAATCGGTATGGGACTTCCTTAGCATATTGGGCAGATCGGGTAGCCAGTAAATGGTCCGCACCCATACTGGCTGGGAGAAATTAGTTACGAGATTCGGGCCAGTCTCCTTGGAGCATTGGATTTCCAACAGCTCACTTAATCGCTCTGATATTTTGATTTTTCACCTAAATAAAAATTGACCAGATTAATGACCAATCTTTCACGGTCATCAGCTCAAGTGTTGAGTAGGTGAACAAGGGGGTTGTCTTCTCATCTTGTTTGCATACAGATCTCATTGTCATAAATCCCTAGATCTCGATGATAGGCAGGAGGTCCTTTAGGATGTCGTTCACAGCGCCGCTTTCGAGAACTCATCTCCATTCATCTCGGACAATTTCAGAGAGCCTAGAACCGCTCTCTGAACCTGAGTTTGCTACTACCTTGTTCCCCCTCGACCGCCATTCTTCCAGTCCTGAGGTACCCGAGCAGAGGCCAGCACAGTTATATGTTCATTTGATGAGACCTGAGTTGGGGTCGTTTGCCTTTGTAGAGACCCAAGAGATGGCCAACAGTAAGGGACGCATCGATGAGCAACTACAACGATCCGCATATGCACTTGATCAATCCTCCATAAACAACACACTCTTAGCCTCCTTGGAGACCATGCAACGCCATATCAGAGGCCAAGGAGCATTCATGGTAGAGGTGCGTCGAGAACTGACGCAGATGCGAGCCGGTAGAGGAGAGCCACGAAAACCAGCCAGTGGAGAGATAACAGCAGCTGGAGGAGGAGACGAACGTCTGGACGATCAGCTAGAGCCGAGACCTCCACGCACGATGAGGAAGTTGCATAACCTTGGTGCAACCCTTAGCTACCATTGGATTCAGCTTGCTGAGATCCTGGGCAACTTCTAGATTCGCCCCCAAACCATCTAATTACTACGCAAGTTTCATGGACTAGCCATAGAGGAGTTGCACCTCCATCTGCAGGAGTTTGAGATGATCTACAGCACTATCCACGACAGATTTGTGGATGAGGACACGATCAAGATGATCGCCTTCCCGTTCTCCTTAGTTGACAGAGCATCCTATTGGCTGAAGCATTTGGGGAGGTATGTCACTACTTGGGAGCAGCTCTGGATCGAGTACTTGAACAAGTACTGCCCACTCGGCTGGACCAACGCAACACGAGCCATGATCAATAATTTCACTATGATCCCAAACGAGCAGTTTCACAAGGCTTGGGATCGATTTCGAGAGCTCATCTACTGGTGTCCACATCATGAGATATCCGAGCCCAACCTAGTGCAGAGTTTCTTTTATGGGCTGGCACCGAAGCTGCAGGGGCTAGTTAATTCCTTGAGTGGAGGGTCCTATTTTACTGAGATTGAGGACCAGGTCTGGGCCATCTACGAGGAGATGGTAGAGAACTACAGTGTAATGTCCCAGACTAGGGTGTACACTCATGGGAAGCCCCTCCCACAGGCTATATCTTACCACAGGATCGTACAGGTCGATGCTGATACTTATACTTTGTCAGCAGCATCATAGGCCGAGTCCTCAGCCGCTGACATGGGGATCATCAACGAGAAGCTAGACCACATCAAGATTATTGAGAAGAAGTAGTGTCGGGGACTTACATAGATCGACCAGTTGGCACAGATACTGAGTAACATGAAGACTAAGATCATGTGTCTCCAGGAGGCACAGACGGCTCCACAACCCCATCTCAGGTCACAGGATGATCCTAGCAGCAGCAGCTCCACCCAGCCTTCTGCCACATACAGTTCGGTTCACCACATCTGGGAAGAGCCAGTCTAGCCATTGCAGCACTATTCCCATCCAACACCGTCTCAAGACACTCAGATCGTGGTCTACCAGTCGGATCAGATTCTGGCAGTTCTTCCCCCTCCACCTTTCGAGTAGGAGCCGTTGATGGAAGTCAATGGGATTTGGTATGACCGGTACCAATAGTAGCCATGGATCCGTCATGATCACCCGAGCTTCCGATTGTCCACCGGAGGCACCTCGTCCCAGTAGTAGCCTCCAGCTCAAGTCAGACAGAGTAGCCAGCAGCAACAACAGCCCCATCACTCCCAACAGTACCAGTAGCAGCACCAGCAGGGTCCTCGTCCCTACCATCAGGGACAACAGTGGAGGCAACCACAACAACCTCAGGAATACTTTTGGCCTCATTTCCAGCGAGGCAACCCGTCCGGTTCTCATGGACCTGTCTACGAGAACCCAGCCCTTGATGACCTCGCCCACAAACTTTGTGACCATCATGCATCATTCCGACGAGAGCTGAATGAGTTCCAGCAGGAGATGAGCGAGATCAGCAAAGGCAAGGCCACCATACCAGCTCAGATCGAACCCAACCCAAACAACCTGAAGAGGAAATTTTAGCAGGTACAATTTATAGAGACTACCACTCCTAGTGATACTTTGGGTGATGTATTTGATGTTGATTTTGTGACACTTAGGAGCGGTAGGATGCCAGCAGGTGGTGACTCATCTGAGCAACAATCACTTGGAGATTCTGGAGCGCCAGACGAGGACGGAAGAGGCAATGATTTCGCTCATGATGATTATGATGATGGTGGAGCTGAAGCCACCAAGGATGTTGATCCAACCGATGATACTGTGGCCATCGTGATTCCAATAGCAGACGGTTGTACTGACGCCACCATGAAGGATATGGTTAAATCCTCAAGCGCATCACAGAAGCGTGAGCGTCGTATCGAATACGACAAGGAGCGACTAGTCGCACTAGTTGCTTGATGCAGCGGAATTTAAAATTTTTTTCATGTGACGAAACCACATGATCCAAAAACACTTCTCGGATCATTTCGTCTAAATCACAAACAAGTAATAGGATTACCTCTTGAAGCGTGGTTGCGATCGAGTCTCTAAACGAAGAGACCTCCTGTCTCAAGTCTGATCCGACGGAGGAGACGCTTGCGAGCGCGTGGATGAATCGCATGCTTCTCGCAATCCAGGTCGATGATCCAAGCAGCGGAACTCCTGATCTCGACACACAAGATCCGACATCTTCTTCACGAGAGAGGCACACCAAAGGAGATGGAGATCCACGAGCAAACGATCGGGCAACATAACGACGACGCTGCGGCGATGGAGACTCCCTCTTGGGCATCCATGGTGGATGGCCATATGAGAGGGAGAGAGAGTAGACGTGTGGAGAGAGAGAGAGAGAGAGAGATGTGCTCCAATAGCATGTGTCCCAAGAGATCATGGTATGCCTCTCTATTTATAGGGTTTTGGGATCCATGGATCTCAATCCAGGGGACATATAAAATCAATAGATGAGATTGATTTATGTCTAATCCAATGGTCAAGATTGTTGTTGGTAAAAGCCAACAACTTGTGATTTAATTTAGATCAAATATATTTGACAAATCAAATATACATCAATCCTAAAATTAAACCAATCAAATAAGGAGACAAATTCCATGGAGATCTCAATCCCATTGGAATATAGTGGAGGACCACTTATTTCCAAGAGGGGCAATCTCATGAAATCTCATGAGATTGCATATCTCCATGAAGTTCTCCATTATTTAGTTCAACGACTTTTGTTGTGATTTATTTTTCAAAAATAATTCATAATTAATTTTGAGAATATTGCAATCTTGCCATTGGAAAATTGTGAATCACATTCACAACCCAAAACAAAATATAATTTACATTTTCAATTAATTACACAATGTATATTCAATACACATTAATAATTAATCAACAAATATAAATTATAATTAGCTCTCTCTAATACATTATAAATCACATTTATAATATATTATGAATAATTGGATATTGCTATCCACATTATTCATATCCATGGTAATTAAATCACATTTAATCATCTTAGATCGCTTTTTCTCTCGTGCCCAAATAATAAGAATCACAATCACATTATTCACATCTTTGATAATCAAATCTCATTTAATTATCTAAGATAACTCTCATTATAATATGAATCAAATTCATATTATTCATGATAATTAAATCACATTTAATTACCCATTTTCTCAATGCTTGGATACATATATCAACAATAGAATTATCCATGAACTCTTTCAAGGATAATGCGCTTTCTCCGCGAATACTTGGAAATAAGGACGGGGCGATTGTATTATTCCACGTATAGTGACTTGGATATTGAGATCACATCTCAAATCCAGATCTCGGGCCTCCCATAGATGCTTGATTAAATCAAGACCGCAAATCTAATCTTCTCATTCATCTGAATCACGTTCAGATCAATGTCCAACATTTGAACTAAGATTAGATTACTTCTCTACTGAGAGGAGTCACTAAAATCCAGACCCATTTCATCACTCCCTAGGAATGGAAGCATCATGGTTATACAATCGTTTATGATCACATCACCCTCAGGTATTCCCAATACCTGTACATCCTGCATACTGGAAGACTCAGAATAAACTTGAAGTATAAGTTCAATTTTACACTGTCTACTTCAGAGTTCTATCATTAAGTTTCTCATTCAATCATTGGGATTCAGTATAGAACATATACTTTCCAAAAGCATATATCATACCTAGGTCTTGATCATATACTTTCCAAAAGAATATATCAAACCTACAAATTCAGTCAAGCTTCCAAAGTGAGACGACCGTGCATGGAATTTGATTCTTCCCAATATCTCATGAGTGAGCTCATGTCTTCCGGTTCAGTAATGAACATGTATGATCCCTTTGAGAGATCGTATTACTCATATGCCCTTATATGCACACCAGCGCACCGGAGTATAGACCTTGATTAGGTCATCAACCAAATGGTCTGTCAAATGTACATACTCAGACATATAGTAACACATTTGTCTCCGGTCAGAGGATGTATGCCTATATCATGACAACATACGATATAGGACTTTGGTTATCTCGATTTCGTCAAGTCAACTCTTTGACCTAACTAATCTGACACCTCCGATTCTCTATTCCTATGCAGAGGACCTGCATCAAGAGGTCAGTCAAATATCTGCCTAACTAAGAAAGGATTGGCATCTCCTACTCAGGCTGGAGATCATCTCTTAACAATCATTTGATGGTGCTTGATGAGTCCTCAATCTATCTCTTTAGATGTTCATCCAGGCACCAGCCTCTATGATTCAATATTTGAATCAACAGCTGTATGATCATCAAGATTGCCATGGTACATAACCCTAACTGTCATAAGGGACCTGTTATACAAATTATGTAATCTTCATTTCAGATTAGGGAATGATATTTGCAATAACATTTATTGCATAATGGCTCGTTGTGGGCTCGCATGTCCAACAATCTCCCACTAGCCCAAAGAGCCATTATTGGTCTAATCATTTAAATCCACACGCATGTGACAATCATAGGCTATTTAGAAAATAGCTAGGTAAGCTGATCAGTCACTCTGTTCCTGAGAGACTACGCCAAGTCCTTTTACGGCACTTGCATATCCCCTAGTAACAGTGCTCGTATCCAATGCGAATGTTGCATCTTTTGCAATCAATACTCAATTTTGTTAGTTATAGTGTCCTTGAAACTACATCTTAATTATTATAACCAGTATTCCCATAATCCATATCAGAATGCCTTTATTCATGGGGATCTCTATCTTCTAAGGTATCTACAGTTAAGATCCTTACTATTCCAAATACATGGAAGCCATACTCTTTGTACACATCTAGCACGCACCCGTCTTCTCAGAACTGATGCCCAAGAGCCAATAATTTTTAGCATTCACATCCTCAACTCTTTGAGGTGTTATCCCTTTAGATAGGTCAGTACCATATCTTGAGGGAAAGAAGCCTTTCTTGGAATTTTCCAGAAAATGGAACTGTCCAAGGTGTACTATTAGTGCGACTGTCCCAATACTCTCTTTTCTTTGCTTCTGAACTACTTCAGAACTAAGATCTAAGAGGTATCCTTGAGATCACATCTCGAGATATTGAACAACCAGATTATAAAACACTTATTATTATCATCTACATATATCATGATGAACACAATGGCATTCCCACTAAGCTTCAAATGGTACATCAAGATACTATCTGAATCATAACATTTATGAATTCATCAGATCCAATGTTCCAACTACAAGAAGCTTATTTGAGTCCAATGATGGAGTTCCTTAGCTTGCACACCTTGTATTCCTCAACCATGAAGCCCTGGGGCTACTTCATATGAATATCCTCAGAGAGGTATTCATAGAGGAATGCAATCTTGACTCACATCATGAAGATGTCATAGTCAAGTTGTGTAGCTATAGTTAGCAATATTCTGATGGGTTAAAGCAAGGTCACTGGAGAGCAAGTTTTATCGCAAGCGATGTATTCTCTTCGGTGTGTAGCTCATGGCTATGAACCGTGCTTGAAGTTCTCTACCTTCTCATTAGGTTCCCTCTTTCTCTTGAAGGTCCATTTACACCATAATAGGTCTTACCCATATAGTTGGATCCTTGAGGGTCCATATACAACACTTGTATATGTAGTCTACTTTAGACTTTATTGCTAACATCCATCTTTCCATGCTATGATCTTCGGAAGCTTCATCACATGAAGTCAGATCATTGTCATATTCAACTGACACATGGAATCCATCTTCAAACTTATTTGAAGAGGTATTAGTGTTTCATCTTTAATTGTCTATTTAGTTTTCCGATTTCAGGAGCCTCATTATCATCTCAAGATTAAATGAGTTCCTTTACTTCATTTTCATCTTGATTCTCAAGAGAGTCATCCTCTAAGAATCACATTCTCAGATATGACATCCTTTAAGAATCTCAAGGTCATAAAGTAGGTATCCAATACCATCCTTTATTTTCCTAATGAAGTAGCACTCTCCAGTGCCAGATTCCAGCTTAATCACATGGAACCTTATTAAGGATATATATAATGTAGTCTCTACCACATATATATATATACCTGGAAACTAAGAGATAATTATGATAAGATTAATCATTGATCAAATCATGTCACACATGATCAATTGTATC
Source organism: Ottelia alismoides (assembly GCA_037367405.1). Classification (NCBI taxonomy): domain Eukaryota; kingdom Viridiplantae; phylum Streptophyta; class Magnoliopsida; order Alismatales; family Hydrocharitaceae; genus Ottelia; species Ottelia alismoides. The sequence continues at coordinate 82,288 of JAZKJV010007248.1, read as the reverse complement.
TCCCTACAACTCTATTGAGTTAATGTTCATTAGGAGGATTGAGATAGGAATGATATTCACATATCCATAAGGTATTCCTTGAATTCATCTAATAGGTACAAGCTACCTTGGTTAGATCAAATTCATTTCATCTTCCTTCAAACTTTGGTTCTAAACCAAAATTGTGAAATCTTTGAACATTTCAAAGGTTTCTTAGTGAAGAGAAGAAATCTCATATCATAAATAATTATTAATAGATATCACCTATCCATAATGTTTATTCTGATATAGATGATTCACATACATCAATATGTATGAGATCCGGAATACCTTGACATCTTACACCTTTCCCGAAGAAGGGTGTATTGGACATTTTACTTTGAATACAATATTCATAAGTATGCAAGTTTTGAAATTTTAGACATTCTAAAGTTTCATGTCTTCATTGATCTCATCAACAGACATATATGTCCAAAATGATGCTCGATCATTGTCAAATGATCTTCATCCTCCTATTGATCTTTAAAGGTTTAATTCCAGTATTTAGAAATGTTAATGAATCATTCATTAATTTTCTAATTTAGTAGAGTCCACTAGATTTTAGATTACTATCTGAAATATCTCCATCATAACTCTTTATGATAGATTTATTACAGAATTCTTGTTTATATCCAACATTTAGAAATAAACAATGAGTGTATTCTAATTTCTAGGTCATAGAGACATTCTCTAAGACTAAGGGCTCCAACTGAAAATATGAAGTCTATTGATCCAATGGAAATTGTTGCAACAATTGCATCACTTCCAACATGGATGACCATCAAACCTTAAGATTAAATTCCTAATATTCTAATACATATGCAACCAATTGCAAGTGTTATTAGAAGATTGATATACAATTATTAGACTTTATCTTATCAAATAAGTAAGTCAATTTCAATGATTATATGAAGATTGTTCTGATGTACTATCTGATTCCTTCTCTAAGGATTATAGATAGATTTGATAGTAATACTATCAACACATCAACTTATTGCAGTATTGGCATTCATCCAACTCTTTGGATGTCATATGGAAGTCACAGAAGTACAATCAACTCTTTGACTATACTTCTTACTTGGGTCCAACCCATGCTTCCACTGCGCTCCCTCTATAAACAAAGAGTATTTCAACATTTATACATGTTTCATTCAATTATACAATATAATATTATGAAACACCATGAAAGACTAGAGTATAGACAGTAGAATGATGACACGCATCGTATCTATATCCATCTAAACTCTGAAAACATTGGTTCATGTAGGTACTCAAAATTTGAATACATCATCTCCTTTAGAGCCATCATTCTGCATAATGCAGAGAACCATATCATTCATGATTATATGTCAAGAGCACATATGTATGCCAGAACATCTTCTTAGATTTTATAAGGATTATTTGATAATTACGATCATTATCGACATGTCACTTCAAAAGTACATTCGATGAGATCAAGACTTACAGAGACATACAAACCCCAGGGTTTTAGTCCTATTGTCTATTTAATTATCATTCCTCATTATTATGAGGAAACTTGCACATTGCAACCACATACATTATGTGTCCAATTGCAAGTACAATATCTGGATCATAGGTCCAATCCATGATATTCTACTCGTTATTATTGAGTATAACATTGAGTGGGATTAAAGAAGGATTATCTGAAATAAGAAATTTGCATAAATACATATAAATATATATACACATTTTACTTTGATTTGGAAATTTTATATCAAAGTTGTAAGAGATATACTTACCATTATATCTCAAGCAAGATCTGGGATCTACTTCCTTATATTTGTTACATCCCAATAATATGAGAACATGTAACTCGGATAAAAAAGAAGCGGGAACACATTCTGCCTTGCAAGTCCAACTTGCATCTCCCAATTAGGTCTTTTACACTCGGGCCCACCACCCCTAAGGTGATGTTGACCCGTCATTAATCGAACCAACCGTCAAAATGAATACAACTCGCTATGCGCAATCCAATATCACCCCAATAATATGAGGACCCGATATTGGGGTCACTACGCATACGTCCTTACTCTTTCGAGAAGCGACGAGCCCGGTCTAAATGGATCGTATGTAGGAGCTGTCACTTCGGACATGCGTCTCCTACATACAATATCTGGTGACGGAACCCATCACCTTGACGGGAGACCGTGGATGTCACTTATGTGATCCTCCACCTCATATTCAAATTTTAATCAATTACTATGAATCATATTCATATAATTAATTCAAGGGAAATATACATCTATTCATAATAGTGTGTTTTTAATTGGATATAATTAACTTAATCACATTAAATTAATTATCAATCCAATTCAATCAACAAACTTGATTTTACTTGAATATATGGTATTATCTCAAAATACGTATTAATTCGAATTTTAATAATTAGAAAAATACATCATGATCTCTCAAGCATCGTTTGTTCCCTATCCGCTATCATGGACAATACCGGCTGGAGTGGGACGGATCGCATCCGGTGCAAGCTGCTACCCCAGCGATCCCCGACTAGACACCATATCCGTCTCGGGAAAAAAACAATGTCGAGTCAATCACTTTGTACTTGAGATGATCATCGGTTCTTCAATCGAAATTATACCATATAGTAATAATCAAAACAATTTTGATTATAAGGAAATTTGCTAGATAAATTCCCAATCCTATTCAAGCAAGGAGTTTGATGATTGTGTTTCCAATTATGATCTAGATCAAATATAATCAATTTATTGGTTGAGGCCAAGTCAATTAAGGAAATAATCATCATTCAATATTTATCAAATATTTTCCATAATTATTTCATGAAATTAACAATTAATTTCACTAATTGACAATCACATGGTTCTTGATTAGGATTGTAATTTCAGCAATGATCCCTACTTACTACAATTAACATATCTCAGTCAATTTAAATCCAAACTAGACAAAATCAATTTTTAAAGATTGCTAATTTGATTTAGAACAAAACCTAAGTGATATTTCACGCATTTCGAGGCAGATCAAAACAGTAATTAACTCATTAATCATGTTAAGATTCGCAGTTCCCGCAACAGTGAATACATGTTCATTAAAACAACCATATCTCGAGCAAACAGAATCCAAATTACGTAAATGCAGATCCTATGGTTTCCTTATTTAATGGAGAACAAAGTCCCATTATTATTTTCGTGTTTAAACAAATTAAACAGGGCCGAAAATAATCACTAAATAGAGATGCGAAAAATGAAATGCAACAAAAAACTTTTGCAGCCCTAACGAACCCAAGTCTCCGTCGGTTTATGGATCGTATCCAAAACCTTCGACCTAAGGCTCTGATACCACTTGAAGGATATGGTTAAATCCTCAAGCGCATCACGAAAGCGTGAGCATCGTATCGAAGGAATTTAAAAAAAATTTCATGCGACGAAACCACGTGATCTAAGAACACTTCTCGGATCGTTTTGTCTAAACCACAAACAAGTAATATGATTACCTCTTGAAGCGTGGTTGCGATCGAGTCTCTAAATGAAGAGACCTCATGTCTCAAGTCCGATCCGACGGAGGAGATGCTTACGAGCGCGGGGATGAATCGCGTGCTTCTCGCAATCTGTGTTGATGATCCAAGCGGCGAATCTCCTGATCTCGACACACAAGATCCGACATCTTCTTCACGAGCGAGGCGCACCGAAGGAGACGGAGATCCACGAGCAGACGATCGGGCAACATTACGACGACGCTGCGGCGATGGAGACTCCCTCTAGGGCATCCATGGTGGACGGCCATATGAGAGGGAGAGAGAGTAGATGTGTGGAGAGAAAGAGAGAGAGATGTGCTCCAATAGCATGTGTCCCAAGAGAGCATGGTATGCCTCTCTATTTATAGGGTTTTGGGATCTATGGATCTTAATCCATGGGACATATAAAATCAATGAATGAGATTGATTTATGTCTAATCCAATGGTCAAGATTGTTGTTGGTAAAAGCCAACAACTTGTGATTTAATTAAGATCAAATATATTTGAAAAATCAAATATACATCAATCCTAAAATTAAACCAATCAAATAAGGAGACAAATTCCATGGAGATCTCAATCCCATTGGAATATAGTGGACGACCACTTATTTCCAAGTGGGGCAATCTCATGAAATCTCATGAGATTGCATATCTCCATGAAATTCTCCATTATTTAATTCAATAACTTTTGTTGTGATTTATTCTTCATAAATAGTTCATAATTAATTTGAGAATACTGCAATCTTGCCATTGGAAAATTGTGAATCACATTCACAACCCAAAACAAAATATAATTTACATTTTCAATTAATTACACAATGTATATCCAATACACACTAACAATTAATCAACAAATATAAATTATAATTAGCTCTCTCTAATAGATTATAAATCACATTTATAATATATTATGAATAATTGGATATTGCTATCCACATTATTCATATCCATGATAATTAAATCACATTTAATCATCTTTATCTCTTTTTCTCTTGTGCCCAAATAATATGAATCACATTCACATTATTCAAATTTTTCATAATAAAATCTTATTTAATTATCTAAGATAACTCTCCTTATAATATGAATCAAATTCATATTATTCATAATAATTAAATCACATTTAATTACCCTATTTCTCAATGATTTGATACATATAATAACAATAGAATTATCCATGAACTCTTTCAAGGATAATGCGCTTTCTCCACGAATACTTGGAGATAAGGACAAGGTGATTGTATTGTTCCACGTATAGTGACTTGGATATTGAGATCACATCTCAAATCCAGATCCTGGGCCTCCCATAGATGCTAGATTGAATCAAGACCGCAAATCAAATCTTCTCATTGCATCTGAATCACGTTCAGATCAATGTCCAACATCTGGACTAAGATTAGATTACTTCTCTACTGAGAGGAGTCACTAAAATCCAGACCCGTTTCATCACTCCCTAGGAATGGAAGCGTCATGGTTATACAATCGTTTGTGATCACATCACCATCAAGTATACCCAATACCTGTACATCTTGCATATTGGAAGACTCAGAATAAACTTGAAGTATAAGATCAATTTTACATTGTCTACTTCAGAGTTCTATCATTAAGTTTCTCATTCGATCATTGGGAGTCGATATAGATCACTTTCAAAAAGCATATATCATACCTAGGTCTTGATCATATACTTTACAAAGGTATATATCAAACCTACAAATTCAGTCATGCTTCCAAAGAGAGACGACCGTGCACGGAATTGGATTCTTCCTAATATCTCATGAGTGAGCTCATGTCTTCCGGTTCAGTAATGAACATGTATGATCCCTTTGAGAGATATATTACTCATATGCCCTTATATTCACACCAGTGCGTCGGTGTATAGACCTTGATTAGGTCATCAACCTAATGGTCTGCCAAATATACATACTCAGACATATAGTAACACATCTGTCTCCGGTCAGAGGACGTGTTCCTATATCATGACAACATACGATATAGGACTTTGGTTATCTCAATCTCGTCAAGTCAACTCTTTGACCTAACTAATCTGACACCTCCGAATCTCTATTCCTATGTAGAGGACATGCATCAAGAGGTCGGTTAGATATCAGCCTAACTGATAAAGGATTGCCATCTTCTACTCAGACTGGAGATCATCTCTTAACAATCATTTGATGGTGCTTGATGAATCCTCAATCTAACTCTTTAGATGTTCATTCAGGCACCAGTCTCTATGATTCAATATTTGAATCAACAGTTGTACGATCATCAAGATGGCCACGGTACATAATCCTAATTGTACTAAGGGACCTATTATGCAAATTATGTATTCTTCATTTCATATTAGGGAATGATATTTGCAATAAAATTTATTGCATAATGTCTCGCCGTGGGCTCGCATGTCCAACACACCAGTATTCTAGTTCTGAGATAGAGTAAAGTGTTGATGCCGCTAGATCAGATGTTGTAGCTGGTACTTAGGCCACCGGTTTTCCTTCAGTTGTGTTACCTTCTCACGTATCTCACGACAGAAAATTACAAAAAAATGGAAAATGGAAAAGAACAAAAATATGAATAAAGGAAAGGTTTATGTATCTCATTCGAGTCCATATGTGATGCATGATGATCTTGGTGTGGATTCTATGCCTTTACCTACATAGGAGCCTATTCCTGACCCTCACCTTTCTAGAGAGTGTCCAACCATCCTCTTCCCTCAAGCACTCCACTTAGAAAATGGGAATAAACCAGAAAATCCCAAAAAAAGACACCAGCTAGAGTTCAGCCAGCAGATGATCGATCGATTCCAGATACGACTGACTCTATAAGAGGCACTAGAGCACATCCCCTTCTTCCAGAAGAATTTGAGAGAGAAGACCATCATCCATAGGAAGAGGAGGAACCACAATGCGGAGATCCATGTGCTTACTTGTGCCACCTGCTTTGCCATTCAAAACCGGTTGCCAGCCATGAGACATAATGCAGGGGCTCCATATGTCGGATGCCATATCCATGAGCAGTGGTTCGATCGTACTCTATTAGACAACAACTCTTCAATTAACCTTCTTCCGGCAGGCTTACTCGACCATTCGAGTTCGGCCCTCTTCGACAGAGCAGGACATTCCTTCAGTTTGCTGATAGATCTTTCAAGAGACCGAAGGGGTTATTGAAGGACGTTGTCACAATTTAGGGCCTGAAATTCCCCATGGACTTTGTTGTATTGGACATGGAGATCCTCGAGTCTATGACAGACACCCCCATAATACTAGGATGTCCATTCTTGGCCACAACCAAGGCGGTATCCGACCATGATACTGGGAAGGTATACTTTCGCATCGAGGGTGAAAGTGTACAAAAAGAGACGATTGATGAGACCAGAGTGAGAGATTCATCCTGCTCCGAGCAGTCGAGTGATACAGAGCAAATGAAAGATGCAGAGCGAGACGTCCACCGGGAGTGCGACTTTCTGATTACAAATGACGAGGCAGTTTAGTTCGATCCCGTATCACGAGCCCTTGTCACACCATCAGACACTACAGATTTATAGATTCTGGTAGATGAGAGTTCAGAGAGCACATTCTTGGCACCAGACACATTGGAGGCTGATGATCGTGGTCAAGATAGCAAAGAAGATTATGTATCATATTCTTCTAATTCAGATCCCTCATATTCAGGCATTGATTGGGATGACTTTGATGATTATTTGCCATGCCTGATTCCTTCAAAACCGACAACTAAGGTGGAGAGTGAGCCAACACAGATTACAGATACACCAGCAGGATCATCTTTGCCAGATTTTCACATGCAGCGAGAGTTCTCCCATGCAGATTTAGTAGTTTTCACTCAGACATTTCAGAAGCCAGATTTGCCTACTCCAAGATGTCCAGAATTGAAAACCTTACCGCAGTCAATGAAGTACAGATTCCTTGTGGGTGAGCCAGAGATGTTCCTAGTCATTATCTTAGCAGATCTGACTGGAGATCAATAATCTCACTTGATGAAGGTTCTTAAAAGAAACTACAAGGTGATTGGATGGAGAGTAGCTGATCTCCAGCAGATAAGTCCGGACCTCTTCTCCCACAATATATATCTCGAAGAGGATGCCAAGCCATCGTGTGAGTTTTAGGGACTACTGGACCTAAATCTTCGAGATGTGGTCATGAAGGAGATATAAAAATGGTGGAGAGCCGATTTTATCTACCCCATCTCCGACTCCAAGTGGGTTAGTCCATTACATGTGGTACCCAAGAAGATGGCTATCACTACAGTTGTGAGCGAGTCTGGAGAGGACATAGGTACCTGAGTACCCACTTCTTGGAGGGTCTATGTTGACTACAAATGATTGAATCAGGCCACCAAGAAGGATCATTTCCCCCTACCATTTATTGATCAGATTATTGAGAGGCTAGATGGGAAGAGTCATTATTATTTCCTTGACGGGTACTTCGGATAAACCAGGTGGCCATAGCACCCGAAGACCAGGAGAAAATGACATTCACCTGTCCGTTTGGGACATGCTTTCAGATGCCCTTTGGCCTATGTAATGCCCGGGATATATTCCAAAGATGCTTGTCGTCTATCTTCTCAGACATAGTGGGTGACTATTTGGAGATCTACATGGATGACTTTTTGGTCTACGGTGATGGGTTCGATGCTTGTCTTGACAGCCTAGACCGCGTACTTCAGCGCTGCATAGAGGTCCATCTTATATTATCTTGGGAGAAGAGTCACTTCATGGTGACTCAAGAGACGGTGCTTGGCCATATCATCTCCAAAAGGGGCATGGAGGTTGATCTACCCCAGATGGATATCATCAAGAAACTTAATCCATCATCCAACTTGCGGCAGTTGCGGTTGTTTCTGGGGCATGTCAGTTTTTACCGACGATTCGTTCAGGATTTCAGTTGTATTGCCGGGCCATTTACTGATCTGTCGACAAAAGACACCGAGTTCATTGTATATGATAAGTGTCTAGTGTCATTCGGGACTCTCAAGGATTAGTTGTTGAGGCTCCCATCTTTCAGACACCCGATTGGTCTCTCTCATTCAAGATCATGAAGGATGCTTCTAATTTTTCAATAGGGGTTGAGCTAGGACAGAGGAGGGATGGATTGCCTTATGACATTCACTATGCTAGCTGGACATTGGATGCTGCTCAGCGTAATTATACCATGACTGAGAAGGAGATGCTAGCCATAGTCCTTGCTTTGGACAATTTCAGATCATATATTCTTGGATCCCGAGTGACAATATTTACAGATCACACCACCATCTGATACCTCATGGCAAAGAAGGATGCCAAAGCTCAATTGACCAGATGGATCCTTCTACTCTAGGAGTTTGACATAGAGATTAAGGATAAGCCTAGAGTCAAGAATGTGGTGGCGGGACACCTCTCCTATTTAGAGACCCTTGAGGATTCAGATCAGATTGCACCTATTACAGAGACCTTCCCAGACGAGGTGATCCTTGCTATCGCCTCGCTTCCATGGTACGCTAACATTATGAACTATCTTATTGCCAAGAAAGTTCCACAAGGTTGGCCCAGGCAACGACTTGAGACTTTCCTCGCGAAAGCCAATTCGTACCATTAGGAGGATCCCATCTTTTATCATGAGGAAGGAGATAGCATCTGCCATCGGTGCATTCCTCAGGAGGAGCACCACAATGTCCTCACATACTGCCACAAGCTTGAGGTAGGAGGACAACACAAAAAGTGCTCTAATATGGCCTATGACAGCCTACCCTCTTCAAGGATTCTGATGAATCCGTGAGGAGGTGTACTGACTGTCAGAGGATGGGCACCTGTGGACAACGTGATATGATGCTGATGCAGCCCATTCACTTCTTTGAGGTTTTCGAAGCATGGGGCATCGATTTCATGGGCCCATTCCCCAAGATTTAGGGATTTGAGTATATTATGCTTACTGTAGATTATGTGAGTCGTTGGGTTGAGGCCTTCCCCGCCCGAACCGCAGATGCTAAGACTGTTTGCATATTCTTGAGGAAGAATCATTTCACGGTTCAGGGTACCTAGAGTTTTGATATCTGACGGGGCTACTTATTTTATCAACGATAAGATAAAGGCCCTTGCGAACAAGTTCGGCATTGACCATCGAGTTGCTACTCCATATCACCCTTAGACAAATGGTCTTGATGAAGTATCGAACATGGAGATTGATGAATCCATGATTCTCACTCTTTATTATTCTATTTAACTCTTTTCTTGGCAAAACATCATGTAAATACTAATAAATACAATAACTTGGCAACTTGCATGCCTTTGTTAATATTACATAATTAGCAAGTTTTTGGTTAAATAAAAGAATAAAGAAAAAGAAAAAGAATGATGTATTTAGAATAAATACAGAGTGACCCAAATCCCAAGAGAAGGTCAAGCCTTGACCTGATCGCAAAATAAAATAAGTAGAGAGAGATAGGGTCCACTATGTATTGTATATATGACCTATACTTGTGCATACTATTTATATATTTATTTTTGACAAATAAAATTAAATTAATCTTTTACACCCTTGTATATAATCTAAGAAATGAGATAAAAATAAAATAACAATTAGAAAATAAAATCTTCAATTACTTGCACAAAATGCACATGTATATATTACATTCACAATTATTAAGTACCCTTAAATATTCTATAAAAATAAAATAAAAATTAGTTTATACTCTTAAAATTATATTGTAAATAAATAAATATAAAATAATGGTATTTGTGTAAAACTAATAAATTAAAAATACTTTTATATAATACATAGGTATAATATATCTGTATATAATATTATATAGTGTATACATATTATTTTATTTGTCATAAAAATAATTAAAAATCATAGAAAAATAGTTTGAAAAATAATAAACATTTCTTATTTTGTACACTTTTTATTTTAATTTGTTTGTTATTTTTATTGAATTTTCAATTATTTTGTATATTCTTACTTTTTGACTGGTCCACCTAGGATCGTTGACCTCGATCAACCCTCCCTTCCAGCTGGTCAGACCCGATTCTGGCTCACCGGACCTTTTTCTCTCAATTTCCCCGCCCGACTCTGACCACCTCTCACCTTGGTTTTTGGACCTGAGATTCTTTGAACATCCGTGATCTTCGCAGATCCCAAGGACCATCCAAATCCCCCTAGGGTTGCGCTCCATCTTGCAATCTTTCCGAACCCCTGGGAACCCTATAAATCCTCTCATCCGCCTGCACAGTCGGGTAGCTCGTGCCTCGCCTCTTCCTTCACCCCTAGACAACTCTAGCCGAGTGATAATAGCTTTGAGGAGCCACGGGAGCGAAGGTTGGTGTCTTAAGGCTGCAGTTCACCAACACAGCCGGAGACCTCCGTCACGTGCATCCTCTCTTGCCCGTCGTAATAAATTAAGGCCATCACCCTAACATCCACCTCCGCCTGGAGTTCATGCATCTCTTGGTAGCTTCAAGTAACATCCTTCCCATCTGCATTCTCCGTTTCGATTCGATCTACCCTTTGATCCCCGCCGCAATTCCCTCTACTCCGACCATCTGGTCGGAGCCTCATCATGCGCACCCATCCGTTCCGATCGACGCTCCAGTTCACCTCTCACCTTCTCGTACAATCTGATCACTCTAAGTCTCGACCATCGGGTCGAGGTTAGGTCAAGTATCCATCTCCTACATTCACTGGAGACCCAAATCTCCACCCCCACTTGTTCTGCTTCTCCCTGTATGCACTAATGTGGACTTGAGCTCCACCTCGAGTACTTCTATCCTTTGTAAGAACTCACGCAAACCTGGAACCTCCTTCAATCTCACGACTACTCAAACGGAGCACCTTCAGGCGAGCCACCATCGCCAAGATGATCCGGCCATCACCATCTCCATTGGAGTAGCCCACCTGATGTGGGACCTTCTCACGACACTGCCGGAGCCTTCAGATACTTCATCAGGCAAACTGATTTCTTCCCTTGGCTGATTGAAGTTTGCCCAAGGGGTGTTCTTCCAGACCCACTCCCCACTGTTGGATGGGCCCCCTTCTGCCAGATCGTATATGAGCTGCCAACTGCAACAGCTTTTGGGCTTAGATCTGAAGCCCTCTTACGCATCTTCCCGCACGTTCCCGACCATATCCTCAGCCGTCAGATTCATACTGTGGTAGGGAATCAAAGACGCACATCCTTGGTACTTCAGAACTGTCAGATCTTTTCCAAGGGACAATCAGAGCCGTCAGACTCTCACGCATGTAGCACGTTGATGAATCCATGATTCATTAACTTTTCTGGCGCATTTTGTCTTAAAACCCTTAACAAATGCATGTAAATATTCATTAATTTCCATCTTTTAACAAATTCCCATTCATGAATAATTATTCACTTTTAACCATCAAAATCATGTAAATAAATAAAGAATCAAGAAAAAGAACAAAAAGGCAAATTGGATATATGTATATATGTACAATATGACTTAAAAATATAAATATAACTGTAAGGTATATTTATAGCCTAACCCCCGAGATCAAGTCAGCATGGATTGGTCGACAAACCAAAAAGTAGGGGGAGATAAGGAAAGAAAACTTAAAAATAAATTAATACACACACCATACACTTCCCACTATTTATAAAATAAATATAAAACTTCAAAGATTTTTAATTAATTCATATGTATATATTTTTCATCAAACTCTTTTCCTAATTATTTCTAAAAATATATATAAAAATATAAAAATAAGTTAAAAATATTATCATGTATATAAGCCAAGAAATCCGGCCTATAAATTGTCAAAATCTCAACTTCCGAACATCATAACTTCTTCATACGAACTCCAATTTCACTCTACTCACCTTTAAAGTTCATCAAATAATATTCTCTAATTAATAAAGGTTTTCATCGAATTCGGAGTCCGTTTGCAAAAAGCCGGTTTTGGGACCAAAAGACAATGGAGTTTCTGGGCTATTTATTTTATATAACACACATTATTTATAGTTTTCTTAATTTTATAATTTTTAAATATTTTCATGATCTTGTAATTTAACCCTAATTTATTTCATAATTTTTGGAGCTTATTTATTTTTTAATAAAATCAAAAACCTTAAAATATAGGTAAAAATGAACTAGTTAACTTATATCCTTATTTATTAAAATATGTAAATTAATTTATTAAAATCTATAAAAATTCATACAAACCTTATCTATTAGTCTAATAATTAAGAAAATATAAAATTAATTTTATATTATGTATTTAGTAATTAAAAATCCAAAACCTATTTATATATACATATTTATTAATATAATATTTATATTTTAACTAATATTTATTATTTATAAAAAGTATTTATTCCATAATTAAGATTATTTAATTATTTACAATTTTTGTATTTATACCTATTTAAATTAACGTTATTTATTAGTCAATAATGAATTTACAAACATTTTTTAGCTTCTGGCTAACCAGGTGCTGACACTTGTTAGCACCTGGCTCATCTTCCTCAAGAAGTTGGTCAGCCGGACTGCTCTGAACCGGCCGACTTCACCATTTTTCTCCCGCGCACCTCTTCACTCCTCCAAGCGATCCAAACCGCCAGATCTAATCCTCCAACAACCCTCTACTTCGCCTACCCTTCAATTTTACTTGGGGAGCACGAATCGGATCTATAAAAAGCCCCCTAGTTCGCTATTCGCGAACTAACTCTCCAACTACCTGAAGCACCTAAGCTCCAGTGGTCAATCCCCTTCCTTCCAAGCCTTGCTCAGCCTCGCATTGGTGGTGGCAGTACCTGCAAGCTACCCCACGTGGAAGAAGGATCTTCGGAGGAGGTTCCAAGGTGGTTCGCTACCTTGCATCGCCGCCACAGCGCCGCGTCACGCTCCGATCAAGGTTGCCCGTCGAGCACTATCTCTATGTAAAATACCTTATACTTCCCCAGACCTATTCCTCCATTTCTCGAATTTCTTTCTCGATCACCGTGCCACGATTAGCATGGCTAATTGCGTGATTAGTTCGCTTAATCCATTAGCTTAATCGCTAGTCCAAAATCCCTTTCTAATCGTTTCAAATCCACTTCAATTCGCGACTTGTTTCATCATCATTCTCATACATTTCACACAATAAATCTGGAAAATCCATTTTTCTCCTTGTTTTGAGCTTGCAAATCTATCACCCTCAAGCTGATTCTTCGTGAATCGAGCAAATAAATCTCTCATTTGCAGGTTTATCTTCAATAAGGAGCCAAATACACGCATCTGGAAGCTCAAATCATCATCGAAATCGCGATTCAAAAGGGGCTCAACAAACCTTCATCAGAACATAGCAGAGAGGATCGCCATCTTCCTCGAGTCTCCACCGCCGCTCGGAGTCGCCGCCGATCGCCATCTACCGCGGGCGAGCTCGAGGGGTGGAGGAGCCACCCCTCTGGCCCCGCTGGAGAGCCAAAGCCGTCGTCGTTTGATCGTGAAAAGCCGGAGAAGAGACCACCGTCGTCAGCTGCGTAACGAACTCAAGAACTCCAGAACGTACAGGTTCGCGCCACGTGTCTCGAATCGGGACGTCAGATCGGCGTCTGAACGATCTAATCGCAGCCATCAGTTCTGAAACGGTGGAAAAATTACTTCATAAAACCAGAGAGATTCCAGAATTAAATCCCGCTCCTCAAGTTTCCAGAAATTACATTTAGGTCCATCCACAGGGACCTAAATGTTAAAACTTTTATTTTTCTTTCTAAACAGTCCCTGCGAGGACCTATTTGCAGAACAATTTTAACAGTTTTCTTGCGCTTATACCCCTGGGCTGTAGGGGATATTTGGACCTATTTTCGACCTTATTTTTCAGAGATTTTCTGGGGGTAGTTACATAACTACCTCCGCAAGCTTTCATTGAATTTTCATGTGATTTTATCGTGTTTTTATCGAGTTTTAATTCTTCGAAAACCGCATTCGTTTTGTTTCATTTTCGTGTGTAGTTCGAGCCCGCTGCTCGACCCGTTCTACCTACTATATTGTATCACCTAGTTATATTTCACCTATTATATAAAAAAATAAATATTGTGAAAAATATCCCTTTTGAAAATTAATTAAAAATTTGAAAAGATTAAAATCAAATAAAAAATTAAAAATAAAAAGTGTTTCTTTGCTCTGATAACTTTAAGTAGAGATAAAATAAGATTGCAAAAATATTTCCTTAAAAAAATCAAAGTCTTCCATTCTGTCTCCTTGAGTTCGACCCAGGCACACTCACCTGGATAAATAATTAGTGTAGGTTTTCTTCCGAAAACCGAATTTGATTGATAGACTAATATCTTTTCGTGGCTTTTTCTACACCGACATCTTTATTCTCTAAAAAAGCTGCGATCTGATTTTAAACATATCAAAATGGTGTCGTTGCCGGGGAGGCGTTAGACTATTTTGATTTTTTTCCTATCTTTGTGATTTTATTTTTTTCTCTTCTTTTTGTTTGGTTTTTTCGAAGATTTTCGTACGGTTTTTCATACGACTTTTATCGATCATTTTTTTTGTTTTGTTTTCGTATTTTCTTTCGGCTTTTCTTATGGTTCTCTTGACTCTTTTCTTGATTATTTTGTACGGCTTTTTCGCACAGCTAATCAATTTTTGTAGGGCATGTAGGATCAGCCGGCTTCTTAGGAAGTCGAATCAGTTGAAAGAGCAGAGGCCGACTTCTTCTTCACAAGTCGGTTGCAAAGGGTAGAATTAGATTAGTATACTTTTGTAAAAGAGAGATAAAGGGAGAGAAACTGTAAAAGAGAATAAACAACCCCTATTTTTTTTCGGGGTCTGATTCGCCGGATACCGTGTATCCGGGGGATCAGGGGACCCACTGCGGTTTTTCTCGCTTTATCATTTTTTTTCACGGCTTTTTAGATGCCTGCTTAGGTTTTTTTTCTCTATCTGATTGTGCCTATGTAGTCAGTTTTAGGACTCGCAACATAGGTGCATGAATTTAGGGTTTTTATAAAAAGAAAAAAATCATTAGACGTTTGTTTGAAAAAACCCAAAAAAATTACAAAATCGCAAAATAAAATTGGGAGTGCTAAACATATCTGACCTAAAAAAAACGTAACGATTCATTTGTTTTGGGAGAGTAACCCCCGCACAACTTCTCAGAGTGCACGAGCGAGAGCCGACCCATAAGGTTAGAGCCCAAACCCCGTATTTCCCGCAAAATACTACTTAGTTCATACACCTGATCACTGTTCCTCAGTGGGTACTATCGGGTAGCCGGAAACGGTCCGGATTTACTTAGCAGAGTGGGAGGTTTAGAGGACATTACGCAAGGCTCCGTCCTCAAGTAACACGGGTAGCCGGAAATGGTCCATACTTACTCCCATATTGGCTGAGTGCGAGTGATCTTCTGTAAGGACTTGGGCCAGTGCTTCAGAGAAAATATCGGGCACCTATTAGCTCACTCAGCCCGCGATAACCGCAATACTTGTTTGCTAATTACAACCTTAAAACCGACAAGATAAAAGACCGAACTCTTACGGTCTTCATCGGGTTGAGTTGGTGAATACGGGGTTTTCTTTGTGTTTGCTTGCGAGGCGTGAGTTTCCACGGCTTTCGCATTTTTCCATCTCCTTTGAATCGCACATCGTGCTCTCCCGATCAATCCTCTTGACATCGAAGATGACGTCTCGACGACTTTTCTGCTCAGACTCCGTGAGCTTTCGACCGTCCACCATCGAGCGTACTTCTTCACAGGCTTGGGATGACCCTCTTCCCGAGTTGGTCCCATCAAATCTCGAGGAGAGTCAGACCCAGACTCCCTCATGTCCTGGCCAGAATATTGAGGCAGACCCTTACCTCAATACATCATCTAGAACTCCAGCTTATTTTTCGTTGAGTTCTTACGAGAGTTTCTCTTTCACAGACGATCAGATGTCTCACGGTAAAGGATCAGCGGCAGACGAGAGGCCACCAGCTGGGGAGAACCATGAAGGAAATCCAGACGCAGATGTTACTACAGGTATTCTCGATACACTTCAGCAGATGAATATACAGATTCGAGAACAGTTTAGAGTTTAGAATGAACTGCGAGCTGAAATAGCCGTGCTGCGAGCAGGGGCCGGGAACCAGTTACCGCATGCGGTTCCCGTGACTTTACGGGATGAGTATGACCCGGGCTCTAGAACGCTCCACCATTGGATTCGGCTACCGTCGAATAAAGGGTCATACGAGCTGAGACCGTCCTTCATTTCTTTGCTTCCCAAGTACTATGGGAATGCCGTAGAGGAGCCGTTTACCTTCTTACAACAATTTGAGATGATTTGCGGTACTGCTTGCTACCCTGGAGTTATGCAGGAGGCCGTACACCTCAAGGCCTTTCCCTTTGCCTTAGCCGATAAGGCTCTTTACTGGCTGAGTCATCTGGGGAGGGAAATATCTACATGGGACGATCTGAAGTCCACTTTCCTGCGCAAATATTTTCCTTTGGGAAGGACGAACATGATGAGGAGCAAGATCTCCAACTTCACGCTACTCCCACATGAATCTTTCCATGAGGCATGGGATAGATTCAAGTACCTTACGGAGAGATGCCCGCATCATGAGATCCCGATAAAGGTGCTAGTTCAGAACTATTTTGGATTACTCCAGCCAGACATACAAGGGCTCGTGAGTGCCACATGTGGCGGCAACTACTTGTACAAGGACGCCGAGTCAGTCTGGGCCATCTTCGAAGGGATGGCCGAGAACTCGAGAGTCGTGGACTCTACTCGGGCATTTCAGAAAGCCCCGCAGCCACCACATCACCGAGATCACCATAAGGTGGCTAACATCTCAGATTCTGAATCCAACACCAATATGGGATACATTAGCGAGAAGCTAATGTTGGTGGATATGATTCAAAAGCAAGTGCAAGACTTACAGCCGCTGCGAGAGTTGGAGAAACTCTCATCTCTACCTCAACATCTGAGTGATCTGTCGAAGAAGGTGTCTGACCTTCAGCTCCAGTACCAGTAGAGCCAATCTTCTTCGACCACACAACCAGCACGGAGGATCTTACCCGCTCCGCCCACCCGTCCGATCCACTTTGTACAGAGCAAGCTAGAGACTCTGCAGCTTGATTGGCATGAGGATCAGTCTCACGCCAATCCTGGCCAGATCACCAGTACCGCAGAGATGGAGGTGGAGCCACAATCCACTCTCGAGATCAACGGGATTTGGTATACTCCGATTCAGCAGCCGAGTATACCGAATCACTAGTAGCAGCCGTACGGTCATCCGCAGCATGGACGTCCAAATTTCCAGCACTGCCAGAGTTTCATGCCACAGCAGTCTCACCCGAATATCTATCATCAGAGACCACATTCATATCAGCCCCCTGCTAACTATTCACATAATTATCCGTATCAGCCGCCGCAACAGTCTTCCTCCACACCACAAAGATACTCACAGCCTTCCATTTCTCAACATTACATGCCAAGGCAGGAGAGAGGAGCAAGCCAGGGCCACCACACCGAACCAGAGATGTCTTCACAGGCCCAGGCACTCAACCAGATCATGGACATGCTGAGTACTCTTCAGATTGTGCACAAAATCGAGATCGAGCAGGTTAACCGTCGTTTGGACGAGTTAACCGCACCAAAGACCACTCTTCCAGCCCAGCCTCAGATGAACCCGAACAACAAGAGGTGGCATCCAGATCAGGTAGACATTACAGGTAAGATCTCGTTTCCTGAATTTTTATCTAATTTTATTCGTCTCAGAAGCGGTAGATCACCACAAGCACCTGCTGGAGTAGAGGAGAGGGCACTAGAGGAGCAAGAGCAGATCCATGAGCCGCAAGAATCTGAAGCCAAGGAGGATAACCAAAAAGATTATGAGGACCAACCTGCAGATTCAAGAGATGGGAGCGATACCGATACAGTAGATATGGACACTGGTGAATCAGACGATGACATCACGCCAAATCAGGCAGAGAATCCTGAGAAAAACATTTCTTCCCCTGTTTTAGAGAGTTTTGTACATAATTCTGAAACTCTCGATGTACAAGCTGATTCTCATATCAATAAAAAGTCCGATTTTCTGACTTCTGATTTTGTTCCTTTTCCCGATGCTTTGTTTGGAAAAGGAAAGAAAAACACCAAAAAGAATGTTGTCACTCCAGAAACCGAGCGATTATTGAAAGATCACATCATTCTGAACATTCCACTTCACGATGCCTTGGATCATTTTCCTACGCTCAAGAATCAGTTGAGGAACAAATGTACTACTCGTAGGAAAAAGAGATCACTAGTCGAGAAGCATATTTTGACCAAGGCAACTTCGTGTGCAATTCGAAACAAGGTACCTAAGAAGAAGAAAGATTCGAGAGCTCACTATGTCAATTGTCAGATTGAAGACACTACATTCCATCGAACTCTCTTAGATAATGGTTCCTCGATCAATTTACTTCCATCCTCTTTGCTTGATAAGCTCAAGCTAGGTCCTCTCTATAAATCACGAGCAATACTTCAGTTTGCAGATCGATCTATAAAGAGACCTAGAGGTGTGCTGAGGAACATTATCGTGACCGTTCATGGCTCGCAGTTTCCCGTGTACTTTACTGTCCTAGACACGACATGCTCTACACAGTTACACCTTGCTCCGATCATTCTCGGGAGGCCCTTTTTGCAGACAGCAAGAGCACTCTTTGATTATGATGCTGGGAAAGTATCATTCCGCACAGACAACGGAGAGATACATATTGAGTTGGAGAGAGAATGTAGCAGTCCTAGATCAGTATTGCCATTCACTTCAGAGGACACCAGTCTTGCAGAAGATCGCCAACACATAGATGAGACACAATCTCCTGATCTTGAGAGCATTTATTTTGATACCCATGATATCCTACATGAGGATAGGGTAGATCACTTGGTACCCAGTTCTTCAGATGATTGTTCACATATAGAGACAGATTTCATATCAGATTCAGATGAGCAATCACCTGCAGTAGATATCTCAGTGCCGCAGATTGAAAGTACACATATTACAGCACAAGAGTCAATCGATTACATTGCACAGATCATACAGTCTATTCAACGTAGAGAGTCGGATGGTGTGATGCTTACACATATATGACGTGTCGCTAAATGCGGTGTTTAATATGGTCACGTTGTAGCACGTGTACTTAGCGATTCGGTCAGAACCGAGAGAAGATCTCCGTGAAGAGTGTCTCGGCTTAATTTATATCCCGGACAAGTCCGGGGTCGAACGCAGGGAGGCAAAGGAACAACTTGGGTTTAATTTGCAAATTTAAGATCTAGATATCCAAACGGTATTTTTTTTAGATTTTTTTTATGCAAAAAGGATGCCAAAATGCACAATGCAAGTGAACTAATATACTAAGAAAGCACACAACTTAGCCAAATTAAGTTTAATGTCAAATCAGTTCAATTCAGCCAAATTATATTTTTCCTAGAATACTAATCCAGAGATGAACACAAAACACATTTTTTTGGAATTTTATGGGTTAAAATGCAATAACTAAAAATGCACACTTTTTATGGGTTTTTTCGCAATTTCTCACACAAACAGTAAGTAAAAATTATGAAAAATTTACTGGAACTAAAACATAATGCAAGGAGACTACAGTAATTTTTTTGGAATTTTCTGACAAAGTATGAATTTTTTATGGATTTTTTAGTAGAAACAGAGTGACAGTGAGTAAATAATTCCTAGTAAATCCACGTTATCAAATTAATAAGAGTGCGATTTATCTCATAAAGATATTTAGATGTAGAATCCAGGAGAATTGAAATTTCGCAAAAAGGATGTCCGTGGATTTAATTAAAAATCAAACACTAAATTCACTCTATAAATTATTACACGCACAAGACAACTCCATTTTAGATGAAATTTGGATAGAAAGTTCTTCACGCTTCAAGGCATCACATATAATTTTTTTGAAATTTTTAGAACAACCGTCTGTGAGATATAAATTTAAGAGTACTGAGTGGGTAAAATATGCAAAGTTTCAGTTAACCATTTTTAATTAATTACCCAACTAACATAAAAATACAAATAAATACTCACATTACAGAGGATAAGTTGCTCAACATATAAACATTTTTTATTGCACAAATTGATACAAAAACGAAGTCCAAATTAAGGCATGAACACAGGGTTGTCTTTGCAAAACAGAAAGATAATAATTACAACAAGATATGTACAAGGACCTCTTTGTAATTATAAAAACTACACAAGAACTTTATACAATTGTTACAATAAAAAAATTAAAATACCTTTCTTCTTCCTTGTGCAGGTGACGATGGTGGAACCCAAATCAGGGATGAGGTCGGCGGCGGCGGGCGGCTACGCGCGACCGGCGGAGGCGCGCTGGTCGCCGCGGTGGCGCGGCGGAGCTTTAGGAGGAAGGGAGCGGCGAGGAGGCCGCCGGTTGGTGGCCGTGGAGAGAAGGAACGGGGGGGGGCGGCGGCGGCGGGATGGGGCCGCTGACGGAGAGACGAGCGGCGGAGGTCGCAGGCGGCTGGGGTGGCGACGCCGTTCACGTGGCCGCGAGGGGTCGGAGGTGCAGCAGGCGGCTGGGAGGCCGCCGGCTGGCGGCAGTTGGGCGGAGGAGGCGGCGGCGGTGGGTTCTCCCACCGCTGCTGCTTGCTGCCCCTTTTTTTTTATTTTTTTTTAATTTTTTTTATCAATTTCTGCTGTTCTAAAAGATTTCTTTTTTTTTGTTTTACTTTGTTTTATATTTTTTTTAATAATTTTGTTTAACAGGAATGCAAATAAAAAAAACAAAGATGGTGTGGGGATGGTAAAATGGAGATGGCGATAAAAAAAATGCTATGATGATGGTGCTAAACAAAAAACCCTTTTTTTTTTGTTTTTCTAATTTTTTTTAAATTTTCTTTAAATGAGAATATTTACACAAAAAAAGAAAGGGAACAAAAAACGGTGATGTGGAGATGATATAAAATGTTGGTGGTAGTGGTAATGAAGATGAAATAAACAAATGATGGATTTTTGTGAGGGGAAATGATGTGCTAAAAAAAATTTGCAAAAAGACCAGATAAACTAAAATTACCTACGATGAACGCGGATGCCTATGGAGTGCTCGTGAGAGCACGGTCTTCGCTCGAATCGCCGGCGCGCGATGAGCTCGAGCAACGGATCACACCGGAGAGAGGGCCGTCGTCGCTCGACCGCGGTTGCGTCGCTGTCACCGATTCAACTCTGGGAACTTGGCTCTCCTCACATAAAGATGGATCAAGGGCAAATTGAGGAGGATGGAATGTATATATAGATGATGAAATGAGAAGTTATTATGTGGGTGGAGTTGAATGGGAAGTTGGATTATTAATGGAGTTGAATGGGAGGTTTAAGAAATGGTGGAGTTGAATGGGAAGTTGGTGGTGGAAGAGAGTTGAATGGTGGTTATTGTAGAGAATGTAAAATAATTAAATAAATAAAATGAAATAAAGTAGGCTACTTTAATTACAACAAAATAAAGAAGGAAAAAAATAATGGTGAATTTACAAGTGAATACAAAACACCATGTACACATTTTTTTACTTTTCTAATAAGTAATTTTTTTTGTCTTTTTAATAAGAGATATTTACAATGGAAAAATACAATAAAATACTACAATTAAAATACAACACAAGTATGATTTTTTTGTATTTTTAGTAATTAAGAAAGATAAAATAAAAATTAAAGAAAGAATGAATATATACATGGTATACAATGTACATCTAGGTCCCAAAACCCAACTTTTGCAAATGAGCTCCGATTTTAATGAAACCACTTCCGTTGGATAGATAATTTTCTAACTTGAACTTTAAAAGTGAGTTTGGTGAATTTGGAGTTCATACGGAGCGGGAATTTAGCTTGGAAGTTGGTCTTTACGGCTTTTTCCCATTGGGATCTAGGAGCATTTATTTGAGATATAATTGGTTTTGTATTTTTGTATTTTTATATACATTCTTATGGACAGGTTAGAGAAAGAATTAGCCTAAAAGGAGTTGAAATGAAATTATTAAAAATACATGAAGTTTTGAGCTATTTACATGTATAAAACTCCTTTATTTTTGCGCTTTTTATGTGTAATTTATTTTGTACAATCTAATATACAATAATTAGTGTGTTTTATTTACAAGAGTCATTTTGTTAATTTATGAATTTTATGAACATTTTTCTGGGATTTTACTCTGGGATTTTGCTAAGATCAAGATATTGAGATGATGAATCGTGGATTCATCACCCCCCTATACTTAAACTTTGCTAGTCCTCGAGCAAATAAAGAATGAATAAGTTGGATTAACCCTGACTGTGCATGTGAATACAAGACTTGATCCGTTCAAGAACTCTTGGTTTTAGAGATCCTAAAATTCTAAGCTGAACCAAGCTCTAGTCAAAAGGTACCCAATTTCCCTAAT
Organism: Ottelia alismoides; assembly: GCA_037367405.1. Classification (NCBI taxonomy): domain Eukaryota; kingdom Viridiplantae; phylum Streptophyta; class Magnoliopsida; order Alismatales; family Hydrocharitaceae; genus Ottelia; species Ottelia alismoides. The sequence continues at coordinate 59,398 of JAZKJV010007248.1, read as the reverse complement.
CATCAGACTCTCTTTGTATACGTATATATAAGGGATATGACTTTAAGTGTTGACTGCAGTTACAAGAGTAGAGTCACAACGTCACCCAAGGTTCCAGTCCAAGAGACTCTCCTATGGACTCGATCCTCAACACTAGGGAATAAATCATTTCTTGCATCCAATCCACCGTCTCTTTAGTTGTCAGACTTAAAAGTGTAGATGGAAGGCCAGTTGATGGAGGGCATAGGATTGTGTCATTTCTTCTCTCCCTCTCATTGGAACAAGGATCCTCTCAAGTGCCTTATTACGCAACACATTTTTTTTGGTGTTGATCAGTGCGTCCGTCAAGAGAAGTTGGAGCCGTCTGCACTTGTTTTCCTGGGAGTACACCGGGGTGTGCCTTTTTTGAGTACCTATCGTACCTTCTACACCCAGACTTGTAGCATTTACGATGCAGAGCCCTTTTTTGGTGCAAGCCCGACTCCTGGTCCTAATAGCGGTGGTCCAAGTGGACACTTTGAAATGGTTGGGAGCGCTCGCCTTTGGTGGAAGCTCTTTTGATAATTGACTTTGTAGAATGAGAGCTTTTTGTTTGACATTTCATTGCTTTGTAGTATTTGTGGCTAGCTCCACTGCTTTTACCAAGAGTTGGCGCACACTGATCAACAATTTTTTTATTTTATCACACCCTGGCACATAGGTAAATATCAAGAGATAGTATAAGAACCATGTTCTCATACTGGCTAAATGTGCTGACACTCAGGTTTCATGAAGCCTTCAATGATTTTATCCCATCCTCGAGCATCATTAAATCAAGTCCAAACTCAAATCCCTCATCCCAGTTCCTCAAGTGAAATTACAACTCATCTCATCATAACTGCAGTCGTCTATGTGAGGTGCAGATCATATTCTTAAGGTAGAGACTAAGCATGCAATATAGCACACACATCTTTCAAACTAGGGAAATGTGAATAATTAAGTCAAGGACCCTAATGACTAAGGCTGGTTAACTCAAAATCTCAAGACCTCATAAACCAAGTGTTCTTGAACATCACTAGTCTTGTGTGAAAGTGAATTGTGTCAGGGATTAAACCAACTTATTAGTTAGTTTTTTTTTTTAGTTTTCACAAAGGTTTTCTTTTTTTGTTGACAAACAAAGGCAAAGAAGAAGTTTTTTTTTGTTAGAAAAGTTTTGCTTTTTTTTTCAAGAGTTTTTTTTTTTGAAAAAGATAGGTAAATAAGAAAAGATTCTTTTTTTTTATAGCAAAAGAGGATTTTTTTTTGAAAGTTTTTTTTTCTTAGCAAATAAGGAAAAAGAGTTTTTTTTGTTTTACCCACCCCATAATTATTGTATAATATATACAAAAAATACGTGAAAGTACGAGCTATGGGTAAAGTATATATGTAATATATACACGCCCCCCTATACTTAGCTTGTGCTATGTCCTCATGGCACTAGGTGACAAAAAGACATAGCTCGTACTAAGCGTAGGAAAGCTAAAATAACAAAAAGTATAGAAGTCGATCCGCCCCCCTATACTTAGGCTCTGGACAGCCTAAGTGTAGAAGAAGAGCAAAAAATGGGGCGGACGAGGTCAAGAGGAGAAATGATGAGTAAATACACATGGCGGGCATCGTCCCCCCCTATACTTAGGCTTTGGTCAGCCTAAGTATAGGACAAGAGTAAGTGTGAGAACCGACGTGATCTTGAGAATATACAAAGAAGGGAGAATATGTACAAGAGTGATTGAATCTTCTAAGATGTTGAATCTTGATGCTGCATCTTCATGAAGAGTAATAAGATGTATCTGCTCTGTGCTCACTCTGTATGAAGTTGATGACCTCGACTTGGACTAACTGCTCTTTGGAATCAACAAAATGCTTCAACAGTTGTCCATTCACCACATGAGATTGTGCACCATCTGTGAGATCAGATATCCTTACACTTCCATTCTCGTGCACTTTCTTAACCACAAAGGGACCCGTCCATTTAGATTTGAGCTTCCCATGGAACATCTTCAACCTGGCATTGAACAACCATACCTTTTGTCCAGGGACAAAGTCTTTGCACCTAATGTGCTGATCATGCCATCTCTTTACTTTGTCCTTATAAATCAAACTGTTGTCATATGCCCTGTTTCGGATTTCCACGAGCTCGTTCAAGTTCAAGTCTCGGCAAAGCTTCCCTAGGTGACAACTCCAATTAATCTTCTTAATTGCCCATTCGGATTTATGAATCAATTCTGCGGGCAAATGGCATGGCTTGCCATAGATCATTCTAAATGGTGAAGTACCCAATGGTGTCTTGTAGGCTGTCCTATAGGCCCACAGAACTTGGTCCAAGAGCTGAGACCAGTTCTTCCTATCGGGACGAACCAATTTCTGCCAAATACTCTTCACCTCTCTGTTCGAAACTCTGCCATGCCGTTGGACTGTGGGTGGTAAGGACTAGTAACTCTATGATCAAATCCATAGTCCTTAGCTAAAGATCTCATATCTCGATTCACAAAATGGCTACCCCCATCAGAAATCAAAACTTTTGACACCCCGAACCTAGCAATAATATGGTCTTTCACAAACTTACAGACAGTCTTGCTGTCTGCGGTTCGGGTTGGGATAGCCTCCACCCACCTAGATAAATAATCAACCGCCAACAAAATATACTCATGTCCATGGCTGTTGGGAAAGGGACCCATAAAATCTATGCCCCATGCATCAAAAACATCACAAATAATCATCGGTTGCATGGGCATCTCATCTCTCTGTCCAACTGTCCCTCCCATCCTTTGACAGATCGGGCATGACCGTACAAAATCAATGGCATCTCTAAACAAGGTCGGCCAATACAATCCACATTGAAGTACCTTGTGAGCGGTTCTCTTTCCCGAATGGTGTCCTCCAGCCTCAAGTGAATGACAATATGTGAGGACACTTTGGTATTCCTCCTGAGGAATACACCTTCTCCAAACACAATCCGGTCCTTCGAAGAAAAGGAAAGGATCGTCCCAGTGGTATCTCCTCGAATCCGACTTCAGTCGATCAATACTTCTCCTAGTCCAACCATGGGGAACCTGCTTGGAGACAAGATAGTTCACCATGTTGGCATACCACGGGAGGGAGTCAATAACACAAATTGACTCATCTGGGAAGGTCTCTCTAATCCGCTCATGATCAGGAGAATCCTTAAGTTCAATCCGAGAAAGGTGATCAGCCACAACATTCTTCACTCCAGGTTTATCTTTTATCTCCAAATCAAATTCCTGGAGGAGTAAAATCCACCTAAGAAGACGCGCCTTCGCGTCCTTCTTTTCCATTAAGTATCGAATGGCTGTATGATCAGTATATATTGTCACCTTAGAGCCCAAAATATATGATCTGAACTTCTCGAGGGCCCATACTACTGCGAGCATTTCCTTTTCAGTCACTGTATAATTTTTCTGTGTAGGATCTAAAACTTTGCTCGCATAGTCAATCGCAAACGGAATCCCCTCTCATCGTTGTCCTAACACAGCTCCTATAGCGAAATCTGAAGCGTCAGTCATGATCTCAAAGGGGAGAGACCAGTCAGGAGCTTGTAGAATAGGCGAGGTACAAATCTTCCTTTTCAAGAGCTCAAAGGCCTCCAGACACCTGTGATCTACAATGAACTCTATGTCTTTCCCTAAGAGCTCAGTCAGTGGGCGGGCGATCTTTGAAAAATCTTGAATGAATCTCCTATAGAATCCAACATGCCCTAAGAATGACCGCACTGACTTCACGTTGGTAGGTGGATCGAGTTTCTTGATCACCTCCACCTTGGCAGGGTCAACCTCCATTCCCCTTTTGGAGATGACATGCCCCAACACGATACCCTCCGTCACCATAAAGTGACTCTTCTCCCAGGAGAGTACCAGATTCACCTCTCTACACCTCGTGAGGACTCGGTCCAAGTGCGCTAAACATGTATCAAAAGAATCACCATGGACCGAGAAGTCATCCATGAACACTTCCAGGAAATCTCCCACCATCTCGGCAAATATGGCTATCATGCACCGCTGAAATGTGCCCGGGGCATTACAGAGCCCGAATGGCATGCGCCTGAAAGCATAAGTGCCGAATGGACATGTGAATGTGGTCTTTTCCTGGTCCTCCGGGGCTATGGCCACCTGGTTGTAGCCTGAGTACCCGTCAAGAAAACAGAAGAACTCTTTCCCTGCGAGTCTCTCCAAGATCTGATCAATAAAAGGCAAGGGAAAGTGATCTTTCTTGGTCGCAGCATTCAGGCATCTGTAGTCAACACAGACACGCCACGACGTGGGTACTCGTGTCGCGATCTCGACCCCCTCCTCGTTGGTGACCATCTGAATTCCCTACTTCTTCGGGACAACATGAAATGGGGCCACCCACTTGGAGTCAGAAATAGGGTATATAAACCCTGCCTTGCACCATTTCTCAATTTCATTCTTCACCACTTCCCGTAGATTGGGGTTAAGTCTCCTCTGAAACTCACGGGAAGGTCTCACGTTATCCTCAGTAAAAATGTGGTGCGAGCAGAGAGCGGGGTTGATGCCCACGACATCCGATACTGTCCAGCCTATTGCTTTGCGGTTCCTCTCTAAGACTTCTAACAACCTAGACTCCTGCTCTAAAGTCAAGTCTGAGCTAATGATGACAGGATATCTCTCTTTGGGTCCCGCAAGAAAGGCATACTTAAGTGTAGGAGGTAGTGATTTCAGTTCTGGCAATGTGGTATCATCAAGCAGATCTGGCTGAACTGAATCTGAATCTGGTTCCGTGCTGCATGAAGGTAGGCTAAGCTGAGTAGTACTCGCCACCAAATCAGAAGTATCGGGAGTCGGATCGTCAAAAGTATCCAAACAATCGGCAAAAGCCACGTCCGACTCGTCATCTATGTCCCATGATTGTTCCGAAGAGGATGGAACTGACAGATCCGGATGGATCTCTAAGTCATCATGAGAATAGGTTGATGCATCTCTAGCAAGATCAGACAACACCTGGCAAACTGCGTCATGCACTATATCCTCTCCAGATGAAAGGGTCTCGCTCTGTCCTGAAGGAATCTGTCCCCAAATCCCAACTGTGCTAATCATACTGCAGTCTGCCTCTGAAGATGAGTACTCTGTGCTACTCTCTGAATCAGGTCGCTGACACTTGGTTTGCTTCATCTCTAGGTTCACCTCTCCGCCTGGAGAACGGAACTTCATCATTCCCGTACCATAATCGAAAGCTGCGCCTGCAGTCCTAAGGAAGGGTCGCCCGAGAATGATCTGAGATTCTCTCCAATGATTGGGGGTCTCCATGTCTAAGACTGTGAAGTCCACCTGATAGTTCTGCCCCTCAATCGAGATAACAACGTTCTTCACTTCTCCCTTAGGTCTCTTCATTGAACGATCTGCGAATTGGAGTAAAGCTCTAGATTTGCGAAGTGGTCCCAACTCCAATTTCTGATATAAGGCTAAGGGAAGTAAGTTGATCGAAGAACCGTTATCTAAGAGTGTGCGTGCAAACGCAATGTCGTCAATACGACTCTCCACATAATGAGCACCCATGTCTCTCTTTTTCTTTGGCAAAGTCTGATTCTTGAGACAATAGCTTGTGGCTACTGATAAGACATGTGTCTTTATATTTCGGTTGTCTTTCTTCCTGCTAACCCTTGTAGGTGTGCATCTCACCTTAAGGTATTTCTGGAATGCAGGATGGTTAGCCACATATTCATCAAATGGAACCTTAACTGTGATGTTTTCTTTACAAAACCGTGCCATGTCGGGGTCATCTTTCTGAATCTTTTTGATGCGCTTTCCTGCCGTAAGAGCACGAGGGAAAGGGATTGAAGCTAAGGAAACAGAGGATGAAGAATCTGAATCATGAACTGAAAGATCATTCTTTGCATTAACGGAAACAGAGTTCTTCATACAAGAATCTTTTTGATGCAACATGGACTCGAAATCAAAACTATCTACTAAAGGTTGTGGAATAGAAGCTGGAGTGGTATCCGCCACAACCGGAGATGCAAGGTCCTCCGTAGACTCAGAAGAATATCCATGCTGACGATGCTGCATACGTACTCTCCTTCTCCTCTCGGCTCCCTGAGTAGAAATCCTCGAATGGTGCTGATGGGGCTCTGAAATATGATGCCTCTCCTCCTCGTCCTCTGAAGACTCCTCAGGTAGAGCTCCAGAGATGCCCCTCCTCATGTCCCTCGCCCGGTCAGGTACGACCACGGTCCTTCCGCTCCTGAGTGACATGTGGTTAGCCTCGTCACACGAAAGAATCTCATGTTCATATTTAGGAGATGCTGAATAGTATACCTGACCAAAGTGCTGCTGAGAACTAGAACGGTTCAGGCTATTGGGGTTAGCCTGAACTTGGGCTGGGATCGAGGTAGAGGGTGCAGTCTGCTCGTCTCGCCATCTGGACAGGCGGTTAACATCCACCCGTAAGTCCTGAACCTCGTTCCTGTAGGAACGTAGCTCGTCGAGTATCTGTTGCTGAATATCCACGGGACTAGACGATGAAGGAAGTGGATAAGACTGGGAAGAAGAACGGGAAGACTGGCCCTGCTGGCCAGTGTACTGCCTCTGCTGCTGCTGCTGGGGTTGCGGGCCCTGCTGGCCCGTCTGGTAATGGCCCTGTCGGCCATACTGCTGGTACTGCTGCCTCTGCTGCTGGGGTGGATGGAATCCAGGGCTCTGCTGTGAAGGAGGTGGTGCGGAGGTGAATGCGGTGTTGTGAAAGGTCGGGGGACGCTGATAGGTCTGTCGGTCTCCCGTACTTCCCTGCCTGGCAGGGTCCTGAGTATACCATATCCCATTCACCTCCCAAACTGGTGGAGGCTCCTCCTGGACTGTCTCTGCTACTGGAGGTGGCTGCTGGAAAGAGTGGGTGTAGGATTGGTCCTGCTCCCACGGCTGGGGTTGCCCTGACACCAATTGCTCCTGAACATGGTGAACTCGGTAAATGGGAGCAGCGGGTGTAGTCACGGCAGGTATCTTTATCTTAGATACCTTCTCAGTCAACTCCTCCATCTGTTTTGGAAGTTTGGAGACGCTCCGGTCTAACTCATCAATCCTCCTGTCGATCCTCTCGACTACAGTAAGCTTGTCAGCCAAAAGTCCCATGCTAGGGATCACGTCCTGAGAGAGATCGACTACAGCTGCTTTTCCCCCTCCATATGAAAGTGAACTGGGGGATGGTGTATAGGCCCTGCTGGCCATCTGTGAGCGGCTAGTTTCAGCCATCTGCTCGAATACCCTCCAGACGGTATCCGCTCCTCGTGATGTATAGCTGCCTCCACAGGCAGCGCTCACTAAACCCTGCATCTCAGGGTTGAGACCAGTGAAGAAGGATTGGACCAAGATGTTTTCATCTAATCTATGACAAGGGCACTTTTGCAGGATGTCCTTGAATCTTTCCCAAGCATCACAGAAGGCTTCATTGGGTAATTGGGAAAAACTCGTAATTCGCGTCCTCATCATGTTAGTTCTACTCAACGGGTAGAACTTCTTTAGGAATAGGTCCTTGAACTGGGCATAAGTGGTGACGATGATTCCAAGATTCTTCACCTAGTAATCGGCTTTTCCACCCAAGGCAAATGGAAGGACTTTGAGCCTAATATAATCCTGGCTAACATTGTTATGTTTGAGGTTAGCACAGATGAGCTCAAAGTCCCTTAGGAATGCATATGGCTCCTCAGAAGCATTCCCATCAAAATGTGGCAGCAGGTTCAGGAAATGCGGCTTCAATTCAAAATCAACCTCGGGTTCGGCCGGACTCAAGTAGTTATGAATTTGATATTGTCCGGGGTTATATGCCGCATCCATTGGTAGTTGGACCCCAACATTTAACTGTCCCAACTGAGTTCTCAGTAATGCTTGTTGCTGCTCAGATGCAGCTAATCGGGCAAGTATCATTTTCATCGGGTCTTCATGGTTCTCTTCTTCCTCTTCTTTCTTCTTTGGAGGCATTTTACTCGTGTCTTCTATATGGCCTGAATCAGCAATGTGTTCTTTATTAGAAGAGGATTTATTAATCACGATATTCTCACCAAGGCGATGGTCTTCCTCGGTGAGGTGGGAAGAGAGAAATGGGATGGTTTGAGGGTAACCATCCCGAGAGTGAGTGATCCTGGGCTCAAGAGGGTCATGAGTCCAGGTTGGTCCAAGTTGCGCTTGGACCTTTGAAGACATACTTTTTGAAGGGTTCAACGAGAGGTTCGCAAAGTCCGAATAAATATCCCCCCAATCAGTCATCTTCGATGTCAAAAGAACCGATTAGATCACGATAATCAATGAGGCGCTAGTTCTACGGTGCACGTAAATGTGCGGAATGAACTCACACAATACAAACGCAATTCAAACCCCCAATTTCACCAACTCAACACATGATGGCCGTAAGAGTTCGGCCGATTTATCTGGTCAATTTTAGTTGGTGAGAATACAATCTTGGAAAGATTAACGAGCTGTTAGGTGCCCGTATTTTCCTACAGACTGGCCCGGTTCTTACGACTAGTTTGACCTACTTTCAGCCAGTATAGGAGTAAGTACGGACCGTAAAAATACGGCTACCCGTTCCTTGAGGACTAAGGCGTCCTCTAAACCTCCCACTCTGCTAAGGAAGTCCGGACCGTTTACCGGCTACCCGTAAATCCTCACTGAAAAGTAGCTAATCGCCTAAAATGAAAGAACCAGTAGTAAGTAAGAAATCCGGACTTGGCTCTATCCTAGGGTCGTCTCTCTCTCACTTGCAATTAAAACAAACAATGAGGGCTTTATGCACCCGAGAACAAGGGTTCTTTTTATTCCAATTAATTAGATCGACCCGCTCAATTCAGTCCCAATTTTAGAGTTAGGTTATCACTTGAATTTTATGTGAACACACAAGCACGTCTACCGTTCAGTCCCAATTTCCTTTTGACCTTAAGTTATAAAACAAGATGGGAATCGGAAATCAGAATGCAAACGAGAAACTATGATGCATGCTCAGAAGGAGGTATACTTACAGTGAATCCCAGCACTCTTCATGCGTTATGCAGAACAGAATTTGTAAATATTACACTAAATGCATGCAGATCGAGAAAACCGCACCTAAACAATATACTATTAGCGGGGAAGAATTGATTTGATTTTGAGCTAAGTAGTACGTGTCTATGTGCGTCTCATTATGAATCTTATAAGATATGTGAATCTTCTAAGATATGTGTGGCCTAAATTACGATGGGCACAAGCAAATTTGAATCTAAACTACCGTGTGCCTAATCCTTAATTTCGCCACTCAAGTCAAGCCCCACCCTCGCCGGAGAGTGAAACAGGCTCGACACACCACAAATAAAGTCCAAGTCTTTTTACATGCGTGAGCTCTCAAACAAGAGCCGCTAGAAAGGAGCAACTACCTAAATAATTACAATAATTTACAAAAAAATTCTCTCAAAAATAAATAAATTGTCCTCGCGCTTCAACAATCGGCTCGCGTCGCGTCCGTCGACCTCCGATGCACTCCAAGTCCACCGGGCCCTCGCAAGGAAAAAGAGATTTATATTAGAGAGGTAAACAATAAAATATATACAAGAATATGAAGACAAATAATTGAAAGGAAATGGATTAATTACAAGTGGGCTCGGGGGTCAGACTACCCGAGTAAATGGAAAACTAAATCCAAATTTTTAAACTAATCCCTAAGCCGTTTGCCTCCCCGGCAACGGCGCCATCTGACGTGTCGCTAAATGCGGTGTTTAATATGGTCACGTTGTAGCATGTGTACTTAGCGATTCGGTCAGAACCGAGAGAAGATCTCCGTGAAGAGTGTCTCGGCTTAATTTATATCCCGGGCAAGTCCGGGGTCGAACGCAGGGAGGCAAAGGAACAACTTGGGTTTAATTTGCAAATTTAAGATCTAGATATCCAAACGGTATTTTTTTTAGATTTTTTTTATGCAAAAAGGATGCCAAAATGCACAATGCAAGTGAACTAATATACTAAGAAAGCACACAACTTAGCCAAATTAAGTTTAATGTCAAATCAGTTCAATTCAGCCAAATTATATTTTTCCTAGAATACTAATCCAGAGATGAACACAAAACGCATTTTTTTGGAATTTTATGGGTTAAAATGCAATAACTAAAAATGCACACTTTTTATGGGTTTTTTCGCAATTTCTCACACAAACAGTAAGTAAAAATTATGAAAAATTTACTGGAACTAAAACATCATGCAAGGAGACTACAGTAATATTTTTGGAATTCTCTGACAAAGTATGAATTTTTTATGGATTTTTTAGTAGAAACAGAGTGACAGTGAGTAAATAATTCCTAGTAAATCCACGTTATCAAATTAATAAGAGTGCGATTTATCTCATAAAGATATTTAGATGTAGAATCCAGGAGAATTGAAATTTCGCAAAAAGGATGTCCTTGGATTTAATTAAAAATCAAACACTAAATTCACTCTATAAATTATTACACGCACAAGACAACTCCATTTTAGATGAAATTTGGACAGAAAGTTCTTCACGCTTCAAGGCATCACATATAATTTTTTTGAAATTTTTAGAACAACCGTGTGTGAGATATAAATTTAAGAGTACTGAGTGGGTAAAATATGCAAAGTTTCAGTTAACCATTTTTAATTAATTACCCAACTAACATAAAAATACAAATAAATACTCACATTACAGAGGATAAGTTGCTCAACATATAAACATTTTTTATTGCACAAATTGATACAAAAACGAAGTCCAAATTAAGGCATGGACACAGGGTTGTCTTTGCAAAACAGAAAGACAATAATTACAACAAGATATGTACAAGGACCTCTTTGTAATTATAAAAACTACACAAGAACTTTATACAATTGTTACAATAAAAAAATTAAAATACCTTTCTTCTTCCTTGTGCAGGTGACGATGGTGGAACCCAAATCAGGGATGAGGTCGGCGGCGGCGGGCGGCTACGCGCGACCGGCGGAGGCGCGCTGGTCGCCGCGGTGGCGCGGCGGAGCTTTAGGAGGAAGGGAGCGGCGAGGAGGCCGCCGGTTGGTGGCCGTGGAGAGAAGGAACGGGGGGGGGGCGGCGGCGGCGGGATGGGGCCGCTGACGGAGAGACGAGCGGCGGAGGTCGCGGGCGGCTGGGGTGGCGGCGCCGTTCGCGTGGCCGCGAGGGGTCGGAGGTGCAGCAGGCGGCTGGGAGGCCGCCGGCTGGCGGCAGTTGGGCGGAGGAGGCGGCGGCGGTGGGTTCTCCCACCGCTGCTGCTTGCTGCCCCTTTTTTTTTGATTTTTTTTTAATTTTTTTATCAATTTCTGCTGTTCTAAAAGATTTCTTTTTTTTGTTTTAATTTGTTTTATATTTTTTTTAATAATTTTGTTTAACAGGAATGCAAATAAAAAAAAAACAAAGATGGTGTGGGGATGGTAAAATGGAGATGGTGATAAAAAAAATGCTATGATGATGGTGCTAAACAAAAAACCCTTTTTTTTTGTTTTTCTAATTTTTTTTAAATTTTCTTTAAATGAGAATATTTACACAAAAAAAGAAAGGGAACAAAAAACGGTGATGTGGAGATGATATAAAATGTTGGTGGTAGTGGTAATGAAGATGAAATAAACAAATGATGGATTTTTGTGAGGGGAAATGATGTGCTAAAAAAAATTTGCAAAAAGACCAGATAAACTAAAATTACCTACGATGAACGCGGATGCCTATGGAGTGCTCGTGAGAGCACGGTCTTCGCTCGAATCGCCGGCGCGCGATGAGCTCGAGCAGCGCGCGGTTGCGGCTGCGATGTTGGCCAAAAAACCAACGGATCACACCGGAGAGAGGGCCGTCGTCGCTCGACCGCGGTTGCGTCGCTGTCACCGATTCAACTCTGGGAACTTGGCTCTCCTCACATAAAGATGGATCAAGGGCAAATTGAGGAGGATGGAATGTATATATAGATGATGAAATGAGAAGTTATTATGTGGGTGGAGTTGAATGGGAAGTTGGATTATTAATGGAGTTGAATGGGAGGTTTAAGAAATGGTGGAGTTGAATGGGAAGTTGGTGGTGGAAGAGAGTTGAATGGTGGTTATTGTAGAGAATGTAAAATAATTAAATAAATAAAATGAAATAAAGTAGGCTACTTTAGTTACAACAAAATAAAGAAGGAAAAAAAATAATGGTGAATTTACAAGTGAATACAAAACACCATGTACACATTTTTTTACTTTTCTAATAAGTAATTTTTTTTGTCTTTTTAATAAGAGATATTTACAACGGAAAAATACAATATAATACTACAATTAAAATACAACACAAGTATGATTTTTTGTATTTTTAGTAATTAAGAAAGATAAAATAAAAATTAAAGAAAGAATGAATATATACATGGTATACAATGTACATCTAGGTCCCAAAACCCAACTTTTGCAAATGAGCTCCGATTTTAATGAAACCACTTCCGTTGGATAGATAATTTTCTAACTTGAACTTTAAAAGGGAGTTTGGTGAATTTGGAGTTCATACGGAGCGGGAATTTAGCTTGGAAGTTGGTCTTTACGGCTTTTTCCCATTGGGATCTAGGAGCATTTATTTGAGATATAATTGGTTTTGTATTTTTATATTTTTATATACATTTTTATGGACAGGTTAGAGAAAGAATTAGCCTAAAAGGAGTTGAAATGAAATTATTAAAAATACATGAAGTTTTGAGCTATTTACATGTATAAAACTCCTTTATTTTTGCGGCTTTTTATGTGTAATTTATTTTGTACAATCTAATATACAATAATTAGTGTGTTTTATTTACAAGAGTCATTTTGTTAATTTATGGATTTTATGAACATTTTTCTGGGATTTTACTCTGGGATTTTGCTAAGATCAAGATATTGAGATGATGAATCGTGGATTCATCAATATAGACACCTTCTGCAGTCAAATTCCAGAGACGCATATTTCAGAAAAGAGAGTTATGCCATGTACAGAGTTCAATTACAGAGAAAGCTTTACTTTTTCAACCAACGATCAGTATGCACATTTATTTTTCTTTCAAAAGAGTTCCTGCGAGGACCTATTTGCAGAACAATTTTAATAGTTTTCTTACGCTTATACCCCTAGGCTGTAGGGGATATGTGGACCTACTTTCGACCTTATTTTTCAGAGATTTTTTTGGGGTAGTTACATAACTACCTCGCAAGCTTTCATTGAATTTTTGTGCGATTCTATCATGTTTTTATCGAGTTTTAATTCTTCGAAAACTGCATTCATTTTATTTTGTTTTCGTGTGTAGTTCGAGCCCGCCGCTCGACCCGTTCTTCCTACTATATTGTATCACCTACTTATATTTCACCTATTATATAAAAAAATAAATCTTATGAATAATATCCCTTTTGAAAATTAAATAAAAATTTGAAAAGATTAAAATCAAATAAAAAATTAAAAATAAAAATTAAATAAAAAGTGTTTCTTTGCTCTGATAACTTTAAGAAGAGATAAAACAAAATTGCAAAAATATTTCCTTAAAAAAATCAAAGTCTTCTATTCTGCCTCATTGAGTTCGACCCATTCACACTCACCTAGATAAATAATTAGTGTAGGTTTTCTTCTGAAAACTGAATTTGTTTGATAGACTAAGATCTTTTCGCGGCTTTTTCTACACCGACATCTTTATTCTCTAAAAAAGCCGTGATCTGATTTTAGACTTATCACACATGCCTCAGGGTATAATTCACTCTTTATCCCGCATATTTTGATATTTCATTTTAGTCCAATAAATAAATATTATAGTTAAGATATTTTGTATTTTGGACCTTGTGTTTTTATATATTTGCATTTCTCCCTCTCAATGAGTGGCATGCGTATGTCTATGTGACCTTTAGGTTATTTACATTGTATGCCCGGCGCTTTTTATTTGTTATGAGATGATTGGCATGTTTTTAGTAATTGCATATATGCCCCTGTAAGTCTGGATCACATGTGTCGCATGTGCTTGATTGGGATTTTTTGCAGATTAAGCCCTAGGCTTTTTAATCGTGTTATTGTTTCGCACAGAAACTTATTTTATTTGTAAATTGATCCCCGTGAATTGTGCTTAATTATATGTGTTGTATTTTGGACTTAATAAATAGCTAATTATTCGAAAAATCACTTGAAAATTACCATTAATTCCTATTGGTGCATAATATTTACTACGATTTTCTTTGATTAATTTCTTTGCATTTATTATTTTTGAAAAATAAAAACCCCCTAAAAATATCCCTATTAGCCCTAAAAAAATTACAAAATTCGAAAAAGTTTTAAAAATTCCAAAAAATCCTATTAGGGTCTATTTGTTTGTTTTATTTAAGTATTAACTTTGTTTGAAAATTCCCTACAAAAACCCTAAAAATTGCAAAACACCTAAAACCTTGTAAAAATTATATAAAATGATAAAAAAATTTAAAAATTCCATTTTCAGTTCTGTTTGTAGGTTTTTATTTGTATTTTCTCATAAATTTGCTAACAAGGTCTTTGAGGTATTTTAGATACTTCTAATTTGCAATTTGATCATGGTTGTGCACTGTTTACATTTTCGAGCCTTAATTTATTTTTAGAAAACCACAAAAATACTAGAAAAATCCCAAAAAATACAAAAATGCTTTAAAACCTCAAAACCCTAAAAATATTTTTATCCTAATTTTCTGAGCATTTTTAGCTTTATTGGAAAATACAAAAAATTATTATGCTTTTTTATCTTTGTTGTTTGTTGATTTTGTTTCCTTATTAAAAATAAAAAAAATTGCAAAATTAAAAACCACTAAAAAGTTCTTTTATTTTATTTTTGAGATTTGACTACTTCGTAGATTTTTCATGTTCCTTGTGTTCGACCCTGGTTGCTATACCAAGTAAAAATAAATAGCAAACCACTTACATTTTTGTGATTGGTTGATTTATTTTGAATGGTTTATTTTTCTTGCTAATTACGCTTGGTGATTGGGGTCGCAACGACCCTTGATATTATTTAACCTGATTTGCCTGGTGTGTCATCAAAGATCACGACTATATTGTAGAAGGTCGTCCGCCTAGATCAAAAGGATTGGTCACAACTTATGGACTCGGTCTTGTGCGCCTATCGGACTTCCTTCAAGACACTTTGGGTACATCTCCCTTTTGTCTCGTTTATGGAAAGCCATGACATTTACCTGTGGACATCAAGCACAAGTCACTATGGACAACCAATAAGTTATTATTGGATTCCAAGAGCATAGGAGATCAAAGGAATGCAGAGTTGGCAACCCTGGAGGAGTTGAGAGATACAACCTTCTCGAGTAGCCTACAATACAAGGAGAGAGTAAAGATATGGCATGATTCTTAGGAAATGGAATTAAGATTCTTCATGTCTTTAGACTTAATTCTTTTGGCACCACAAGACTCACTTCAGTGTCATCTTCCTAAGTAGAGTACTTCGGAGCACACACATGATTATTATCGACAATGACCTATCTTGCACACATACACTTACTCCTTCAAACCTCAGTTGAAGTTGTAGAGGGCTGGATTTATCGATATGAGACACAAGCCAATGGAAACATCGATAGTCACGCATTTGTGGCCATTGTACCCCAACCCGATCCAGTAGAAGCGAGGTCTAAAGATAGAGTGTTGAGATTTGCAATAAAGCTTCAAAAGAGGGATAGTCAACTGGCTCAAGAGGAAAAACTCCTTATGTACAAGTTGTACCTTGTATATATTCAAAAAAATGTGCAAAAATCAATAACCCCAAAAAAGTGGACAGGCATGATTGAAGGTACAATGTCTGCCTGTGTATGTACATTTGTATAGACAAATAAGAAAGCTCGATCTTACAAGTCAGATATTTATGAGCACACAGTTGGATGGCTTGGCTACACTGGTCATGCATCCAATGATAGGTAGCTGCACTGGCTACCATCCATTCTTCTTTCAACCTCCTCTTCTTGAGCTGGTTGCACTTGAACTTAGAAGGGAATACCCCGCTTCTCAAGGAAAGAGTTATTGAATTAGGGTCAACATGTTGGAGAAGACTGACTTTTACCGCTTCATCCGAGGAGAGCTACATATCACTTACATTGTACAAGAAAGATACATAGTCATAAGGGTTTTCATATGATTTGATCTATTTTGACCTTGCTATTTAGGAGACTTGAGTAGGAGTTGTGTGGTTTCTAGAGAATGTTGAGTGTCAAGTTCGTTTCCCACTAAGGTTCTACCCAAACAAATAATCCAAAGATCTGACAGAGCTCCATACTTTGATTTTATGAAGATAAGTTTAATACCAAATATTTTTATAAGTTCTTTATTTTTACTTTATTCTTTTTTTCTTTTAGTCATTTATTCTTCAAATAAGTGTTTGCTAAGGGACTAGCAAAGGTAAAGCATAGGGGGATGATGAATCTGCATTTCACCATCTTTATTCATTAATTTTAGCTTAAAATACCTTACAAAACACCTATAAATATCAATAAATACATCATTTTACTAATCCTAATTCTTGTGTAAATATTATATACTTATAAATATTTTAATCAAAAATAAATAAAGAAAGAAATAAAGGAAAATAAAGAAAATAAAGACTGTATATATGCAATAGATACAGGTTGAATCTGACCCCAAGAGAAGGTCAAAACTTGACCTGATCGACAAGGAATAAAGTGAAGGATATTGAGAATCCTCAAGCGCATCGCGGAAGCGTGACGATCGCATCGAATACGATCGGGGCGACTAGTCGTACTAGTCGCAAGGTGCAGCGGAATTTAAAAAATTTAAATCAAACGATGAAACCACATGATCACGAGAACACTTCTCGGATCGTTTCATCAAATCACAAAGTATAAGGAATACCTTTGAAGCGTGGTTGTGATTGCGAGATCCCAAACAAGAGATCCTCCTGTCTCAAGTCTGATCCACGAAGAACGCACTTGCGGGCACGATGATGAGTCGCGTCCCTCCCGCAATCCTCGATGAAGATCCAAGCAATAGATCCCCTTATTTTGTCAAGAGAAATCCGTCGTCTTCCTCTACAGCAAGTAGCCACGAAGAAGAAGGAGATCCTCGAGTCGTCGAAGGCGAAGGCGAAAACTTCTCTCCTTCTCAACAATGGTGGTCGGCCACCCTTTGGAGAGAGAGAGAGCACGAGAATGAGAGGGAGAGAGAGAGAGCAGTAGAGTAGGCGTCTACTTGGTGTTCTATCAAGGGCTAAGTCTACCCTCTTTATATATTAGTTTGGGATCCAATGGATCTCAATCCATGGCTCTCATGGATCCAACGGTCATTGTAATCCAAGAGCCATCCAACGGCTATGATTATTGTTGGTTAAAAACCAACAACATTAATTATATTAAATTAAATATGTGTTTAATTATTATCAACAAAATTTAATTAACATAAATTAATTTATCAAGAGATAATAAGTCAAGAAATAAGAGGAGACAACAACCCCTCCTAAAATCAAGGAGGCGTCACCTATGACTAAGTCATAGGTGACGCCACCTATGATATTGGTGATTTTGTCTCCTTTTATTTATATTATTATTTCTTGATTATTTGCAATAATTATTATTGCAATAATATCCACCAAATTAATTCCAAATTAATTTGTGAATATTTCAATCATGCCATTGAAAAAAAATGTGAATCAAATTCACATCCCAAACTAATTTGTAAATTACATTTCCAATTAATTAACTAATGTGGATCCAATCCACATTAATAATTAACAAATGTTATTTACAATATTTCTCTCTCTCTGATATATTATAAATCTCATTTATAATATACACAGATATTCTAGACATCACTATCTACGATCTGCTTATCCTTGATAATTATATCCCATTTAATTATCTTGGACAATCATTCTCTCAACATGAATCTTATTCATATTGTACTTGATAATTAAATCTCATTTAATTATCTTGGACACATTCTCATAATATGAATCTTATTCATATTATACTTTGATAATCAAATCTCATTTAATTATCAAAACCTTCTTGTTTGGATACTAAATTCATCATAGGAATTATTCTTGAACTCCTTCAAGAATAATGTGCCTTCTCCGTAGATACTTGGAGATAAGGACAGGGCAATTGTATTGTTCAACATATAGTGACCTAGATGTTGAGATCTCATCTCAAATCCAGATCTAACGGACCTCTCATAGATGCTTGATTAAATCAAGTCCGTATACTTAATCTTCTCATTGCATCTGAATCACATTCAGATCAATGTCCAACATTTGGACTAAGATCAAGTTACTTCTCTACTAAGAGGAGTTACTAAAATCCAGACCTGTTTCATCACTCCCTCGGACTGGAAGCGTCATGGTTATACAATCGTTTATGATCACATCACCCTCAGGTATTCCCAATACCTGCACATCCTGCATACTGGAAGACCGATGATCAACCTGAAGATGATCAATTTTACACTGTCTTCTTTAGGGTTTAATCACCAAGTTTCTCAATATTGGTCATTGGGATTTGGTATCGATCATATGCTTTCCCAAAGCATATATCATACCTTCAAATTCTTGTCATGCTTCCAAAGCACGACGACCATGCATGGAATTTGATCGATCCCAATACCTCATGAGTGAGCTCATGTCTTCCGGTTCATAAGTGAACCTGTATGATCCCTTTGAGAGATCGTATTACTCATATGCCCTTATATGCACACCAGCTCGCCGGTGTATAGACCTTGATTAGGTCATCAACCTAATGGTCTGCCAAATGTACATACTCAGACATATAGTAACACATCTGTCTCTAGTCAGAGGATGTGTGCCTATGCTGTGATAGTATTCAACATAGGACTTAGGTTATCTCGATCTCGCTAAGTCAACCCATCGACTTAACTAATCTGACACCTCCGAATCACTATTCCCATGCAGAGGACCTGCATCAAGAGGTCGGTCAGATATCAGCCTATGTGAAAAAGGATTGCCATCTCCTACTCAGGCTGGAGATCATCTCTTAATAATCATTTGACGGTGCTTGATGAGTCCTCTATCTAACCCATTAGATATTCATCCAAGCACCAGCCTCTACGATTCAATTATTGAATCAACAGCTATATGATCGTCAAGATGGCCATGGTACATAATCCAAATTGTACAGAGGGACTTATTATGCAAATTATTTATTCTTCATTTCAGATCATGGAATGATATGTGCAATAACATTTATTGCATAATGGCTCGTCGTGGGCTCGCATGTCCAACAATCTCCCACTAGCCCAAAGAGCCATTAATGGGATAATCATTTAAACCCACACTCATGTGACAATCATAGGCTATTTAGAAGATAGCTAGGTAAGCTGATCAGTCACTCTGTTCCTGATGAATACCCATTCATCACTCTTTATTCTTATATTTTAGCTACAAAAACCTTTGCAAATGCATGTAGATATGTGTAAATAGGGGTAATTAGCAAAAGCATGCATTGTGTAAAAACCTATAATTAACATGTTTTTGTGCAAAAATAAAAGAATAAAGGTTAAAAAGAAAAAGAGGGAAATATTTAGAATAAATATTGAGCAACCTAACCCAAGGGAGGGCTCAGCATGGGCCTGACCGCATAAAAGCCAAGTAGAGGGAGATAGGGGCTCATTTGTATATATTTATGTAGATAAAATAAAAATGTTTTCCTCACCCAAAAATATGCTTATAAATACTTGTATATATTTATAAGAGATAAAAACAAAATAAAAAGTTAAAAAATTAAAAATTCAAAATACCCTTTCATCATGTACATAGACCATGCTTCTATATTTATTTAACCTTGTAAATAAATAAAGTTATTATTCCAAACTTTTTGTAAATATTCTAGGCTATATATATTGTAAATAAATAAAATAAAAAGAATCAAAACAAAAATCAAATAAAAATAACAAAATTAAAATTACAAAAATATATTATACATATGCCATGTATATAGTTGTACATAACTATTTATTTTACCTATGTATATAAATAATAAAAATAAAATAAAAACACCCTTTTATTCCTTATTTTATTCTATAAATAAATAAAATATAAAATAGGAATAAAATTGTACAAAAATAATAATTAAAAATCAAAAATCAAAAGTTTACATATTGTATATATACCTATATATAGCTATATATTGTAAATACCTTATTTTTATTTCCAAAAATTAATTAAAAATCACCAAAAAATAGAAAAAAAAATAAAATAAAAATATTTCATGTTTTGAGTTTTGGCTGAATCAGGCCCTAGCTACCTCCATTTGTCACTCTAATATCCTGCCACGTGGCCTGACCGCATTGGCTCCTGGGGATGTTGACCGCCCGGTCAATTGGCCCCCCCAGGACCACTTCCCACGGGTTGAGTGGCGGACCCAACTTCTCGGATTTTTCCCCACTCAACCCGATTGCCTATCACCCAAACCCCGGCTCCGGATTGCTCACGTCATACCCGAGAATCCCGCCGGAGCCTTAGCCTCGGGATCCGCGCGCTACATCGCCCTACCCGCGCCCTTCTTCCCAGACCCGTCAGCATACTTAAGCTCAGCTCCGCCACCCATTTCACGCATCTTTGGCCATTTTCTTCATTCTCCAGTGAGCTCCAGAGAGAGAGAGAGAGGTGACAGCTCGCGCCTCGACCTGTTGCAGCGAGGAGAGGAGGCGAAAACCATCGATCCGGCGAAGACTCCGCCGCAGCTCCGCCGTCTGAGCGAGCTCCGAGCCTCGGGCCGAGACGACCCTTGAGGCTATGACCGGGAGCACCCCCAGCTCCAGCACAGTCTACTCGACCATCTAGGTAGTCCCTTAGCTCCGCCTTTTCATTCGATTTTAGGTTATCCCCAAATCTCGTCGTCGCCGTGTTTCGTCGATTCCGACCACCTTACACCTCCATTCGATCATAGGAATCCATCGTCACCTCCGCCTTCCTCCCGCGCACCTTCTCCATACCCCCATCCAACCCAGCTCGCACAGGAGCTGGGGTTCGAGCTCCTCCGTCCATCCCTTCGCCGGAGCTCGCCCATATCGCCCACCGGTCACCTCCACGACGCCTAACGGGGTCGAGGCACTTTGCCCTCGACCCGCGAGTCTCCTGGTTTACTTTGCAGGTCATTGCGAGCCCATCTGAGGGCTTGAGTCATCCGGGCCAGGAGCTTCACCTCCGCCGACCTCGCCGGAGCCCTCCAGGGCTCGGCTGGGTCATCGGAACCCACCATCAGCTGCGGAGCATCATCGCGGAGCTTCTCCGATCTCCAGAGGCAGCAGGGGAGGATACCAGCGCACGCACGAGGCCGGCGAAACTCGCCGGCCAACTGTTCTTCCAGCATCTTCCCCGACCGTTCGATCGTCCTCGACCTCCAGTTCTTATCCTGACCGTCCACATGAGGAGATCCAGCCACCATCAGATCTTGGAGAGGCGATCTGGACCGTCTGTTGCACGAGGTTTAGCCACCGAGAGCCGCACCCGTTCGATCCCCCACGTGGCATACCCTCGACCATCCGATCGCTGCGAGGACCTCAGCGTTGGAGCGCCACCCATTTCCAGCCGTCCATCTACCCACGTGGCGCGCATCCATCGGACGACTTAATAAAGGGTAATTTACCCTTAGGCCCTTCCTTATCTTTTATTTCGTTTTAGTCCTGTAAATATTTTAGTCAGTTGTTTAGTTTTAGGGTAATTTGCATGTTGGACCTTGAGCTTATTTTATTTGCACTTATACCCCTGCCTGTGTGAGCCACGTGCTTCGTCACGTGTTATTTTGGTGTAATTGCAGTAGACGCCCTTGTAGTTCTGGATGTTTATGAAAGAATGAAATCTTTTTGATATTTGCATTTATGCCCCTGTGAATGGTTTAATTTCGCATGTGCGTTTATTTTTGGGTAAATTGCAACTAAGGCCCTCGGACTTTTGATACGTGTTACCAATTGGTCCTTGGAACTTATTTTTATTACAAATAGGTCCCTGAGTGCCCCAGGCACGCGCTTGGCGCGTGATTTGCTGGGTATTTTGCACCTGGACCCCCAGCATTTTGGGTATTTGCATTCCAGTCCCTGTGCACAGTACCCTCTTGTCATTTTTGAATAAAATATCAAATCACCTCCAAATTCGACAAAAATTTGACACATGGCTCCTACCATGGTGTAGGATTTTTGTGAATTTTTGAGGACATTTTTGATTTCGTTTGTTATTTATAAAAATTCAAAAACTATCATTTTAGCTACTGTCTAGTTTTAAAAACCCCAAAAAAATATAAAAACCCCTCTAAAAATTCTATAAAAATTAGTTATTGTTTATCTTGTGTTCTTTTATTTTCTAGCCAATTTTGGCTGTTTTTCACCACTGGTAAACCTTAAAAACTTAAAAACACCTAAAAACTCATAAAAATTCTATTAAATAATCTAAAAACCCAAAAACAATAATTTTGGAACTCAAATTTTCCTTGTTTTACCTAGTTTACAGGAAAAATACCTTCAGGTCCTTTTGAGGTCCTTAGATATTTTATCTAGGGCTTTTGGGCCTGGCTGGACAGTACCTTGCATTTTTGCTACTGTTTGATTTTTAGAAAATAAAATATACATCAGAAAAATTCCAAAAAATTCACCAAAAACATAAAAAAATATAAAACACATAAAAATATTTTTGTTTGAATTTTTGCTTCATTTTTGTTGCATTAAATAAATTGTTGAAGTGTGCTTATTTGTGTTTCTTTTATTTTCTTCACATATTAAAAATCCAAAAAAAATATAAAAATAATTAAAAACCACTAAAAAATATTGTCTTTAATTTTGTTTATTTTTACTACTTCGTAGGCCTTCGGCCAACCCGTGCTCCTTGAGTTCGACCCTGGGTGCTATACCAGGTTAAACATATAGCAGGACCGCTTCCTTGCTTGATTGGTTTTATTCTTCGCGAGTGGTTCGATTTTTCTTGATCGACTTAGTCCGAGTGATTGAGATCACAACGACCTATTTCTGTACCTTTACCTCTGTCGCTTGGCCAGGTCATCAGTTCCCGCGAGACTACGCCAAGTCCTTTTACGGCACTTGCATATCCCCAGTAACAGTACTCGCATCTAATGCGAATGGTGCATCTAATGCAACCAATACTCAATCATGTCAGTCATAGTATCCTTGATACTACAACTCAAAGAAATATTATTATAACCAGCATGTAATATCTATTATCCTTATTAGAATAACCTTATCCCTGGAGATCTCTATCTCCTAAGGTATTCGCAGTTAAGACTTTTTAGATTTCCATCTAAAAGTCTTAATTTCTTGAAGATAAGACTTAGAGATCACTATCTCTAAAGCCTTGTCATCTTTGAAGATATTATTATTACTGCAATTAAGTGTTCTATCTCCATAGTAGGATTAGTATCAGTTTACCGCTCCTACTGCATGGTAGATATCTGGCTTTTGTATACATCTAGCATACTTTCAGCTTTTCGTAACTGATGCACAAAATGGCAACCAGTTTTAGCATTCACTTCCTCAACTCTTTGAGGTGCTATCCCTTTAGATAGGTCAGTACCAAATCTTAAAGGTAAGAAAGCCTTTGTTGGAATTTCCAGAAAATGGAACATGTCCAAGGTGTACTACAAATGTGACAGTCCCAATACCCTCTTTTCTTTGCTTCTGAACACCTTCAGAACTAAGATCTAAGAGGCATCTTTGAGATCATATCTCAAGGTATGGAATAACCAGATCACAAAACACTTATTATCATCCTTATATCATTCCAAATGATTAGGATATTATCTACATTTAGCATGATGAACACAATGGCACTCCCACTAAGCTTCACATGGTGCACTAAGATTATATCTGAAATTATAACATTTATAATTTCATCAAATCTTATGTTCCAACAACAAGAAGCTTATTTGAGTCCAAAGATGGAGTTCTTTAGGTAGCACAACTTGCATTCCTCAAACATGAAGCCCTGGGGCTACTTCATGTGAATATCCTCAAAGAGGTATTCATAAAGGAATACAATCTTGACGCACATCTTGAAGATGCCATAGTCAAATTGTGTAGCTAGGGTTAGCAATATTCTGATGGATTTAAGCATGATCACTGAAAAGCAAGCCTCATCGCAATCGATGTCTTCTCTTCGGTGTGCAGCTCATGGCTACGAACCATTCTTTGAAGGTTTCTACCTTCTCATAAGGTTCCCTCTTTCTATTGAAGATCCATTTACACCTTAATGGGTCTAACCCTTATAGGTGGATCCTCGAGGGTCCATATACAACACTTGTATATGAAGTCTACCTTAGACCTTTATTGCTAATATCCATCTTTCCATGTCATGATCCTCAGGAGCTTCATCACATGAAGTCCGATCATTGTTAGACTTAACTGACACATGGAATACATCTTCAAACTCATTTGAAGAAGTATTAGTGTTTCATCTTTAATTGTCCCTTTTAGTTTCCGATTTCTGGAGCCTCATTATCTTCTCAAGATTAAATGAGTTCCTATACTTCATTTTCATCATGATTATCAAGAGAGTCATCCAATAAGAATCATATTCTCAAAGATGAGATATTTTAAGAAACTCAAGGTCATAAAGTAGGTATCCAATACCATCCTTTATTTTCCGAATGAAGTAGCACTCTCAAGTGCTAGATTCCAGCTTACATGCATGGAACCTTATTAAAGATATATATATTGTAGTCTTTACTACACATATATACCTAGAAACTAAGGGATAATTATGCTAAAATTTATCATTGATCAAATCATGTCACACATGATCTAATTGTATCTTCCTACAACTCCATTGAGTTCAGGTGTGTCAGGAGGATTGAGATAGAAATGATATTCATATCTCCATAAGATATTCATTGAATTCATTTAATAGGTACTTGCTACCTTGGTTAGATCAAATTCATTTAATCTTCCTTCAAACTTTGGTTCTAAACCAAAATTACGAAATCTTTGAACATTTCAAAGGTTTCCCACGAGAAGAGAAGAAATCTCATATCATACATGATCATCAATAGATATCACATATCCACAATGTTCACTATGACATCGATGATTCACATACATCAATATGTATGAGATCTCGAATACCTTGACATCTTACACCTTTCCCAAAAAAAGGGTGTATTGGACATTTTACTTTGAATACAATATTCACAAGTATGTAAGATTTGAAATTTTAGACATTCTAAAGTTTCATATCTTACTAGTCTATTGATCTCATCAGCAGACATATGTCCAAAACTTGATGCTAAATCATTGTCAAATGATCTTTATCCTCCTATCGATCTTATGAGGTTTAACTTTCAGTATTAGAAATCTTAATGAACCATTCATTAAATTTCTAATTTAGTAGAGTCCACTAGATGCCAGATTTCTATCTGAAATATATCCATCATAACTCTTTATGATAGGTTTATTCCAGAATTCGTGTTTATTTCCAACATTTAGAAACAAACAATGAGTGTATTCTAATATCTAGGTCATAGAGACATCCTCTAAGACTAAGGCTCTCCCACTGAAATTAAGAAGTATATCAATCCAACAGAGATTGTTGCAACAATTGCATCAATGTCTATGTGGATAACTATAAACCTTAAGATCAAATTTTTCCAGTCTTCTAAAACATGTGCAACACATTGCAAGTGTTGTTAGAAGATTGAGATAAAATTATCAGACTTTATCTTATCAAATAAGCAAGTTAATTTCAATGATCAAATGTAGATATAGATTAGTATGACGCACTATCTGAGTCCTTCTCTAAGGATTCTAAACAGACTTGATAGTCATACTATCAACACATCAAGTTATTGCAGTATAGGCATTCATCCAACTCTTTGGATGTCATATGGAAGTCACAGAAGTACAATCAACTCTTTGACTTTCCTTCTCACATGGGTCCGACCCACGCTTCCACTGTGCTCTCTTCATCTATAAACAACCATTGTTCATGACTAAGGGTCTCTCATGTTAAATTCAAAAGAATTCAATGTAAGAGCATTTCAACATTTATACATGCTTCATTAAATTCATACAATATGAATATTATGAAGCTTCATGAATGACTAGAGTATATACAGTAGAATGATGACACTCATCATGTCTACATCCATCTAGACTCCTAAAACATTGGTTCAGGTAGGTATTCAAATATTTTGAATACATCATCTCTTTCGAGCCACCATTCTGCATAATGCAGAGAACCATGCCATTCATGATTAAATGTTTAGAGCACATATGTATGCCAGAACATCTTCTTAGATTTTATAATGATTATTCGACAATTACGATCACCATCGACATGTCACTTCCAAAGTACACTCAATGAAAGATCAAGACTATAGAGACATACAAACCCTAAGGTGATGTCTCATTGTCTAATTTAATCATCATTCCTCATTATGTTGAGGAACTTTGCACATTGCAACCACATACATTATGTGTCCAATTGCAAGTATAATATCTTGATCATGAGTCCAATCCATGATATTTTACTGGTTATTATTGATTATAACATTGAGTGGGTTTAATGAAGGATTATCTGAAATAAGAAATTTGCATAAGGGTATATATATTATATATACATATTTTACTTTGATTTAAGAATTTTAAATCAAATTTATCTTGCTATGTCTACTATGAAAGATTATTCCCTAATCGTCTTTCAAAGTAAGAGATATACTTACCGCTATATCTCAAGCAAGATCTGGGATCTCCTCTCTATCTTTATCACATCCCAATAATATGAGAACCTGTGACTCGAATAAAGAGAAGCGGGAACACATTCCGCCTTGCAAGTCTAACTTGCATTTCCCAATTCGGTCTTTAACACCCGGGCCCACCACCCCTAAGATGATGTTGACCCGCTGCTAATTGAACCAACCGTCAACAGACTTAAAACTCGCTATACGCAATCCAATATCCTCCCAATAATATGAGGACCCGATATTGGGGTCCCTACGTATACGGCCTTACTCTTTCGAGAAGCAAAGAACCCGATCCAAATAATTGTATATAGGATCTGTCACTTCGGACAGGCGTCTCCTATATACAACTTTTGGCGACGAAATTCTTTGCCTTGACGGGAGACCATGGATGTCACTTATGTGATCCTCCACCTCATATTCAAATTGTAATTAATTATCATGAATCATATTCGCATAATTAATTCTTCCAAGGGAAATACACATTTATTCATAATAGAGTGTTTCATAGGATATAATTAATTTAATCACATTAAATCAATCATCAATGCTATTATCAATCAACAAACTTTTAATTCTTTGCTTGAATAGTAGGTATAATCTCAAAGTACGTATTATTTCGAATTTTAATAATTAGAAATACACTTTGATTTCTCCGGCATTATCCAATCCCTACCCGCTGTCATGGCCAGTACCGACGAGAGTGGGACGGACCACATACGTTGCAACCCGCTACCCCAGCGATCTCTGACTAGACACCATATCCACCTCAGGAAAGGATAATGCCAGATAGATCATCATGTACTTTGAGATGCTCATCGGTCTTTCATCCGAAATTATACCATATAATATACATCAAAACATTTTTTTGATTATATTATAAGGAGATTTGCTAAACAAATCCCCAATCCTATTCAAGCAAGAGGTTTTACATGTAAAAGTTGTCCTACAACTATTGTAGGATGTCCTAGGGTTTTGCATGAAAACAATATTTGTTGATGATTTCAAATTAACCAATGATCAAGATCAACTATCTTATCAATATGGTTTAGTGGGATGTCATTCAAGGAATTGATTATCATCTTTAAATATTCCACAAATATTTATCAATAACCAATTTCAGAAATTTAACAATTAATTTTCATCAACATTTATTTGAATGACTATCACAAGGTTCATGATAAAAAATGTCAATTTCCAGCAGTGACCCCTTATCACTAAAATTAACTTATCTTGATCAATTTAAATCCAAAATTCGCAAAATCAGTGCCCTAAGATTGCCAACGTGATTTATAACTGAACCTATGTGATATTTCATGCATTTCGAGGTGTAACAAAACCGTAATTAACAAACTAATCACGTTCTGTTCTGCAGTTCCCGCAACTGTGAATACATGCATATTCAAAAGACCATATCTTGAGCAAATTAAATCCAAATTTAGTAAACTCAAGTCCTATGGTTTCCTTGTTTAATGGGGAACAAAATACAATTGAAAATTTTGTGTTTAAACAATTTAAACAGTTCCGAAAAAATCAATTAGACAAAGTTGCGAAAATTCAAATGCGCCAAAAAATTTTCGCGACCATTTCTAACCCAAGTCGTCCATGGTTCATGGATCATATCCAAAACCTTTTTCAACCTGGCTCTGATACCACTTGAAGGATATTGAGAATCCTCAAGCGCATCATGGAAGCGTGACGATCGCATCGAATACGATCGGGGCGACTAGTCGTACTAGTCGCAAGGTGCAGCGGAATTTAAAAAATTTAAATCAAACGATGAAACCACATGATCACGAGAACACTTCTCGGATCGTTTCATCAAACCACAAAGTATAAGGAATACCATTGAAGCGTGGTTGTGATCTTGAGATCCCAAACAAGAGATCCTCCTGTCTCAAGTCCGATCCACGAAGAACGCACTTGCGGGCACGATGATGAGTCGCGTCCCTCCCGCAATCCTCGATGAAGATCCAAGCAATAGATCCCCTGATTTCGTCAAGCAAAATCCGTCGTCTTCCTCTACAGCAAGTAGCCACGAAGAAGAAGGAGATCCTCGAGTCGTCGAAGGCGAAGGTGAAAACTTCTCTCCTTCTCAACAATGGTGGTCGGCCACCCTTTGGAGAGAGAGAGAGAGCACGAGAATGAGAGGGAGAGAGAGAGAGCAGTAGAGAAGGCGTCTACTTGGTGTTCTATCAAGGGCTAAGGCTACCCTCTTTATATATTAGTTTGGGATCCAATGGATCTCAATCCATGGCTCTCATGGATCCAACGGTCATTGTAATCCACGAGCCATCCAACGGCTATGATTGTTGTTGGTTAAAAACCAACAACATTAATTTATATTAAATTAAATATGTGTTGAATTATTATCAACAAAATTTAATTAACATAAATTAATTTATCAAGAGATAATAAGTCAAGAAATAAGAGGAGACAACAACCCCTCCGAAAATCAAGGAGGCGTCACCTATGACTAAGTCATAGGTGACGCCACCTATGATATTGGTGATTTTGTCTCCTTTTATTTATATTATTATTTCTTGATTATTTGCAATAATTATTATTGCAATAATATCCACCAAATTAATTCCAAATTAATTTGTGAATATTTCAATCATGCCATTGAAAAAAATGTGAATCATATTCACATCCCAAACTAATTTGTAAATTACATTTCCAATTAATTAACTAATGTGGATCCAATCCACATTAATAATTAACAAATGTTATTTACAATATTTCTCTCTCTCTGATATATTATAAATCTCATTTATAATATACACAGATATTTTGGATATCACTATCCACGATCTGCTTATCCTTGATAATTAAATCCCATTTAATTATCTTGGACAATCATTCTCTCAACATGAATCTTATTCATATTGTACTTGATAATTAAATCTCATTTAATTATCTTGGACACATTCTCATAATATGAATCTTATTCATATTATACTTTGATAATCAAATCTCATTTAATCATCAAAACCTTCTTGCTTGGATACTGAATTCATCATAGGAATTATTCTTGAACTCCTTCAAGAATAATGTGCCTTCTCCGCAGATACTTGGAGATAAGGACAGGGCGATTGTATTGTTCCACGTATAGTGACTTGGATGTTGAGATCTCATCTCAAATCCAGATCTAACGGACCTCTCATAGATGCTTGATTAAATCAAGTCCGTATACTTAATCTTCTCATTGCATCTGAATCACATTCAGATCAATGTCCAACATTTGGACTAAGATCAAGTTACTTCTCTACTGAGAGGAGTCACTAAAATCCAGACCTATTTCATCACTTCCTCGGACTGGAAGCGTCATGGTTATACAATCGTTTATGATCACATCACCCTCAGGTATTCCCAATACCTGCACATCCTGCATACTGGAAGACCGATGATCAACCTGAAGATGAAGATCAATTTTACACTGTCTTCTTCAGGGTTTAATCACCAAGTTTCTCAATATTGGTCATTGGGATTTGGTATCGATCATATGCTTTCCCAAAGCATATATCATACCTTCAAATTCTTGTCATGCTTCCAAAGCACGACGACCATGCATGGAATTTGATCGATCCTAATACCTCAAGAGTGAGCTCATGTCTTCCGGTTCATAAGTGAACCTGTATGATCCCTTTGAGAGATCGTATTACTCATGTGCCCTTATATGCACACCAGCTCGCCGGTGTATAGACCTTGATTAGGTCATCAACTTAATGGTCTGCCAAATTTACATACTCAGACATATAGTAACACATCTGTCTCTAGTTAGAGGATGTGTGCCTATGCTGTGATAGTATTCAACATAGGACTTAGGTTATCTCGATCTCGCTAAGTCAACCCATTGACTTAACTAATCTGACACCTCCGAATCACTATTCCCATGCAGAGGACCTGCATCAAGAGGTCGGTCAGATATCAGCCTATGTGAGAAAGGATTGCCATCTCCTACTCAGGCTGGAGATCATCTCTTAATAATTATTTGACGGTGCTTGATGAGTCCTCTATCTAACCCATTAGATATTCATCCAAGCACCAGCCTCTACGATTCAATTATTGAATCAACAGCTATATGATCGTCAAGATGGCCATGGTACATAATCCTAATTGTACAGAGGGACTTATTATGCAAATTATTTATTCTTCATTTCAGATCATGGAATGATATGTGCAATAACATTTATTGCATAATGGCTCGTCGTGGGCTCGCATGTCCAACATAAAGTAGGGGGAGATAAG
Organism: Ottelia alismoides; assembly: GCA_037367405.1. Taxonomy (NCBI): domain Eukaryota; kingdom Viridiplantae; phylum Streptophyta; class Magnoliopsida; order Alismatales; family Hydrocharitaceae; genus Ottelia; species Ottelia alismoides. The sequence goes on along the minus strand of JAZKJV010007248.1, from coordinate 28,508 downwards.
GCCCAGAAATACCAAAATCATTCTATCATTTATATATTCATCATTTATACAATATTGTCTATCTTACATATTCTTCTTTTAATTTATTCATCACCAAATTCTTTGTAAATAAAAATTATTTCTTCTTATAATTGTGAATGAAATTCTTTTGTAAATAATAAAAATAATGACAATAAAAATATGTGTATATTTTATAAATAACATCACCCTCAAAAAGCCACATAGTTCAAAATTGCAAGAAAAATATCTTCCCTATCAAAACTCCAGAATCAACAAACTCACTTTCATCGTACATCAAATTAAATTATCTTTAAAATGGAGGTGATTTCATAAAAATCATAGTTAAGGTGTGAAATGTGGACAATTGGGGTACTATTATATAATATACCAATGTATACTATATACTTTGTTTATTTATTTATTTTCTTGTGCATATTTGTGAATATTATATTTTTAATTAATGAGAATAATGTATTTAACTTATATAAAATACAAATAAAAATCAAAAAATCAAAAACTAATAAAAAATAAAATCATGTATATATTGTGTAAGTATCACTATGTATATATTGTACATATACCTATTTATTTAACCTAATAAATTAATTCCTACAAAAAAATAAAAATTTCATTAAAACCCTTGTAAAACTATGTAAATAAATAAAATAATAAATCAAGTATATTTTTGTATAAATAATTTATTAAAAAATTAAAATCTTGTACATACATTATACATACCTATAAATAATACTTTTTATTTCTTTTAACCCTTGTAAATATATTATTTACTTAATTAAAATCACAAAAAATAAGTAAATTAAATTGCTAACATTTTTCTTTTTATTATTTTTATTGTAAACTCATTTTCGATTTTTCCGATTTATTTCTTATTTTTATCCAATTTTATCGTTATTCCTAAATTGTCCTATTGTATGGGCACTCTGATTGGCTGACCCAGGTTTGTTGAACCGAGTCAACTGCTCAGGCTACCCACTAATCTCGCACATCTCGCATTCCACCTGTCCTTATCCCATTTTCCCCTTGTGCATTACTCACTAATAGCCTCCTCCTTCTCTAAACATCCAGCCTATTCACTCCTTTCACTACCAACACTTTAGATCCATCAATCGTGTCTTGATTCGTGCCCATTTTGAATTTCAAAGCCCATCGAATTAACATCTATAAATAGATCCCTTCCATCTTCGTCATGAGGTCGTTCCGACCTGATTTTGCCCATGATTGAGTGAGTAGGGTTCGTGCTTCCGTGGCAGAGGAGCGGTACCGTAATTTGGTGTGCGATTTTGGTGCCCTAGGTTCTCTATCCAGCAACACGTCAGAGCTCTCAGTCGCGTGTTCCACCACTTTGTCGTACTGCAGATCGAGGCGATCTATCTCCTTCTTTCTTCACTGAAGGTAATGTAAGTATTTTATCTTTGATTTTGCATTTAATTTTTTTCCTTAGTTTCTATTGAATCGCTTAGATCAGATCTTCTCCTTCAACCTTCGATCCTCATGATCGGAGGAGTTCCGAGCATTCAAATCACGTCCCGACCTCACCATTTCACTCGCCAACACTTTCTTCATCTCCTCCCATATCTGATCACCCTCAGATCATGCTAGATATGAGGATCAGCTCCCATCTCCATTCGCCATCATTGGAGCCCCCATCCATTCAACTTTTTCCGTGCTTTTGACCTAACCACTTGGCCAGAGACTTCCTCTAATCACAAGCTTTGATTTGCATGCCAAAAATCACGCTTTGGAGCATAGGAGCGAAATCAGGATGTCCACTTAGAGCTTCTAAACCTCTCAACCTCCAGATCAGCTCCTAGATGTCACCGGTCACCCTAGAGTCAACTGATAGATAGAGGAGGAGCGTTGGAAGCTATAGTACTGATCAGGAGCCAAAGCAGGCAGAGATCAGTTGAGATCTCCTCGATTGAACTTCGTCAGAGTAGCCATTCAACCCATTTCTTCTAGAGCCGCTCAACACCCTCCGATCAAGAAAACTGCCTCCAGATTCAATCTCGATCATTCAAAAAGCCCTCATTTCCATCGTGAATCAAAGCTGCGAGATCTAATCGAAGCCCTCCACGCACGAGCAATTTTCATCCATCAGATCGGAGAGGCAGAGCATTAGAGCCGTTTAAAGTGCCACGTCCATAAAGGGTACTTTTACGCCCAAGCTCCAACAGTTTATTTAATTTGCAATAAAGTCTTGTAAGGACATGTGTCTGTTTATTTTTAATGGAATAATTACATTCCCTTCCCAAGAACTTATTTTATTTGCAAGTGATTCCTATTTGAACTTCAGTGCATGCTTCACACACGACTCATGTGAAATTTGCAATAAAAAATCATACTTTTGTGTTATTATTTGGACCTCGAGATTAATTTAAATTACATATAGGTCCAATCCAACAGGCAGTGCGTGCTTGTACACGTGTTTTTTTTGAAAAAAATGCATAATTTGCCCCATGGTTTTCATATTTGTTCTCATTTAGTATTAAAACTTTAAATAATTACATTTAGGCCCATGTGCATCAGCATTTATTTTTCATATTAAAAATCAAATAAAAATTAGTAAAACAACTTCAAAAATTCCAAAAACAATATTTTAATTTCTGGGCACATATATCTTTCATCCATAATTTTGGTTTTGCATTTTTATTGTCATTATTATTTTTAAAATTCAAAAACCTCATAAAAATTCTCCATTTCCATAGAAAACCAATAAAAATATATAGCTTTTTGTTAAAAAAATCTAAAAAAATCAATTTGCTTTTTTATTTATTTTAATTTCTATATAATTTTGGCATTTATATTCCTCATAAAAACCATAAAAATTATAAACCACTTAAAAACATAAAATTTTATAAAAAGAAATTATAGAAAATTCTGAAAAATTAAAATATCTTTCTGGAAAATACGAAAAATCCTCTTTCATTATGTATATATTTCATCTATTTTTTATCTTAGTTGATATGTTAAAAATCCAAAAACATTTATTTTGTGTTCTGTTTATTTAGTTTTCTATTTTTGATTTATTGAAAGGCTTTAAAATAGTGGAAAATTCTAGAAAAATCATAAAAACCTAAAAAATTATCATAAAACAAAAAACAGTTTTATTTTAATTTTCTATGTACTTTAACACTTTGTAAAAATCCAAGAGTTTTCCCCTTCTTTCCTTTTTATTAATTTCTTTATTCATTTTTTTAATTATATAAAAAATTATTTTTGCAAAATGAAAAAAATAAAAAATAAAATCAGCTCAAATAAAAAAATATGAAATTAAAATTCCATAAAAAATACAAAATTCAAAAACACAAAAACCAAGACTAGTGTGCATAGAAATTCCTTTATTTTTTTCATTGTTTTTTCATTGCATTGAATAACCCTCGGGATTTTTGTAGCCTCCCTGAGTTCGACCATGTATGCTATACATATAAATTAAATAGCAAATTTCTATTGTTATATTTTCTTTATTTTTTTGGCTTGAGAATTGAATAAATTTTTGCTTGACACTTATTTGGGTTGCGACAACCACAACTTATTTGTGAATAATTCATTTAAATAAAAACCTGAATTTTAGTGATCAACAACCACCAGATGAAGCTCTTTGCCTTCACCGATGACCCTTGGTTGTGGGTCGGCCTCCATCAGCACCGACCACTCCATCGCCTTCGATCCACCCTTTGTCGCATCGACGGAGAAGTCCGCCTCTAGGCAGCCGAAGAATTAGACCTAAGACAAGCGTTAGATCAAGAACTCGGCTAATATTTGCTAAACTAATCACCCTCTAAAGCTAATTGTTAGATCCTTCTCGTATCGGACGACACTAGCCCCCAACATCGCCATCCTTCCTAGCCAGGTGCTTCGGCACCACTGAAGCTACAGCAAAGCGCCATGTAGGGGTTGGAAATCTGCACCTCTACCCGAGCCAGACTACCCTCACGTGCCCCACCTCCCCCCTGAGTTTCCAGAGTAGCCAGAAGGTCATGATCACGTGTGTCGTGAGTGACCTTGGACATATTACAGCAAGGTCCTCCGAGTTCCTATAAATTACATATATACCCTTGCTTGGGGTAAATTGTAGAAGTACTCTTCTGATTTTGCATAATAATCAGAAGGCATGATCATATCTTGGACAATATTTATCGAAATTTAAAGTTCTTGGAGTTATTTTGATCCATATCTGATTGTCTTCCATATTGAACTATTAATTCCATTATTGGAGACATTTCTAAGCATCCATAAATTGAATGTCTATTTTTTAAAAGTTTGAGCACCTTTATTCTCATTCGTTGATTCTTTTGCTCAATAACTTGTGACTTGATTTTGGGGGAATTATTTGGAAATTAATTTGATATTCATTGGCACACTAATTTTGAAATAAATTGTGAAAGAGGGTTCTATGGATTTCTTAATTAAAATTGCTTGCACTTGTTTGCTCATTGGCTTGTTACTTGGCTTGGCTTGCTTGGAACCGCTATGCATCTATCCTTTCGTTCACCATTTTACATCATTTGACATATCGTTTAAAAACCATAAAACATTGTATTCATTTATTATCTCACATGGCATAACATTATATTTCTTTGCATCAAATATTATTTTGAAAATCCATGCATCATATTTCCTTTATTAATTAAATACATCTCCTTAAATATAAAATCATAAAAAGCTAAAAAAGATAAAAATACCAAAAATAATAATCTTCTCTTGTAATTTTAATTTCTTGATTTATTAGATATTAATCATGAACCCTCGTATTACTTCCATGAGTTCGACATTGGGACTTACCCAAGTAAAATAAAAAAACATCGATCGCCTTGAGACTTGATTCTCCATATCATTTGTCAATGTGAGTAAAGACTCAAAAGCCATTTTTTGGGTATTGTTGTATTGTGTATCTGTATAAAAAATAAATATAATTTATTTTGAAATTTTTACTCTTCTTATATTTTTTGAATAATTTTATGTATTATATAAAACTTTATTAAAATGTAAACATAAATAAAAGCATGTAAAAAGACACTAAAATAAATAATACTTTAAAATATATATGCATACTATACTATAATAAACATACGTGTATTATTTAAGCATATAAATAAAATTATAAAATACAATAAATTAAGTAAATATGTAACTAAAAAATGATAAATATATAAAAAATATAAATATAAGAATAAGTATTAAAAATACAAATTAAAAATATAATATATAAAACATAGGTAAATATACTATATTTATACTTGTAAAATTTAACACATAATGAATTAATATGTAAAAAATAAAAATCACAGAAAACATATTATAAAATAAGAAACATTTTTAAAATTTTTGAGTTTTATTTAATAAAATAATTTACTATTTATTATTTAATTAATAACGATTTTATTTTTCTATTTTGTCTCATCGTGTCCTACGTGGACCTATGAGATCTTAAGGTTTGTTGACCCTAGGTCAATTGTACCCTTGCTAGAGTTAGAAGCGTGATCCCATTTCTTCTCCAATTCATCGTGCCTTGTCCTCAACTCCTTAGACCTCGAGACCACCACCTTCCTGCACCACCCATGATTCTCATCAACACCATACCATGAGATCTCACCAACCTCGTTCTTCCTCAGACCTCGAGACCACCACCTTCCTGCACCACCCATGATTCTCATCAACACCATACCATGAGATCTCACCAACCTCGTTCTTCCTCATGCAAATCCCCTTACGATGATGCCACTCCCACTGTGTATAAATAACCCTATCCTCCTCCATTTTGAAGTTTGATCCTCCCTTTGCACGATAACCCCTTTGAATCCTTGGCTAGTTCGGAATCCTAGTGATGGGAGGCATTCCCCCATGATTTTAAGGTGGGGAGAAAGTGTGTCGAGGGTGCTTCAGCTATCATCGGATCCCTCCCTCCTCGATGAGGTTTCTTCTGCTCCAGATAACCCTTATCGAGCTGCTAGATTTAGGTTTTTCAATTCAAAATTTCATCTTTAGAGTAGTCCTAACTTTATTTCTTATTGATTTAGCTTAGTTTAGCGTTCAAATTAGGATCGATGTTCACTAGAGTACTAGTCTCTGTCCACTGTTTCACTATGATTAACCTGTCATTTCGATTCCCTGATCACCTCACTTCCTTCCTCATTGCCTTCTTTACATCCCTGAACTTCTGACCCTCTCGTTCTCGCAAGGATCGAGACCATCGATCTCATCCTACCACACATCATCGGAGATTTTCAGCCCACCTCATCCTTCGCCTATTTTCGCCCAGTAAAAGTGTTGAAACATCTCCCTTGTTCCCCCCTCCAGTTGTCCCATGCAGGTGTATGCTCCAATGAGCCCCATCTGGGGTCAATTTGATCATACACGAGCCTCTAGATGCTGTCAAACTTCCCCGACCTTCAAGCCTCTCATCAGTGAGGTATGGACTCTTTGGTGCACCTCAATAGCTAGTAGGAGTCTCTTTAGCATCTCAGCAGTGAAGGAGGTGACCGCAGGCGTGAAATACGTACGATTGAAGGATGCCATGCAGCTCGTCCTTTTGTGTTCTTCCACATATGCCCAGAGCTGACCAATCAAGAAAGCCCTCTAGACGTAGTAGCCATTGTAGGAGCTTGTAGTCACTGTACCATCATATCGAGATGGAGATCTAATCAGGGCTACATATCAACGAAGGGGTATCGATGCTTCTCAGTTGTCGGCGCGGTTAAGTGAAATCCTTATGACCGTTGGATAGCAGGAGGAAAAGGGCTTAATTACATGTCATCCCTTCTTCCTTTTTGTATTTTTATCCAGTACTATAAATATTAATATTAGTGTAATATTTTTATGATATTTTCCTAAAAGGACCCTACACTTACCTGATATTGCATTTTAGTCCTCCTGCCTCACATGTAGTGCCACATGAGGCATTTTAAAAATTATGTCAACTCCCTTATATTATCTGGACCGATTCTAAAATGAATTTATAGTTTATTAAAATTACATATAGTACCCTATATTCGTAGCATTTTATTCCATGTATTTTATGTATATTAATTTTTTTTAATTTCTCTAAAATTATCGGAAAATTATGTTAAGTTCTTGATACCATGATTAATCTCATATAACTTTATTTTGGCATTTTAATTCATTTTCCTATTGTCTAAAAAACCAAAAACATTCATTTTCTTCTTGTTTAGACCTAAAAATCCAAAATTATATAAAACCTTTTTCAAAAAATCCAAAATTTTATATTATTTATATTATTATTTCTTCTAACGCATATCAAAAAATCACAAAAAATACAAAATATAAAACCTAAAATCACAAAACCCTAAAAATCAAATTAAAATTAGCAAAAAATAAAGGAAATTCCAAAAAATATATATCTTTCTTTTTTTGATTTTTTATTATATATACTAAATATTAAAAGTAGTATATTAAAAAATTTTGGACTAATTTATATTTAATAAAGCCAAATAATCTCGTATATTTATTTTATTCAATTTTTTATATATTTAAATTATTAAAAATGCTTAAAACTTAGTAAAAATTCTCCAAAAATCATCTAAAACGAGCAAAATTAAAATTCATAAAAAAATATTTTTTGAAATTCAAATATATTTTTATTTATTTAAAAATCCTTATATATATTATCTATTATATACATATTACTTGTATAATATCTATATTTCTATATATATTTATATATCTTATTTTAAAAAAAGGAAATAAAAATTTTAAAAATTTAAAACAAAATTGTAAAATTAAAAATTAAAACATAAAAAATATAAAAAATTAAAAATCTTGAAAAATCAAATATAATTTAAAACCACATAAAAATAAGAAAAAGTAGGAAAATAAAAATATTATTAATTATAAATAATTATTCATAATATTCTTCCCAACATGTTTGGTCTATTTGGGTTCGATACTCTACGCTACTTGCACTATACACGCATTTATGCAGAGTTATAATAAATTTTAACTCGCATGCACATTTGATTTATCTATTTATCTAAGGGTTATTTTTTGTTTGAATTGAGATTGGTCGCGCTGTGATTTCTTTTCTAGCTTGTTAGACACAAGACCGGCTCATTCGATTCATTAATCGGGCTTTGTGATTTATGAAAATTGTAATAAATGATTTGACCTCAAGTAAAGTAATAGTCGATAATCGTCAAGCATCCATGCCATAATAGCATTAGGATGTGTTTGGTACGCGGGTTAGGGAGGGTTAAACTAGTCTGGGGTAACTCATTTTTGTGTTTTGGTGTTTGGATAGAGGGTTAAACTGGGGGTGGGTTTGTAGTGGATTTGTTGTGATCTGATTGTATTGAAGTTTGAAAAAGTGTGTAGTTATTGTGATGTGATTGTATTGAAGTTTGGAAAAGTGAGTAGTTATTGTGATGTAATTGTATTGAATTTTGGAAAAGTGAGTAGAAGTTGAATAGTTTATAATTTTTAGATGATATGATGTTATATTATATTATTTTTTGATGGAATAGATGAAATAAAATTAATTTATTTAATATTTAAGTAAAGAATAAAAAGTGGGTCCCACAAGAAAGAGAAAATGGGGGGTTTTGAGGGTAAACATACCCCAAGGTGAGGTAAACCCTCAGCCGAACAACACCTTAGGGATGCCAATTTCTAGATGTTAGTAAGCTGAGTTGAAGAAGAGTTCTCAAAGAAATGAAGAGATGACACGACTCATACCCTGGAAATTAGAGATCAGGCTAATTTCCAAAGCGGTCTTTAAGTGTCGTGATGTGATTTTTATTCAAACAATCAGAAGCCACAATCTTGACAAAACGAGTTTTTTTTGTCCCTCTTCTTGATATATTTGATTTTAGCTCTTTGATTCAAGAGTTGGCATTCATCTTGTTGGCAAATAACATTGTGCAAATTGATTCTTCAACCTTCTAACTATTATAACGTACCTGATCCAATCTAAACCATCGTCTTCAATTCGTAAAGAACTCTTCAAAGCTATGGACACCTATAAAACTTGCCATTTTACTATGATTGGAGATGGTACACCTTTGCTTATCATGGCACTATAACACAAAAGACAGTGACCATTTTTCTATCTCCTTCCCAACTGCATACTACTACTATTTTAGAAGCAAAAAGATGGACATTCTAGAAAGCATCGTACAAAAAATGGCTCGTTTCAGTTGGGCTAGAACAAGCTTGCGTTAAAATCTCGATTTAAAATATATAACAACTCTAGCAGATGGTGTATTATTGACCCCCTTCATAAGATCTACTGGTTAAAGTCCTGATCACTGAAACTTTACTTCAATGGTAAAATTCTAACACAAGTTAACCTCAAGCACAGAGGTTACGGCCTCTGTTCACAATGCTCACTTTGATGCGTAATTGAAGTTCCAGTGTATCATTACATCTCTGATTGTGCTTTTATTTTCAATAGAATGAATGACCTTCTTCCGGAAGCTTTTCATCTTCTTCGGGTTTTTTTTGGAACTACAAAAGAAAAAATAAGGTAAATATTGATAACATGTTCGATTCAGTTTTGAAGTCGATCTCTGAATAATCTCAAAACACTTGTGCGTGCTTTACCTTTATGCTGCTCACGTTTGCTACGAAGAAAATCTAATATCATGGTTCATATTCATGAACACATGAGGAATAAATTGATGGAAAACAATCTTTTCTGGTTTTAAAGAGGTCTGTCCGGAAAATTTATATCTTTCGTCAGAGATGAAACCTGATGAAATCAACTAACTCATGCCACTTTGTCTTCACCCAGACATCCATTGCTAGAAGGAGACGCGGGTTCTTTTGTTGATGTTGATGCTGCTCTGAGTTCTTTTGGAGATCTTCTTCAAAAAACTTTTAAATCATTTTGTAATTAGAAAAGGCCTTCCATATTAAGCAAGTTGGATGGGGCTAATAAGAAATGCATGTCTTCTCTTGCATCCCTTTAGGCCACAAATTTATAGCGGTTAAATGGTATTTCTGGACTGTTTAAAGCAGTCCTTAGATAAAGGTAAAACATTTCATCATAGAGCATGTTCGACATTTGATGATCGTAACCTGAAATTTATGTTTTTACTGTTAGGGTGAAAATTACTTTATCAGATCAATAGTTAAGTTATCCTCCTATACAGCTCCCCAGGTAACACCACTGATTAAAACAAAGATATAAACCAATTATTAGCACCTCTTCTTCGATGCTTCCTCTTTCGTTGACATCAACCGAAGCCATGGGAAATTTACAGTACCTTGAAGTCAACTTCGGAGACAAATAATCGAAGATATTATTGGAGCCACCACTTGGAAATATCTGCAGCAACAATTTCCACACGGCACCTCGTTGAAAGAGATGGATTCTCTTATATTTGCCAAAACGTCGACTTTCTCATGTAAACACGTACGAGGCTTCTCCACCTGATCGATACATAAATCATTACATGTGGCAGATCTAAAGCTTAGCAAACCAATGGCATCAAGCATTATTGCTCCCCAATTCTGTGTCCCGCACGCGATCGATCTCATCATCACCAAGAAGCCTTTGAGCTTCTCCGACTGCGATTACGTCGTGTCCGACGCTCACGGAACCGTCGTCCTCAAGGTGAAAGGCAAGGCCTTCAGCCTCAGGGACAGGAGGGTGTTGGAAGACGCTTCCGGCAACATTCTAATCTCGTTCCAACCCAAGGTACGCCCGTGCTTTGGGATCATGGAAATCGAATTGCATGGATATGATATGGTTGGTCGAATTCAGGTGTTCACATGGCACTCGACATGGAGGGCGTTCAGGGGGAAGAACTCGAGGTCAAGGGACTTGCTGTTCACTGTCAAGAGGTCGTCGGTGTTCCAGTGGAAGACGAAGCTCGACGTGTTCTTGGCGACGAACGCTGCCGAGAAGCGCTGTGATTTCAAGGTGAAGGGGAACCTCTGGCAGGATAAGTGCACTGTATACAGCGGAGGTTCCTCGGAGATCCTTGCCAAGGTAACTTGATTTGGTCCCTTAATTTTGATTTTATTTTTTCGATTAATTAGACCAAAAAATAACCATGGACGGCATGAAGCATCTATTACAAAATTTGAAGAAAAACCACTAGTATTCCTATGGCTCAAGACTTTGTTTTTCGCAGATGGAAGAGAAGACCAGCATAAAGAATCAGCTCCTGGGAAAGGACACGTACAGGATAAGTGTGGCTCCAAGTATGGACTACGCCTTCGTGATTGCTCTCATCATGATGAATATCGAGATCGACAAAGTACCCGATGTACCCGATTCTAATTAGGGATCACATAAACATTTGGGATAAATTAGGTTTTTTTTCCTATTTTCTATTGTGACAAGAAAAAGAGCTTTACGTTCAACGCATAATGCAATGTTTTTATTTTTTTTACTTTCACATAAATCCAACATAATATTTGTTTATTGCCTATATTGTAAGATCTCGTTGGATCTTAAAACTTGATACTTGATGGGTATTATCGTAACAAATGTAAATAATTCACAACAAACAGCTATCAAGGTTTTAAATACCGGACCAGATGTTGAACCAGGCGGTCCTCGGTTTGGTCCAACTGGGTCGGACTGCCGGTCCAAACTGGTTATACCGGTGATGATGTCAGCATTCTTATCGACTCGGAAAAAACCGGATAAGCTTTATTTACTGGTCCGGCCAGTCGAATCGGTTTTTTGAACTGAGTCGGATACATATATGTATGTATTTATATATCAATGAAATAATTGTTTAAAATGTCAAATCTTTCAATAGAATAGCATTCATGATTGTCTATTTCAAGTAAAACTCTACAAAAGATAGTCACATTTTCTAGCATTATATATGAATACAATATTGTAATCATTTATTTATATTTTCTTCAAGAAAATTACTCTAAAAAATAGTGGCACAACTTATATTAGAAAAAGTGGGGCATAATTGATATTGCAGAAGTAAAGAAGGGCACAAGTAGTAAAAACCTTCTTATTTCATTAATTAAACCTTTATTTTTAAAAATTACCAAACTACTAAAACTGGGTCAATTTGGGTCAACCCGATCCGATCACTCGAGTCAACCCAGTCCAACCACCCCTCAGACCTGATTATTTATTTTCTTTTTTTTTGAAATTAATTACATGAAACCGACCGAACCAACCGGGTCAGAGCTGATTTCCGATCCGAACGATCGATCAGGTCTAGTTTTGTAGACCTAACTATTACATTCGATTTCTCATTTGTATACACATACACAAATAGATCAACAAGATAATAATGCGATTCTCATATTATCAAAGCTATTAATAAAAATGCATTGATCAAGCATTTAAGAGGATGATAAAAGCAACATGTTGAATATTTAAAAAGGGATATACAGATGGCACTGGCGTGAATGAAGAAAGAAAGAAAAAAGAAAGAAAGTGCAATAGCGTGAATGTGATTGGAGTGTATATGAAAGATATATTATAAATCTGCATCAAAATCATGCATGTCTTGCCCTTTTAATAGATTAAAAGTTTCCATGTTTGTCCATAAAAATAATGACACGAATCCACCAAAGGCATATAAGAAAAAAAAAGGAATATAGAATATAGTTACCAGATTGAATGGCAATCACTAAACACCAAAAAAAAAGTATGAACTTTTAAAGGAGAAACAATACCCCTTCAACCTTCAATCTCTCTCTCTCTATCTCTCTCTCTCTCACTCACAAGAAAAACCAGATTGAAAAGAGAGATATCTCCAACTTCCCTTTTTGAAGATGGGAATTCAAAAGAGATATATGTTGGGTTTTTTCCTTTAGGGACCATGACTCATTCTCAAACTATCTCGATAAATTTCACTTCTACCCATTGTAGATCTGAAAATTATCACTTAGGTCTCTATATATTGAAATCTCATGCAACCTAAATGCATTGATGTCCTAATAAATCTCAAATTCCTTATTTGATCACTTTTATTTTGTTGGCCCATAATATTAAAAATTGACAGTACTAATACATTTTATACATGCATAAGATCATCATTGGATTAATATTTCAACATTCTCCTACTTGGGTGTATGTGTAGCACTAAAATGTATTATACCTGAATGAGATCAACCTTTCTGTCGTTACTTCAATGCATATCAATAAATCCAGTCTATTAGCTTTCATAGGATCAAAATGGCTTCTTCACATTTACTGCAACTTAGCCATTTATGACCGCACATGTCAATACAGCTTCATAACATGGCTAAGAACATGGGCATGTAATATGGAAATTATATGTAATGTAATCTTAACATATCAACTTCCAATTGGTTCACCTAGTTGAGATCAAGCTTGATGCTTGACAAAGTGAACATAAAATAATTGTTTGTATAAAACAATTGCCATAATGTCTAAACTAAAATACCAAGATAATGGAATTGTTTACAAGCATTTTAAAATTTACAAACTCACACTAAAACTGAATATCTTTAACTGAAATGAAATCCATATTTGTGATATGATCATGAAATATTTTAGGTGGCAATCTTTAGTAAGCGGATCCGTAGTCATGGAGTTTGTACCGATATGCTCAATATATAATTGTCTACTTTGTACTCTCTCTTTAACAACTAGGAATTTGATGCCTATATGCTTAGACTTTGTCAAATACCTATTGTTATTGGAATATAAGATCGTTGTTTTGTTGTCACAAAATAATTTTAGGGGTCTTTGAATACTATCAACTATACGCAGCTAATGAGCCCATGATTCATCACCTTTATTCTTTCATTTTGGCAAAAATCCTTAATAAAATATATAAATATTCACTAATTCTCACCAATTAATATTCTAACCTCATTTGTTAATAGTCACATTTAACACTTATTTTATATAAAATAAAATAACAAAGAGAAAAAATAAAAAAAGAAGGTTGTATATATGTACAGACCGATCCTAACCTTGAGACCATATCAATATTGACTTGGTCGACAAAATAAATAAGTAGGGGGAGATAAGGATCATAATCTTTAAAGATATTAGAAAAATCAAGATCATCAATGAACATAAACACATTTTTCACCTTGTATATATGTTTACCTATTTTATTTATCATTCAAAAAATTCTAAATTAAAATATTTCCTTCTTGAAAGTTGTTCATAATAATATATTGATTTATAAAAATATCATAAAAATTATTTAATATATAAATAAATGATTACAATGAATAGAAAAAGCTGTAAAAGTTGACTTTCGAGGTTCATAACTATTTATAAAAAATCTAAATTGACCAAACTCACTTTTAAACTTTATTTTATAACTAATAATATTTACTAAAAATACCAAAAAATATTATAATAAAACATGTGAGTTTTGGTGTTTGGACCCTTTGTATATATGTACTCTATGTAAATAAATCTTCTTTTTTATTTAATTATTCCTAACTCCATTTGATGTAGTTATTTTTCTAAAGTATTTATAAAAATCACTAGAAAAATATAAAAATATAAATTAAAATTAATTGATAATAAATACCAATAAATCCCAAAACTAAAAAGCCGTAAACCTGAACTTCTGAATCTCATAACTCAGCCATATGAACTGCGAATTGGGTGTATTCACTTTTAAAATTCATTTTATATAATTATCTATCAAACAAAAGTGATTTTACTAAAATAAAAGTTAATATGGAAAAAGAAAGTTTTAGGACCCTATTGGTATAATTGTATAATAATTTTTGATTTTATTCTATTTAATTTTTGTTACTTGTTGTATTTTTTATACTTTAGTAATGTTTTACTGATGTTATATTATGAATATAAAAATAAAAAAAATTTTAAAAAATAATTTTTTAAAATAATTAAATTAATTAATTATATAAGTAGAATGTACTTATATTATTTATATATCTATTTATTTAAATAATTAAATAATATTATTTATATAATTAAATTATTTATTAAATTATTTATTAAATCATTTATAATTTGTATTTATTTACTTTCTTTAATTATTAATTAATTAATTAATTAATTAATTTCTAAACCCTTGGTATGACTGGTCAAATCGAGTTTGACCAAGGTTTTAAAAATCGAACCAGACATCAAACTGGGAATGTGTCGGTTTTTTGTTTTTATGGTCGGACCAATGGGATCGACTTGTCGAACCGGTGATGATGTCAGCAGCTCAAAAAAATGAAAAAGACAGAATCGTTCTATTGTTGGTTTGGTTCTTACGGTTCAACCGGGTCGAACCTAGTTAGACCGGTATATCATACAAATAAATATGAAAAATGATACATCATATCTTTTGAGGATTTGTTTACTCTTGTCCTTTAAAGTTTTTCCAACAACACTTTACATCGCTATTTTTAATACAATTGCATGTGTGTCCTATATTGTTACAAAATCAATAGTAGTGGCCTTTTATTTGTACACTTGTGCTCCCATTTTTAACCCACATAAGGATGATATTGTTAATTTGTTAAGAAAATATAGGAGCACAAGTGAAATTTCTTTAAAGGTAGGGGTACAAATGTTCTTAAAAAACTTGAAAGGGCATAATATCATATTTCATAAAATTTATATAAATACATATATGTGATGTAAACATTAATAATTTTAAAACTATTTAAACTATAATTAACGACAAGCATTATTAATTTATTGCTTCTCTTAGTATGACTATGACAACATTTTCTTCGTTTGTTATTGTTATAAGTGGACAACCCCATACATATGTGGAAAGAGAGAGGCAATGCTCATATGGCAGGGAGGGACAAGCAATATTGAGTCATTGACACTTGTGAAGGGGAAGAGAAAAAGAATATTATACTATGGGTTAGAATGGGACTATATTGCGAATATTTCTGATAATGTTTGTATTTTGTTAATTTATTGAAAATTATTTTTTGTCAAGAAATGGATGGTTGAATCAATGGTTTAGTTCAATTGGTTCAACCGGGTTTAAGCGGTCCAACCAGGTTTTGACTGATTTTGACTGGTTTTTATTTTCTAAATAAATATTGTGTGCTTGGACCATTTGTCCTCTAGTTATTGGTTCAACTGGTCGATTCGATTTGGTTTTTAAAACCTTGGGTTTGACCAGTCAACCTTGGTCTTCCTCCCTCGTTTCTTCCCCACGCACCATTCTCTCTTCTTCCTTCCTTCTCCTTTCATACCGCCCCCCTTCCCTATCTTCTCTTCTTCTCTTCCTTCTTCCGTCAACTGCCCCAATGACCTGGTGATCCTAGGTTGCTTCTCCAACCACCTCCCTGCCGACCTCCCCCTCTCCTTTCTTCTCCTATTTAAGGACCTCTCCATGCTCTCCGAGTGAAGAGTCCACCATTCCCTTTGAGTCTAGTGAGCTTCGATGGAGAGAGATAGAGAGAGAGAGAGAGAGAGAGAGTGGCAGTGAGTTCTCCTCCACCATCGTAGCGAGGAGGAGCCAAGAGATAGGTGTGATCTCATCGGTGTCACAACTCTTGCTCCGTCATGCGTCAACCTCTGTAATTTACCATCATGTTGAGGTTACAATACCCAATAGCTCCTCCAAGCTCCTCGCCAGGCGACTACCTCCGTCGTTACCTCTAGATTAGAAACACCTATTTCATCCTTCTTCTGATTCTCCTCTTCCTCCTCTTATGATTCCATTCTCCTCTCATCCACTCTGTTTCCCTTACAATTTGATTCCCAAATTTCCTATATATGTCATTATCATCACAAATCTACATAGATCATTTCCATTTCTCCCCCTCAAATCCAATTCCATTGCTACTCTACCCTTCATATCTGATCATCTCCAGGTACGCATGGTGGCTGGAGCTTGAAGGTTTATCTACCAACGCATGTATCCTCCCTCATCTGTATTTTACTAGCTGTTCTGGACCAAGCCATCGAGTTCAAGTTAATTAGCAACATGTAGGTCCTTCGTAAAATCCGAGGATGAGATTCAAACTTCAATTATGATCATCAAGCATTAGCTTCACCTAGAGCGAGAACCCAGGTTGATCATCGGAGCACCGTCATGAGATTTTCAGATGGAGATCGTGATCTGCATCACGATAAGCATTAGGAGCATCGTTGAACAACAACAGTTCCTAGCAGTAGCATCGTAGATCAACTTGAATGAGCAACATTTACAGCACCTGTGAGAGGAGATATACAATTGATTAAGAACCACCTCTCAAGAAATCTCACAACAGATCACGCACGCATAGATCTGGGCATAAACAAATGAAACACCTGGAGCGAGCCATGCATCATCGAGCAGCACAACCTTGTGCAAAACACCTTGATTGGCATGAAGTCGCGATCTGTACAAGAGCCTAGATTGAGTCACTCCTGGATTAGTCAAAATTCCTTCCGATTTTGAGATGAAGCATCGCAATAGAGATCCAGTGCTTGAAACAAAGCAATACCTGCAGATCTGAGTAGCAAAATCATCAAAGATTGATTGGAGTTATCTGCATTGAATCGTTGCCCTTCGTCAATTTGGGGAGGAATAGGACCTGCTTTATATTCGATTGTAGCCATCGGATTATTGAAGAAAACTCAATCTACGTCATCAGATCGACTTAATCTCCAACCGCACGATAAGACCCAATCCAACGCTCCAGGATAAGCCTCCCCACCATTGAATGGCGTTGCACGTGACTGAAACGTGCTTCAGAGATTTTTTTGGCAAATTTACACATAGTACCCCAGCTTTTATTGTAATATCGAACAGGTCCAGGTCAAGCTGCTTTCACGTGATTGGAAATGTGATATCTTGGAGTTTTTGTGCGAACACCCCTCTACTTGTCCATATTTTCACACGCCCTCTCATATTTGCATAATATTACAGTAATACCACTAATACAATATATAAATATAATAGTATTAAATACATATAAAATAAAATACTAATGATAAAAATATAATAAAAACACATAAAAATACCCTATACTTTACTCTATATAGTATTATATTAGTTTTTCATAATAAAAACTATTTTCTATTTTTAATAAATCTTAAAAATAGTAAAAATACACAAATTACAATATATATAATATAAAAACACCTAAAAATCTTATAAAAACCACTTACAATGTATTTCACTATATTTTACACAAAAAATAAAAAAAATTAAATAATAAAATTCATAAAAAAAATAAAATACACAAAACTTAAAATATCATAACTAATTCAATAAAAAACACAAAAATACGTACAATACCTTGTTAGAAAGGTATTTTTAAATATTTACAATAATAATAAAATTAAAATATTCTTTCTGTTTTGTATTTTAAAAAATAAAAAAATACTTACCTTTTTTCAATAAAAGGTTAGTTTTCAACTTTAAAAATAATTCAAAATCCATAAAAATATTAAAAACCACTCAAAAAGTCATAAAAATAGTAAAATAATTTAAATCATAAAAATATAAAAGCTAAAATTAACTAAAAATATAAAATCAATACCTATATTTCTTTACGTATAGGTATATAAAATCATAAAAATAATTTAAAATTCATAATAAAAAAATCATAAAAAATCCTTAAAAATAAAAATCAGGAAACCCCTCCACCTTAGACTCCCTATTATTTTACCTTAGTTTCCACAGTTTGCCTCCTTGAGTTCGACACCCCGTACTTATTGCTATACACTTGAGTTTGGGAGTATAAATAAAAACTAATTTTTTTTTGGTAATTTCACCTTATCGATTCAACGACAGTTATCTCTCTTTTTAGAACATCAAACTGGGTGACTTTTAAATAGCTCAGTGACAAAATTATATAGCCAAATTCCATGATTGGATGCCTTGTAACATGCTATGAATTCTACTGCCATGGTGGAAGAGGTTATAAGAGACTGCTTAGTGATCTTCAAAGAAATAGCATCCCCAGCAAGTAGATAGATATAGCCTGATGTTGACTTCATACTACCATGACATCCAGCAAAAATCAGAGTTACTATAAACGATGATCTCAAGTTGGTACGACCTCCTATGTGAGCATGTATTCTTTTGTTCTTTGTAGATATATCATGACCCTTTTAGTTGCTTTCCAATGGTCATGCCCCAAATTGCTTAAATATCTATCTAGCATCCCTGTAATATATACCAATCTGGTCGAGTACAAACTTGCACATACATTAAACTTCCAACAGCTAATGTATAACGAACTCTCTGCCTCCCTTTTCTCAAAATCATTCTAAGGGCACTGGTTGAGACTGAACTTATCTCCCTTAGCTCTTGGTGTATCAAATGCTTTACAATCTTGCAAGTCGTATCTTTTGAGAACCTTTTCAATATAGCTCTTTTGAGATAAACCAAGAATATGCTGAGAACGATTACAATATATCAATACCCAAAATAAAAGAAGCATCACCAAGTTCTTTCATGTCAAAATTCTTTGAAAGAAATTTCTTGGTGTCCTATAAAAGGTTCATATCATTGCTAGCAAGCAAGATGTCTCAACATATAATACCAAGAAAATATGTTTACTCCCATAAAACTTATGGAATATGCATTCATCGGCTAAATTCATCTCAAAACCAAAAAAGATAATCAAATTGTGTGATTTGAAATACCATTGTCTTAAAGCTTGTTTGAATCCATAGATGGATTTCTTGAGTTTGCAAACCATATTCTTTGGGTCTCCCAACACAATTTTATGTTTGCACCATATATATTGTTCCTCCATGTCACCATTGAGAAACGTCGTCTTCACATCCATCTGATGCAATTCTAAATTAAAGAATGTAAGTAACATCGTTATAATTCTGAAAGAGCCTTTTGAAGAAACTGGAGAAAAAGTCTCTTTATAATCAATGCCCTCCTTTTGTGTAAATTATCTTGCAACAAGACAAGCTTTGTATCTTTCTACATTACCTTTTAAATTCCTCTTGATTTTCAATATCCATTTGCAACCAATGGTTTTCACACATTCATGTAATGGAACAATATCCCACACATTGTTATCCTTCATGGATTTATATTTTCATTCATGGCATTTATCCACATTAAAGAGTTAACACTTTGCATGGCTTAATGAAAGGTGATTGGATCATATTCCATCACTCTAATGGTTGCATCTTATTCTTGGAGAAATGCAATATAATCACATGATATTACACTTCTTCTCTCTCCAATAGATCTTCTTAATGGCAAAGATTCCTAAGGTGTCGATATTTGTTCCTGTATAATTTCATTTTAGGGTGATTCTGCAATAATGTCCTTAACGTATGTATCATCAGAAATGATAGAAATGTGATCCCTATCAAGTCTAACAAAACCTAAGTGAATGTCAACATATTTCTCTTCAAAGACAAAGTCGTTACCTCTCTCCTCGCAAACTCAACATCCTCAAAAAATCTAGCATTATCAGACTCATAAATGGATTTGGTTGTGGGATCATAAATTTGTACCCTCTTGATCTTTCATAGTATCCACTAAAATAACAATTGCTTGTTCTTGCATCTAGTTTCTTTTCATTTGGCTTGTAAGGTCTTGCCTCAGCTGGACATCCCCAAAAATGGAAATGATTTAGACTACGCTTCATGTCGTTCAAATTTCATATGAGGTTTTATTAGTTGCCTTAGTTGGAACTATGTTTAAGATATGTGCTACAATCTTGAGTGCTTCTTCCCAAGAGATTCTATCAAGGTAGAATGACAATCATGCTCATCACCACATACTCAGGTGCTCTATTTCATCGTGCAGCTACACAAGTCATGGTCGTGACCATGGCATGGTGTATTGTGGGACGATACCACATTCTTCGAGGTATCTTGCAAAAGACCCTAGATGTTGTTCACTTGAATAGTTATAACTATCATAGTATTCACCACCATAGTCAGATCTAACGCTTTTAATTCTTTTACCGAGTTAATTGTCAAATTTGGCCTTTGATTAAATCAAAGCCATAAATCTGATCTTCGCATTGCATCTGAATCATATTCAGATCAATGTCCAACGTTAGGACTAAGATTAGAGTAATTCTCTATTGAGAGAATTCACTAAAATCCAAACACGTCTCATCACTCCCTCGGAATGGAAGCATCAAGATTATACAATCGTCTACGATCATGATCAACTGGTTTCTCATAAGGTTTTAATTATTATATCACAAGTGTCATTGTAAATAAAGAAAAACTAATTAAATCAAATAAATTATTTAATCTAAAATAAAAGAAAATAAAATGGATGCGCTTTTTATTTACCTGGTATAGCTTCCAGGGTCAAACACAAGGAGGCAACTATTATTAAGCAATGGTTATTAAAATCAAAGAGAAATCAATGAAAATAAAGAAGGAAACTCTAAGTAAACTACCTTGGTTTTTATGGATTTTTTAGCCTTTTAATTTTATATGGAATTTTAAGTTTTTATATTTTTTATGTTTTCTAATTTTATAATTTTTAGTGATTTTTAATTTTGCTAATTTTTTAAATTTTTAATTTTTCAAACAAAGTAAATAAAAAAAGGAATAAACACACGCAAGCATTCTTTTTGTATTTTTAGAATATAACAAAAATGTTCAGAAAAATCAAATAAAAATATTTATTTTTGTATATTTTTTCTATTTTTGTGATTTTCTAGAGATATCTAGATTTTTAGGATTTTCAAATCGATTAAAAATAGGAAATAATGTAAACAGTGATATCTAGCTACTTTTTTGGTTTTTTTAAATATAAAAATAAATCAAAATACTGGAAATATAGGCAAACATGATGAAAATTCTTCAAACTGTAAATCAAGCTATTATATGTAGTTTTCTGATTTTCCAATGATTTTATATGATTTTTTATGGTTTTCTATAATTTACAATTTTTAATTTTTATAAAAGGTTTTCAAACAAAATTTATACAAAAGTTAAAATAAGTCAAAAGACACACACATGATTTCTTAGAATTTTTATGGCATTTTTCAAATTTTTATGGTTTTTATAAAGTAAATAGAACAAAATTTAAAGGTTTTTTAATAATTAAAAATGTGAAATCAAAAATTTTTGCAAAACAAAAAATAAAGAAATTAAAAACAATACAGCAGGAATTTAATCTAATTTTTATGGAATTTTTAGAGCACTTGTGATATTTATTTTAGGAAAAACACAACACAAATTTAAATATAGAATTGATGGACTTAAATACAATTATTTAATGTCTAAGGTCTAAATAATCACAAGCAACAAGAATATAAAGGCACAGTCGCAAATAAACTAGAGAAAACATGTGAAGCATGTGAAATCAGTCGCACAGGGGCATACATGTAATTACTCAAAAACTTCTGCAATTTTTTAACCATTGAAAGCTTCAGGAGAAGAAGTGCAATTGCACACAAATATCACGTGTATAGGTATGTGAACACAAGCAAACAAGTCTAAACTGCCAATTAAGAAACTACGAGGACGGATTTATAAAAAATATTCAATTATTATTTACAAAACATAAACTAAAATGAAGTAGAAGGAAATACAGGACGAGAAGTGAAATATACCCAGGAGATACGCGTGTTGATCACATACAGGCACTGAAATAGTGTGTAGCTCTGATCAAAGGCGTTGATTTGATCCAATTGTTAGCTTTGGGCACCAAGGAATGGAGGAGATCTAATCTGGAGATCTCCTCATCAGATCGAACGGATTTGATGACATGACGAAGAATAGCTATGAAGGTGTTTGCCGATGAGATTCTCTTGAGCATATCTCTATCTTCTAATATCGAATCAAGGGTTCAAGAGGTGGAATAGCTTCCTCGAATGAATCTGCACTAGATGGTACAATCAGGTACTCCGGATCTTGCTGAGGAGAGATCTGGAGGTCCTCCTCTCCTCGCAGCACCTGACGGTGTAATCGACCTCTGGGGGGCATTGCCTCGATGGCTTGTGAGGCCAGCGGTTGAGCTCACCTTGCAGTGGAGCATGGCGGAGATGCCGCTGAATCAGAGGCTACGATGCTCGAATCCTCTCTACATGAAGATCACCGTGCACTCTCACTTATGAGAAGAAGACGGAGCTCCTTGGAGACGAGGGCAAAACTAGAGATGGAGAAGAAGGGGCGCTCCATGTGCTTAAATAGGCAAGGAATGAGGGATTGGGGACTGCAGTATGCACACAAATCGAGGAGCAAATGGATCAGATCCATTCTAGT
This sequence comes from Ottelia alismoides, assembly GCA_037367405.1. NCBI lineage: Eukaryota > Viridiplantae > Streptophyta > Magnoliopsida > Alismatales > Hydrocharitaceae > Ottelia > Ottelia alismoides. The sequence continues at coordinate 5,434 of JAZKJV010007248.1, read as the reverse complement.
GTGGATCCTTTATCCATTTGTTCCAATCGAACGGTGGAATCAGGATGAAAGAAGGTCGGATCCGTGCAGAAAATTAGGTGAAGAACGGGTCTCAGTATGCAGAAAATTAGCTTCTGGTAAGGGGGAAGACCAATTGACCCAGGTCAACAAAGCTGACCTGGTCCAATCATGTACGACAGAGAATAAGATAAGATAGAGAAAATGACAAAATAGTGGAAATTGAAAAATAAATACAAATAAAATAGAATATGATTTTAAATTTGAAAATTATGACAACAGAAAATATTTATAAATTAATAAACTAGTTTTTGGTGATTTTTAACAAATTAATTTATTTAATTTATTAGGTTAAATTACATAAATAGTGATATTTACAAGTGTAAGTACACCTTTTTTAATTAATTATTTATAATAATTACATCATTTAATAATTTATTTGTTTAAACATTGATTTAGGGACTTTAAATATATTTTTATTTTTAAAAGTTAATTTAATTGTACAAATAAATACAATTATATACAATATAGGTACATTATACATATATAATAAATACAATATTTTATTTCTGATTTATTTTTTATTTTTATTTGCATTTTTTTATAATTAAAATAAATATATACGAAATATCTAAAAATACAATATGTACAAAAATAAATAAAATAAATATATACAAGCATAAATATATGTACAAATATACAAACAACCCCCCCCCCCCAAGCCGACTTTTACACCTTAACTATAAAATTATGAAAACCTTCATTTGAAAGATTATTTTATTTAAAATACAATGAAAGTGAGTTTAATTCAATTTAAGTTCATATGGACAAGGTATTGAACTTTAAATTATGATTTTACAGCCTTTTCCGAGTGTTGTATCCTTTATTCTGCACATGATTTATTTTTTGAATTATTTTAATTTTTACAACACAGTTTTATATACAAGTTTTGTTAAGGGAATAATTTAATTTGAGGATATTTTATTGATATATATAATAGTACAAGATAAATATAAGATAAATAATGAAAAATATGTACAAGTGAAAAATGGTTTTCTTGATTTTTATAAGTTGTGGGCCCTATCTCCCCCTATTTTATTCCTTGTTGATAGGGATGAAAGCGGACGGATACGGATTCAGATTTAGGTATTATTGTATCCTTATACTTTTTTTAATGCAAATACAAATGCCGATATGGAAATTGACAGATATTAAAACTATCTTACCATCTCCTTAAAAAACAGATACTGATGTAAAAAAGGATATTGATCGCATATGAGTAATGTTAGAAATAATCTATAGAATCGACTTAAATATATACGAATTGGATGGAGAACATGATATAAATTTACTAAATGTTTTATATCATAAAAATTATACAGATATGGTAAAAGAAGGTATAGAATTATGTTATATAGGGTTAAAAATAAATCCATGACTATATTTATATACAAAAATGGATATACGAATATGGATATGGATGTTTGCAGATATCAAAACGATATCCATATCCGTATCCATTTTAAAATGGATATAGACACGAATGTCAAAATTTATATAAAATGGATACGATGACGGATCGGATACGGATATATCTATAATGTTTACATTCCTACTTGTCGACCATCCCAATACTTGGCATGGTCTCAGGGTTCTAGTCAGTATGTATCTATTTCATCCTTATCTATTTCTTTTCTTCTTTATTCTTTTATTTTGGTGTAAAAGAACGATAAATATACAATATTAACAAATCAATGAAGAATGATAATTAATGAATATATATAGGTGTTTTATCAAGGATTTTAGATAAAATAAAAGAATAAAGATGTTTAATCGTGGATTCATCATTCCCCTGTACTTTACCTTTACCAGTCCCTTTGCAAACACTTATTCAAAGAAGAAGTGAAAAAGAAAATAAGAAAAAAATGAAAGAACTTAGAATAATTTTAATTTTTAAACTTATCTTCATAAAATCAAAGTATGGGTCTCGATCAGACCTTTGGATTATTATCTTGGCGGAACCTTATTGGGAAATGGATATAAGACCTAACAACCTTCAAGTTCCACAATTCTATGTTCAGGTCACCTCAATAATCAGGTCAGAACAAGTTTACATACGTAAACTCTTATGACTATGAATCTTTACTTGTACGGTGTAAGTGAAATATAGTTCCCCACCTCAGAAATGGCAAAGAAACGACCTCCTCTAACAAGGTAACACTAATTCCCTGTCTATCTACTCTTTCCTCGAGAAGAGGGTTATTCCCTTCTAAGTTCAAGTGCAGCCAGCTCAAGAAGAGGGGGTATAGAATAGAATGGACTGTGACCAGTGTAGTCACATATCCTTGGAGCTTGACCAGTGTAGCCAAGTATCCAGTTGCAGGCTTCCTAGGTATGAGACTTTGAAACATATGCCTTGCTTACTCATATTTTTCTCCGATGAGATTTTTTATTTATTTAATTTTTTCCAATATAACTATTTAGGAGATTTTCTACTTTTTTTGAACATATATACAAATGTGTAACATGTACATAAGGAGTTTTTCTTCTTGAGCCAGTAGACTATCCCACTTTTGAAGCATTATTGCAACCCACAACATCTTGTCGTTAGACGTCCATGCCACTAGACCAAGTTGGGATGCACTACCCTCCCTAGAGGAGGATGAATGTTTCCACCCATGTGATACTTCAAGCCAAAGGATTTTGCCACCTCACCACCTCATCTGTATTGAGCAATGTGTAGAGTGCTTGTCCAAGTTAAGTCATTATCTAAAAGGATCATGCATGTGTTGCGAAATATTCTACTTTGACCAATCAAGATGACATGTGAACATAGTCATGTGGAGTCAAAGAATTAAGTCGCTATGACCTGAAAAGTCTGAACTCTTAATTTCATTCTGAAAATTGCAAATGCACATGCAAGAAAATATATACAAAAAAATTAAAGAAAATAAATAGAAAAGGAGAAACCTTTTTTTAGAGGTTTTTAGATAGCTTTTGCAATTTTTATGGACTTTATATTTTTCAAATTATATGTATTTTTAATAGATATTTATACATATTTACAATAATTTTATACAAACTATATATAAGAGTATACATATTTTATAAAAGATTTTACAAAAAGATTTTTTATTTACATGTTTTATATACAAATTTTACAAAAGGATTTATTTTACAAATTTTATTAAAGGATTTTATATACAAAAGAATTTATATACATATTTTAATTACAAAATAATTTAATTTACATGAATTACAAATAATTACGGCTTTTATACATATGTGGATTTTATAATAAGTTTACAAAATATACCCATAATTTATATCCCACATGCAAAATATTTTACAAAAATATTACAAACTATTTTACAAAAGTTTAGAAAAATTTACAAAACAATTTACAAATAATTTAGATAACAACTTTACAAACTATTTTACAAAACTTTTCAAGTCATTTTACAAAATATTTTACAAAACTAATTTTACAAACTTTTACAAATAAATTTACAAACAATTTTACAAACACGTTTTTGTAAACATTTTATTTTAAACATTTTACAAAAATTTGTACAAAATACATAATTCTAAAAAAAATAATTAAAAAACATTTACAAACAAAATAATTTTACAATTTTTTTACCGAAAATTTTATAAAAAATAATTTTACAAAGGTTTTTACAAATAATTTATAAATCATTTTACAAATATTTTTACAAACAATTTTACAAAATGTTTTACAAAATGTTTTACAAAATTTTTACAAAAGAGTTTACAAACAAATTTTACAAACACTTTACAAATCATTTCCCAAAATATTTTTCTTTCAATTTTATAAATAATAACCATATTATTAAATAAAAAAGTATGAGTTATGATTAAAGTATATATACAGTATTCAACACCCCCTATACTTAGCTCGAACTATGCCCTCATAGTAACTAAGAAGCGACAAAGGAATACAATAACTCGTGCTAAGTATAGAAAATTGAAAAGAATTTTATGTTACAACGACTCAAAGAATAAAGAATAAAATGAATATAAGTCGGTGCTCCCCTATACATAGGATCAAATAATCCTAAGTAAAGAAAGTTGTATAATGGTGAAAACCAAGGAATAGAATATACGTAAAATCAAGGACTCGACTTGTCCGCTCTATACTTAGGGTAAAAGATCCCTAAGTGATAGACAAGAATATAAACAGTTGTGGGACAAGAGAGAGTACAGAAGCAACTAAGAGGAAATAACACGATAAAAAAGAACAACATCACTCCCCTATACTTAGGGTAAGAGATCCAAAAATATATAGGCAACAACAGGAGTAGTGAAACGAAACGAAAATGAACAACTCAATGTTTACACCCCCCCCCAATACTTAGGATAAAGTGCATCATAAATATAATGAAAATCCTAAGAGAGACCTAGGGTGTAAATAAAAATGGAAGAAACAAGGAACAAACCAAGACAAAACACATATATAAAAGTAGACAATGTTGATGTTCCTCTCAACAAGCGCTAGAGTTTACGCCCTATCTAGGCAAAAAGGATAGGAGAATGCAGTATTGATGTTTAAGATAGCATATGTAATGTGATTGTCGTGTTGTCGTTTTAGTCTCGGTGTGGGAACAACAACGAAATCAATAATGAAAACAAGGACAGTTAAATAAGCAATCAGACGGGTTTCTTCTACCAGGTAAATAGAAGAGAAAATAAAATCAGGCACTGGTAGTACAAAAGAAATCGTCAGATCAAGATCAGAATGAAGTGAACGGGTAGAGCTGAAAAAATCAAATGTGGAGAAAGAAGGATCAGTCATCGTATCCTCCATGTTAATCACCATCTCAAAAAGGTATGGAAAGTCAAGATCGGGAGATTCACTAGGAAAACTAATATCCGATGCATATAAAGTAGAGAAATCAGATAAATCGAACACCTCAAAGTTCGTCTCATCCTCGCGAGGGTCGACTAAGAAAGACAACTCAGACTCAGAAGAAGATGACTCGATCTCGTGATCTAACAGATCAGATGCACAATCAGGAAATGAAATCGAGTACAAAGAACATATCACCCACAGATAACCCTTGGGGAGATGGGAAAACTCAAAATGACTCGAGGAAAGAATGAACGATCAAACTCAAATAACGGATTCTCTCTCGAAGTCATAGAAAAATCATCCAAGATATTAGAAATATCAAGCTCAAAGAAATCCAGATCAAGATCAAAGAGATCATTGTCATTCCAGAGTGAAGGGATCTGAGCTGGGGCAATGCTGACAATCATTTGGTCCTCAGAAAATACTATCGATCTCATCACGCAGGAGAATAGACAGCTCATATACGGAGTTATTAATGTCTGGAAAATAAAAACGGTGTCCCTCATATAGATCTGGCTGCTGGAATGGATATGAACATCCATTGACTTTCTAAAAGTACCTCTA
>JAZKJV010007247.1:0-36666 GCA_037367405.1 Ottelia alismoides | reverse complement strand
TGGATGGCAGAAGTTCAGGGGCGCAGACAGCATACCCTTGCACGCTGTATTGCGTGTAGTGCTTGAACCACACGCCACCAACGTCCTCCTGGCGCTCCAGCACGCGTACGTCGTGCCCCAACTGCAAGAACTCCCTCGCCACCTGGAGCCCGCTGAAGCCAGCCCGATGATGCATGTTGTAGGCATGGCGGTTAATTGCGGCGCTTAGCAAGCCCCGCTGTTCAGGCTCGCGCGCCGGCGTTGCACCCGTTACAGAGCGCTGCGCCAGTCCGCCGTTTAGCGTTTGAGCAAGTGAACAGGGGCTGGCCCCTGGCAGCGGCATAGCAGCAGAAGTCATTTGCTGGGTTTGCAGGCTGACCCATGCCTGCCAGTCTGTTCGATCGGCAATTCAATCGTCGCGTCGCTTTACTGCTACTAACTGGGTGATGCTTAACTTAAAGGCAACTTAAAGACTTATGATAAACAACGGAAGGCAGTGGGCCCAGCCCTGCAACAACGGAAGCCAGTGGGCCCAGCCCTGCGGCAACCCACGACAATTCACAGCGTTCATTGCCCCCGCCCTTAGGTATTTTGGTCCGACTTTTTGCACCGTACAGTTGTTGGCCCACTGTTGGCCAAAAGGGCCCTATACAGGTCTCTTAAACGGTGAGGTATCGAGTGGGCGACAAAGAGGGCCAAAAGCATGCTTTGATAAATATGCGATATCAAGGCCAAGAGCATGCTTCAGTCGGGGAGAACCCCCGACTTTGCACACCGGTACGGCATAGCGCTCAGCGTTTTTGGCTTTTTTTGCACGCTGGCGGCCTTCCTGGCGACCGCATAGAGCATGTACATGCTTGCACTTTGAGGCCACTTAGTTTAGCCTAGTCTTGCTTGCACGTTGAGGCTTCTTACTTTAGCCTTGGGCTTTGACAATGTCCGAGAGCTTTCGTTGGATTTGCCCGACGTGTGCCTCCAAGGCACGCCCTCCTGTGGTTATTGCCAGCACCCATGCAAGGTGCGCGGAGAACAATACATCAAGACACGGGACCTTCCAGCCGTAGAGTAGTTATCCAGTATGCAGTGAAGGTCCGCCCCACCAGCGCTGCTGCTGGTGATGGCATTGCCTCCAGCCCGGCGATGACACGCAGCAGAAGCGTGACGTGAATGGCCACCTCCTGCCTGGAACCCGCTCCTTCGCGGTCTTAGTGGAGGAGACAGCGGTCGAGTGGAAGAATGCGTTGCGCCTGTTTGGAGGCACGACAGGCCATTGGAGAGTGGCCGCGCATATCGAACGCGAACGAAAACGCCACGCTGTGCGCGGCCGTGGCCATGGCGAGGGTGAGGAGTGGTGGCCGCAGCCAGTGTTGTTGTGCAGGGTCGAGATGCGGTCCCGGCTTGGCGCTCCTGAGCGTGTTGCATCGTATCGTCCTAAGCAAACACCCCTCCGCCTCCGCTGATTGCTCGCGGTGTTGTTTGCTGCGCCGTCGCGCCCGGTGCAGGGGAACTTCACCTCCCCGGCGCGTCTCATGCCATACGCCTTCCTCCGCGCCGTGCTGGTGGAGCTCGAGCGCGTGCTGGGCAAGCCTCACGGCTTCTACACCCAGATGAGGGGGGGCCTCCAGTACACAACCGTGATGAACATAATAAACGTGGGTCGGCGATCCAATTCTCCGTTAAGCCGCCAGCCTGGCGGGTCGGCAGGCCGGCCGGCGCAGTTCTGACGGGCTCAGCAAAATCCATGCCACATACGCACGCCGGTGTCATGCGTGCACCAGGGTCGTGCACGCGTCGTGAGTGCGCGTGAATGTGGACACGCGTTTTGGGACACGCCTGTTGTTGGATTCGACTGCGCCATCGCCCCCCCCCCCCTGGCCGTTGACCCGCGCCTTACCATGCGAACGAGCCAAATTTCACGCCATCTCGTCCTCGCCCACATTTGCAGAACATGGCAGGGCTGACGACCCATGCCCGCGCCATGGAGATGGCCCGACTCCTGCTCGGGCAAGAGGCCGCACCGCCGCCCAAGCGCGTGTTTGGCGTGGTGGAGGGCCCGGTGCCGGGGTCTGTGGACGACTTCCGGTCCGGCACGCATGCCTCTTTTTACGTGGGTGCGGCCGGCGTGCAGGCGGCCGCGCGCCTGCGAGACATGCTGCCCCGACGTTTACAACTTCTATGCACAAGTCTACGACGCCGTAGCACCGCTGTATGCCCAGGGGGGTGCGGCCCCGGCGCGGGCGCGGTTGGCGTGGCTGTCGCCGTGCCTGCGGGCGGCGCCGTGCCTGCGGGCGGTGCCGCGCCGACGGGCGGCGGCCTGCCGCGGCCCCAGCGGCGGGCGCGCCGGCGCCTTGCCTGCGGGTGGTGCCGCGCCGACGGGCGGCGGCCCTGCCGCGGCCCAGCGGCGGGCGTGGCTGGCGCGACCGCCGCAGCGCCGGCGGGCGGCGGCCCTGCCGCGGCCCCGGCACTTGGCGTGGCTCGAGGTTGTGGACCTCGTGAGCAGCAGCAGCAGTGGCACGCCGGCGCCGGTGGGGGGTGATCAGGATGGCGGTACAGACGGGGAGGAGGCGACCCACTCCGACGGCAGCGGGGGTTACGCCACCCCGGCGCACACAGTGTCGGCTGGTCCAGGGGGCACAGGTGGTGGACATCGCCGCCGTGGGGGCAAGAGGCCACGCCGTGCATAGGCCGGCCCGTGGGCCTTGTGCAACAAGGTGGGCGCGTCTTGTATCTCCTCGGTGGATGGCGGTCATGTGTGTCGGAAAAGTGAAGTGGGTTCAGCTGACCCGACGACGCCATGCATGTGCGCATGTCCTGGCCGCCCCTGCTGATTGGAATCGGCTGCGAGCTGCAGCCGGCCATGTGTATGCATCATGCCGCATTGCCACGGGGCGGACAATGCCCCCGCAGCACTTCATACTTTGCTGACAACAGTTGGGCACGTATTCCTGCGCGAGGCAGTAGCAGTAGCAGGATGTGCGTCATGTCCTGGCCCGATGGCTTCGCCCGATGGCTTCGCCCGATGGCGTAAGTTACACCTACCACCGAATGTACCATACCTGCATGCGATGTGTCGGCCGGACGGATGTGCGCATGCTTTGGTATGCATGCTTTGGTATGCATGTCGCTTTCGCTGCTGTGGATTACGGCAGTGTTTGCCGAGCACCGCCTCGCAGTTGTTTGAACGGGGGGGTCTCCCCGTTGTTTTTTTTGTTGCGGCGCTACAGTCCCGCTGTTAGCATTGCAGCATTAATGCGTACATTTGCGCAGATGCATGTCATGCCATAAGCGGTGGTTTTATCAGTATCATTGGTGCACTGCAGCTCTGGGGGCGCTAGCTGTCTGTTCTGTCTATAGTAGCTTGTCATGGTTTGGCCGAGGCAGCGTGCTGGCGTGTGCCATGCAGTGTCCGTTGGCCTGCCGCTTGGCGCGCCAGGGCGCGCGTGTCCCAGCGCGCGTTTGCGCGGCGGCTGGTGGCCCGAAAGGCCAAAACAACACCACGTGCCGCGTTTGTTTTTGCGTGTTCTTCTTGTAAATCGCTTTCAACTTGATTGGCTCGCGCGCATGCTTAGGGTGCGTACACAGCGTAGGGTGCGCCTGCTGTCTGCAGCATCAGGGTTGCCCTAGCCTCAGGCGAGAGCAGCGTTGGGGCTTGCAGCTTCCTAGGTTCTCGTAGCCTCGTCTGCTGCTCCTTCAATTCTGTCAGCCGTCATACCGCGAGCCTTGCATTGACCGCCGTCGCACAGGGTACGTTCGTACAGTAACACACGCGCGCGCGCGCCCCGAGCAACTGACCGCTGCACAAGAGTCTTCCGAGTCTGGTCGACGAGCCTCGAGGCAGAGGACATACGGTAAACATGAGTCGCCAGTTGGCGTTCCAGTAACTGAATTCAGTGCAGTGCTCGGGAGTCCGAGGCCGGGTGCTGCCGAACGGTAATGTGCCCGTCAGTACCAAAATGAAGGCGCGGGTCACACCTGTTTGTTGTCTTGGAGAGACAGCAGGTCGGAGGTGACAGGTGACAGCGTGTCTCTCGTCAAGTCTTGAGAGACGAACCGAGGCAACCACGCGGCGTAGTTGGGCTCGAGGTCGCGGGGTGTCCGCTGTCGCCACTTGTCTCAGGTACTCAAGACGCCCGGAGCGGACAGAGGTACTAGACTATGAAGCCGGTTCAAGAAAGCAGTGTGTCATCCGTACGGTGACTTTACGGTCTCTACCGCCTTTGCAGCAGTCGGCAGGACAGCACCTATAAAAAATGCAGCCCGAGGCCGCCACTAAACCCGTGCGCGTTTCTGGGGTGGTATCTCTGCACGTGGCGCGCGGTTCGCCAGCTCTCTGCACCCTGACCTTGGCCCGGCTCACGAGCACATTGCTCCGGGTGCACAGGACTCACCGCCCTCGGACTGGAGCCGTTGCTTCTTCCTGGCCCACGAGCCAGGGTCTATGCCGCCGACCTCCACAGGCACCGGCACAGGGAGCCGATCGGGCAGGTCGTAGTCCGCGCAGGCCACGTTGTTGACCGGGGGGGGGGGCGCCGCGCCAGGTACGGCTGCGCCGCGCTGCGCTGTGGTCTCAAGTGCACTGATGTACCGCTGTATGACGTCGTCGCTTCCATTGGCAAGCTTCACAGACGGCTACGACAGTCATGGCGAGGCCTCGGGAGGTGTTGTCCGAGACCCTGTGGGCCATGGGATGCATACGGCCGCCGGTGACATTTGTAAATATCTCCGCCGCACCGCTGGGTACCCGGAGTTGCCCAGTGCTGCCCCGGTCGTGGACCTCGATGTACCGCTCGAACTCGGGGTCGAAGTTCTTCGTCAGGCAAACCCGCACGTCGTAGTTGTGGGTGTCGACGTGCAAGTGGGGCTCGCAGGCGGGCCGGTATCCCATGGCGTACACCGACGTGACGCTGGCGCCACCAGGGGCCTCCAGTTTTATTATCTCGCCGACCGCGCCAATCCATGGCGCTACTGCTGGCTGTCCAACGAGCAAATGGAGGTCCTGCGCGGTGGCCTGCCGCTTGACAGTTGAGTGGTACCGCCACCACCCAATCCCCAACAGGCCATCGCTGAGGGCCTTCCACCTGTCGGTGGAGAAGCCCACAAGGCCAGAAATGATCTTGATGCGGCCAATGAGCGACAGTGGTGGGCCGAATTTATCGGCCATGGCCTCCCCGTGGGCAATGTGGCAGCACACACGCCTGCTGTATTCGCGCCACATTGCCCACGGGGAGGCCATGGCCGATAAATTCGGCCCACCACTGTCGCTCATTGGCCGCATCAAGATCATTTCTGGCCTTGTGGGCTTCTCCACCGACAGGTGGAAGGCCCTCAGCGATGGCCTGTTGGGGATTGGGTGGTGGCGGTACCACTCAACTGTCAAGCGGCAGGCCACCGCGCAGGACCTCCATTTGCTCGTTGGACAGCCAGCAGTAGCGCCATGGATTGGCGCGGTCGGCGAGATAATACAGAAACTGGAGGCCCCTGGTGGCGCCAGCGTCACGTCGGTGTACGCCATGGGATACCGGCCCGCCTGCGAGCCCCACTTGCACGTCGACACCCACAACTACGACGTGCGGGTTTGCCTGACGAAGAACTTCGACCCCGAGTTCGAGCGGTACATCGAGGTCCACGACCGGGGCAGCACTGGGCAACTCCGGGTACCCAGCGGTGCGGCGGAGATATTTACAAATGTCACCGGCGGCCGTATGCATCCCATGGCCCACAGGGTCTCGGACAACACCTCCCGAGGCCTCGCCATGACTGTCGTAGCGTCTGTGAAGCTCGCCAATGGAAGCGACGACGTCATACAGCGGTACATCAGTGCACTTGAGACCACAGCGCAGCGCGGCGCAGCCGTACCTGGCGCGGCGCCCCCCCCCCCGGTCAACAACGTGGCCTGCGCGGACTACGACCTGCCCGATCGGCTCCCTGTGCCGGTGCCTGTGGAGGTCGGCGGCATAGACCCTGGCTCGTGGGCCAGGAAGAAGCAACGGCTCCAGTCCGAGGGCGGTGAGTCCTGTGCACCCGGGTGTGTGTGTGTGTGTGTGTGTGTGTGTGTTTAAAAGAAAAGAGACCGTGGGAAGAACAAACGAATCCGACTGTACCGAAAGGCGCCAGCGAGGATGGACGACGCAAAGTGTGTGTGTGTGTGTGTGTGTGTGTGTGTGTGTGTGTGTGTGTGTGTGTGTGTGTGTGTGTGTGTGTGTGTGTGTGTGTGTGTGGTGTGTGTGTGTGTGTGTGTGTGTGTGTGTGTGTGTGTGTGTGTGTGTGTGTGTGTGTGTGTGTGTGTGTGTGTGTGTGTGTGTGTGTGTGTGTGTGTTACGCTCGTGACGGTGCTATGCCATTTGTCCATTCCCTTTGCCCCGCTGACGTGTCATCACGCGTGCAAATCTGGGCGCATTTGCGTGGGGACGGTTGACACCATTGACAGGCGTGGTGCAGCCCGCACTCCAATCACAGGAGCAGCCAGCTCTCTGCCCTCCCCATAACGGTCAGCTCTGTGCCCTTCTCAGGTGTGCCGGACTTTTCAGTGTATCCCGCCCCGTTCCCGTAGCAGTGCGTCCCCACTGCCCGGCTTGCAATGTCATTTGTCTGGCCCGTGCTGACCTGTAGGTAGGGCGGTGCACTCGTTGGCGAATGATGTCGATGCCGGTGTGATCACCGATCCATTGCGCATCGCATCGGGCCGACGCTGCCGTGGAGGGCTGGAGGCGTGGCGGTGAGTCCTTCACGGGGGGTTGGGGGTCCCGCCAACCTACCTTCGAAGTGCATTGGCAGGTGTTTGTGCAAGGAGCATTGTCATGTGTTGATGCGTGCTTTTGTGTAGATGCGTGCTGCATGTCGTTGGTAGTTTGTGGCAGCAGCACAGATATCCTGTAGCTTAGACCGCGGCCAGTTGTCGTGTTCTGGCGGTGTCCTTTGGCCTGCCATTGGGCGTCACGGCGCGTGTTTCGCCGCCACTGGTGGCCTGTGGCCGTTGGGGCCAAAGCAACGCCGTTTGAGGCGTTGTCCGTGCGTGCTCGCTTTCAGACGGTAATCAGCTTGATTGACTCGCGCATGTTCATCCGTGGGCCCATCAGACACAGCCATGGCGTGCGCTATGCAGTGTGTGCCGCAACCGCCATGCCGTCTGCATTGTATTGCCTTCGATGCCCGTTACCCTGCCGACCGCAGGTGCAACAGCCATGCACAACAAAGGGCTCAACTTGTACGGCAAGGACAGCAGCGGCATGCCGCAGCTACTGCTACAGGAGGTCACGTGCGTCCCACTGGAGGACTACCACGCGTACATTAGGGCCCATCAAACTGTCAACAGGAATTGGCTGCGCCTGTGCAAAATGCCACCTGGAGACAGCATTTGTGACTCTGCCGAGCAACAGCTGTGGGTAGCCGTGCTTGGTCTTGATGATGCACTCAACACCATCGCGGCTGCGGTGTCACGTTCAGGCGCGTGACTTGACCAAACACAGTGCATGCTCGATGAGCTGAGGGCTCATTCCCCCCAGCTTGACGGCGGCGCTTGCAACGCCGGGTAGCTCCCTCAAGGCCCGAAGCTCCGCCGCCTCGCGATCCTTGTGCCGTCAGCCGCCGTGTGGTTGTAGCTCCAGTGGTCTCGACGATGTCCAGCAGAAGTCCAAAAGCTCCAGTTGAAGAAGATGGTTGAAGAAGGTTGAACGCAGACGCGAAACTATGCAAAACGCTACGCGAATTTAGGCAAAACGCTAACGGAACATGTTGTACAGCCGCCCATCTGGGTCGGCACGCACCCATGCTTCACAGCAGCAGGGTGGTCTGCTTGAACGTTGGCTTGAGCATGCGGTCAGCAACTGCCGCGCTCGCGAAGATGATGACCCAGATGGCCCGGAAGGCGTATTTCCCAACTGGTGGTCCCACCAGAACGTGCAGGCGTTTCTCCCTGCGCATCTCGCCAAGCCAGTCCATCAGCGGCGGCGATATGATTGGATTGTCGTGGGTGAGCGAAATGGAGAACGGCCCCTCTGGCCCCGAATAACCCTTCATGTCCTTCATGGAATACGCGAACGCCGACTTATTTTCGACTAGCATTTCTCTGAACCGGGCTGTTTGGTCTAGCGTGAAGTCAGGATGATTGCCGTGCACCCAACCGTGCAGCGGGTCCTTGACATACAGCTTATCGGGTGGCACGCGGCTGTGGCCCTCGGGCAGCGTGAAGGTAACACACGAGTGCGCCTGCCCTCGCACGTGCGTGTGCACGACATAGCCCCAGAAGGCTGAGTTGCCTGAGAAAGCGTCAACGAGGTCGTCCCCTGCCCACTTGGCACCTGTGGCGCTGGCGACACCTACGCTGCCAAACAACAAGAGACCTAGCAGCAGCACAGCCAACGCGCGTATTGGTATGCGCAGTTTCCACCGCGCGGCCGGCTGCTCTGGCTCCTTGCGCTTCCGCGCGCGGCGCCGTTCGTAGCGCTGGCGGCGTGTGGGCGCCGGCGGCGGGAAGGCTGGTGCCGGCTTAGCTGGCTCGGCGTTGGCCCACTCCGCCGTCTTCACCACGCTGGCCAGCAGCGGCCACAACAGGAACAGCAGCACACGCTTGAGCCACCAGAAGGGCCGTATGCAGTCCCTGAGAAACCTGCCCCATGTGCGCCCTGCACACTGAGGCATGGGCGGCTCCTGCGCGTCCTCTTCATCGTCACCCGCAGCACTGGCTGCGTCGGCCGGGTCGGCGGCGCCCTCGCCGGAGGGCTTGCAGCGCGCCTGTGGCTGCGTCTGCTGGCCCTCATCGGCTGCAGCGGCGCACGCGCTGTCGGCCGGCTCGCACGGCGCCTCTGCGCGTGTGGCGAGCGCAGGCGCCAGCGGCGGTTTGGGCGCCGCCGCCATGACCGACGCCATCATCTTGGCGCTGAACTGCCGCAACGTGTTCGCGCTCCGCATCAACTCCTGCGTGTGCGGCGCGCGCTCGAGCGGCAGGCTGTGCAGCGTGTCCGGATCATTCGCACCGTGCAGCATGTACGGCCTGTAGCGGAATTGGAAGTCCGGGTACGGGTCGCAGTGGCCGCCAATCGGCACAATCTCAGGGCTGCCAATCAGCACATCGTACACCCGGTTGGGCCCGCTGTCCAGGATCAGGATCAGGTTGCATTTGACCGCGGTGGCGTAGAGCGGGTGGTTGGGCACAAACACTGCGTAGATGTCTGGCCCCACCAACGCACCCAGCACCTCAGCAACGGGCCCGTGCGAGGGCTGCACCCCCACAGGGGACCTGCCGTGGCGTATGCCGCTCTCCTGCGCAAAGCGGTAGTCCATGCCAAATACGTTGGCGCCGCAATCTAGCATCTTTAGGCTAGGCCAGTGCATGTTGCCGTGATGCGCAGAGCGAAGGTGTCCCCCTTCAGGAAGAACAGATCAGGCGATGGCGACTCCCTAAACGCCTGCAGCTCTCGCGATGGCGACATGTACGGCAGCGCTAGGCGCGCCTCCCTGCTGGCCAGCCAGATGGGCACCTCCTCGTCACGCGGCATGGCGGCGGCGCGTACCGCTCCTGCCACCGCCGTGACCGCGGCCGGGTCAGGCGGCGGTTCGGGGTCGGTCTGCGTGCCGGCTGCCGCCCTGCTCCCGAGCCGCCTGATGTCCTCGCCCTCCAGACACACGCGCAGCTGGATATCTTTTCCCTGCAGCAGCTGAATCGTGGCCGGGGATAGTGCCAGCGTGAGGTGGTTCTTTGTGCTGTACTGAGCCGCGGGTTGCACGGTGATGGGCTCTGCCGCCGAGCTGCTGGCCCTGCGCACCCTGCCCCTATCTGGTGCTAGCGGGTCCGGCTTGAATGGCACAGGTAAGGCCTGCCCGGCCGCCCAGCGAGTGGCGTTGCTGGTGGCGTAAGGCTGCCCTGCCGGCTCACTGGTCACCCCTGCGCCCGCCTCAAGGGGCTCGTGCACGCGAATGCTGCTGACGCTACGCACCAGCTGCTTCCTCTCAAGCGCTGCCCACGTTTCACGGATCAGGCGGACCCTGCGGTTGCAGAGATGCCGTAGGAGCGCGTCTGCGCCCTCGAAGGGCTGCCCCGCGGCTTGCAGCGCGTTGCAGGCCTTCTGCACCTCCTCTATCTGCTCGGCCAGCAAGTCCAGCCCCTCTAGCTGCACGCCTTGCGGCGGAGGGGACGGCGCTGAGGAAGTCACAGGCACAGCTGTAGCAGCTGCGGTGGGTGGCATGGCGCTGCACAAGGGCTTGTCTGCGTCCGTGGAGCACTCACCTTCCGCCTCAGCATCCTCCTCGACCGGCTCGGGGCGGCACAGCCCCTGAGGTGCGGCGGCAGGTAGGTGGCTGCCTTTGGCGGGGGTAGCTCATCACACGCTGTTGGCAGCCCGTTCACGAGCACGGCGGCAGTGCTGGCCAACGGCCTGGCTATCGTGCACTGCATCAGGAAGGGATGGTGCTCGTCGTAGTACTCCCTGACCGTGCTGTTGACCTGCCGCGGCGGCGGCTCGCGCGCCGTGCCAGGCGACGGCTGCCCCCCGCCCCCTGCACGGCCAGCTGTTGCGGAGGCTGCCCCCCCAGGCGACTTGGCGTCCTGCGCTGGGGCTCGCCCAGGGCTGCCGAATAGCCGCTGGTGCAGGCGGTGGAAGTCCTCTGCCATGTTTGGCCTCCATGACCAGGTGTGGGTGTCGAATCCAACACCTGTCGTCGGTATGGTAGCGCGTTCTGCCGGTGTGGTCAAAGCACAGCTGGCAGAATGGGCCCTGCCAGGGGCCCGGGGGTTGCCACTCACGGCCCCCGCGTCCGCCAAACCGACCACCACCCATGCCGCCACGGCCCCCGCGCCCGTACTGTGGCGCAGGCTTACTTGCAGCGTTGTGGGCCGGCTCCCAGTCCCCAGGCCTGGGTTGGCCTTGAGCGGCTGCCGGGTTCGCCTGTCTGGCCGCAGCGTTGACCGTACGGTACGGGCGCTCATCTCGCCACGAGCGCGGCGAGGGGTCCCGCACCACCTCGCGCGTCTGGTGCGCCGGCTCGCGATCCTGCCTGGGCCTGCTTGGGCTGCGCTCGGGTGGCGGCGGCGGTGGCTGCTGCGCCGCGCGCCCCCCTGGCTGCGTGCGCAGCATGTCTATATAGCGCCGCACCATCTGGAGGGCGTCCTCGCCCTTGCGTTCTCCAACCTGCATCATCACGCTGTCCTTCTGTAGCTGTGAGTTCATGTTCGCCAGGAACAGGTTGTAAGCCGCATGCGGCGCGATCTCAGCCCGGTACGCAGGCCAGCTGTAGGTCTCCCAGAATGTGTCAAAGTAGGCGATAAGGCTCTCCTCGGGGGCCTGCCTCTTGCCGCGGAAGGCGGTGATCTCGTCCGGCGTTGGCGCGTTCAGCGCGTCCATGAGGCGCCAGAATGCTCCCATGGGGTCTGCCGTCCGCCCCTGCTCGTACTGTTCCATTATCTCCTTCGTCTTATCCTTGATGTACTGCCGGCTGTCGCAGTCATCGGTCATAAGGTGCAGAACATGCCGTATCAGCTCTGGGCTGCTGAGCGTGAGGTTGTAGCGCACACCCCAGCGCTCCAGCGCGGCCCTGAACTTTTGCAGGTTGGCATAGCCGCCGCGCTTGTACCTGTCCGCATTGGGCATGTCGTACTTGACGCGGCCCGTCACTGATGCGACTATGGGCACGTGCGACGCGACTGGCGCGGACAGCATGGGCACTGCTGGCGATGAGGTGCCGCTGCTGGCGCTGGGCAGCGGCGTCGCGGCGGCCGGCTGCGCGCTGGCGGCAACCTGCAGCTCGTTGGACAGCTCGCGAATCAGCAACAGCCGGCGCTGCTCGCAGCCCTGTAGAAGCACGCTGATGTCATGGGCGGGCATGCCGCCGGCCGCAAGCGATGCAGACACGGCCGTCAGGAGCTTCATTTGCTCAACCAGACCCTGCAGCTCCTGCATTACATGCGCAGCTGTGCGCACAGGCGATGGGACAGCGGGCCGAGCAGCTGGCACATGCGGTGGCGCCGCCAGCTGCGGCATGGCGGTGGCTGCAAGGCTTGGACAGGCGGCGCAGCTGGCGGGGCTGGCGCTTGTGCAAACAGGCGGCAGGGGCTGCGCAGCACCGGCCTGCGCCGGCTGGTGGAACGCGGGCACGTGCTGCATGACCGGCTGCATGACCGCTGGCTGTGGCGCTGGCTGGGGTAAGGCTGCCACTGCCCCCACCTGCATCGCCGGTGCTGGGATGCCCGCTGCGGGCTGCACAGGTGCATGCTCCGCCGGTTGCAAGGGCGGCGGCAGCACTGCCGCTGCGACGGGCAACTGTGGAATGGCCGGGAGGGGCGCCGCCTGTACTTGTTGTGGTTGCGGCGGCGGCGCGGCTGGCACGGCCTGACCAGCTATCGGCATGAGAGGCTGCGCTACTGGCGGCAATGCCTGAACGGCTGCCTGCGCTGGCTGGGCTGCCGCGACCTGAGCGTTGCCCGGATCAGCCACGACCTGAGCCACGACAGGTGGAACAGCTGGAACGGCCGGCGCCGGCGCTACGGCAGCTGGGACAGCCGCTACCACAACAGGCACGGCCAGTGGAGCAGGGGCAAGCTGTTGCGCAACGCCGTCGGGCGCCGCCGCGGCATCGTGCAAGAAAGCCTGCGGTACGATAGGTGGAGGGGGCAGATGCTGCTGCGCCGCGTTCACTGCCCCCACTTGCGCAACGTGGGGTGCGTGCGGTGCGGGCGGCTGCGCAACCTGATGTGGTGCCACATTGAGCGCCCCTACTTGCGCAAACGTGGAGAGCGTGCGGCGCAGGCAGTTGTACGGCATGAACGGCAGCTTGCAGCACATGCTGTGCGGGGCCTGCATTGGGTGCTACTTGGTGCAGTGGCTGCTGCACCGCAGCCGGCGCTGCGCCAGCAACCGGCTGTGCATGCGGCTGCAGCTGCTCCTGCTGTGGAGCATGCGCTGCCAATGCTAAATGGGGCTGCGCGGCCGCCTGGGGTGCAGGACCTGCACCTCCAGCGCCCGCGCCGCCTAGCTGCTCAGCTTGATGATTGTTCTGCATTCTGAGATTTGGCGCGCTGCCGTTGCGTCGTGCTAAGATGCCTCGCGCGACGGCGGTGCGTGTAGGCTGTTGTTGCTGAGGTTGCTGATTGGCTGCGAGGGACCCGCAGCTGCTGGATCAAACACCGGATTAACGTGCTGAAACGCGGGTTCCGGTTGCGCGCCTGATGAGCGCTGGCGCCTAAACAATCGCTCGGGTTCTGAAAGCTGCTCGAAAGGCACGTCCCCGGAGGAGCGCGTAGCGGGCCGCTGCGAACCGCCTTGGTCAGCCAGGATTGAGGCGCGCGCACCGAGGCTGAAACAGAGTTGTTACGCGTCTGCTCCCAACCCCTCGAAATACACACCGACGAACCACCACCGGCCAACCGGTGGGCACCTAAGCGCCCTTCCAGTGGCCCCCTGGAAGTGACCTCCTTCAGAAGGCCCACCAGGCCTTGCTTGAGTCGCTCATGACTGACAGGGCCGCCAACCGCTGGCGGCCGATAGTCTGCTCAATGGTAATGAAGCGCTGAGTGGTGAGCTCGGCACCGCTGCAGCCAGCGCTCTAAGCAGCTCGGCGCAGCCTGGACAACACTAACTCGACAACGGCGCAGCCAGCGCTCTAAGCAGCTCGGCGCAGCCTGGACAACACTAGTTGCAAAACGGCGCAGCCAGCGCTCTAAGCAGCTCGGCGCAGCCTGGCTAACACTAGTTGCAGAACGGCGCAGCCAGCGCTCTAAGCAGCTCGGCGCAGCCTGGACAACACTAGTTGCAAAACGGCGCAGCCAGCGCTCTAAGCAGCTCGGCGCAGCCTGGCTAACACTAGTTGCAAAACGGCGCAGCCAGCGCTCTAAGCAGCTCGGCGCAGCCTGGCTAACACTAGTTGCAAAACGGCGTGGCCTGAACACACGAATGGCGGTCTGCTGTCTCACCGCTGCGAATGATTCAACGAGGGGCACCAGCAAGCCCCTAGTTTGCGCTCGAGTCGCGCAGCTGCGGCAGGGAAACTCTCCACTCTGGCCTTTCGTCTGTGGGGTGTGGTGGCCACGACGCTGCGTTGTCGCGGGCGGCGGTGCTTTCACCGTAGGCGGGGCAGCCCCTCGCACTCAGCACTGCTGCTGCTGAGCCAACCACTCGCTGCAATTGCGGCACGCGCTGCTGCCTGCGCGTCGTCGTGTTACGTTACAGATGAGAGGGCCTACAATAGGCCGGGTGCCTTTCGTGCGCACCAGCGGCAAACCTAGGCTGACCCCGCGCTGCCTGCGGCGGTCTATGCTGCAGGTCTTGCCGTCGAAGCCGGCAAGACGAAAAGGCGCGGCACCAGGGCCACGCAAGCGCCTATCAACCCACCCTGGCAGCAGGGGAAACGCATCAGTGCAAGATGAACGGCGCAGCCGACGGCGGCATGCCAAGGCTACAGCGCAGCCTCCAGGGGCGCCACTACTACTACTACTGCCAAATACGACCAGTCAAAGATAGGCTGGAATGTACGGCGCTACTGCTGTTCACGCGAATCGCACAGTCACGCAAAACACACGACAGCGGCAGGCCTACAGCCCGGCCAGGTTACACTCGTCGAAAGTGTACATGCTTGCAACATGGGTAAGAGCGAGGCGTCCTACGTCGCCTTGCTTCTCCCTTCACACATCTTGTATCCACAGGGGCTCGTGCTCGCACCCGCTCAGGGTGGCCGCGTACATGCACGTCGTAGGCGTCTGCCGCGTGTCATGCGTCAATGCGTGCTTTGTGTAGATGCGTGCTGCCTGCCGCTGGGTAGCCGTGGCAGTAGTAGCGCAGTTTTCCGCCGCCGCCGCCGCCTGTGGCCTTTCAGGGCATGGGCATGCACCCATTTGAGCACGTCACGCACGCGGCAGCGCGCCGAAAGGTTGTTTTCGGTCAGTAGGGTATCGTGGCCCCGCTTCGCCGTGTCCCAAGCAAGCCGAGCCCCCCCCGGCCCGCCGTCCAGCAACGGCTTGCATGGTGCACTACGTTTGAGCTCACGGACCTGCCCTCTTCCCCTTGTTTATTAGGCACCGCGTCCGTGCTGTCGTCATGGACAGCCACCAAGGCCGGCGAGGCGACGCGCACCGTGACCGTCGACCTGGACGGCCTCGACGCGACGCAGCGCGACGAGGCAGGCGTCCGCCCCCGGGCAAACGCCCAGCTGTGGCGCGACCTGGGCCAGGCGCCGCCGCCCGGCGTGACGCCGCAGCAGCAGCCCCCGGCAGGCTGGAGCCTGCAACTGGCCCCTTCGCCAACCAGTCAGCTGGAGGTGGGTGTTGACAGGAGTAAAGGACGGGGGGTGGCGGGGTGGCTGGGGTGGGGAGCTTCCGTCATCGTGCGTCCGCAGCCCTCGCACGTGACCCTCCTGTTGCCGGCCGTGGCGCTGTGACGGCCACCGTCTTTCATCTAGTATCCACAGGGGCTCGTGCTCGCACCCGCTCAGGGTGGCCGCGTACATGCACGTCGTAGGCGTAAGCCGCGTGTCATGCGTCAATGCGTGCTTTGTGTAGATGCGTGCTGCCTGCCTGCCGAGCAACCGTCGCACCATGCATGGGCATGCACCCATTTGAGCACGTCACGCGCGCGCGTACCGCGCGCCGATGGGTTGTTTTCGGTCGGTAGGGTATCGTGGCCCCGTTTCGCCGTGTCCCAAGCAAGCCGAGCCCCCCGGCCCGCCGTCCAGCAACGGCTTGCATGGTGCACTACGTTTGAGCGCAGCGTAAGAATGCAGGAGTTGTTGTAGTCAGCGTTTTGTACTGTCCTTCCTTATGTTGCTGCATGAATCCGCCTAACATGCAGGCAACGAAGCCTCCCGGCGGAGGGCCGTCGCGGCCCTTGTACGCAGCGGCACCATGACCACCGACGAGGCGGAGGGCCTGGACAAGAACCAGGCGGTGACGGCGTTGGTCGCCTCCCGCTCCGGCCGGGCGTCTGCCGCTTGTGCTGTGCATGGCACGCATGTCCAGGAGGGAAAGCTGAACATCTCTGGACAGTTGTGGTGCAGCAAGTGCGGCGACCGCTTCGGGCGGGAGGCTTGGCGCCGCGACAAGGACGAGAGCGGTGGCCTCTGCCAGGGACTCCACTGGAAGGTCCCGTTCGGAGGGGACTGGGCGTGAATAGAGGTCGTGCCACACTCGCTGCAAACGCAACTGTCCATGTTTTGCATGACAGACGTTTGCTTGTGAACGGTCAATAAACCTGCACACGGCATGTTTATGTGCACATGCGTTGTGACGTGATAGGCAACGACACACTTAGTGAACAAAGACAACTGCCGCGCATAAGATTGCATGCGTAGGGCATGGGGTGCACACGCTCTAGAGACACGCCGTGGCAGGGGCCCGTTGGCCGTGAAACTGGTACGACGGTGTACGGCACACAACACGGCCAGAAGTGACCGCCGCGGCAAGAGCGGTAAGAGTCTGCGGTCTGGCCTTCAGCAGCCGGCGCAAGCTAGGGGGGCCGGCGCTGCACTGTGCGAAAGCAGGACCATGTTGCCCTGCAGATTCGGTGTCTTCAACAAGCAGGGTCTCACGCTGCAGCGATGCTGACGTCCGGAGCACACTCGGGAGGAAGTGAGCGGGCTCAGCCCTTCTGCAAGAGCATAGGCGTCCTGCGCATGTAGCAGCCATTTTCATACGTTAATAGCTGAGCCAGGAAAACCCGGAAGCCTAACCTGGCGAAAAAACGTGTAGTTCCCAACCGAGCCGAGCAACCCAACCGTCGGGCTGGCAAACACGACTGTGGCTTTATCACAGCACAGGCAAAACCTCACCAACATCTACATGCGAGGCACAGGCAGCCACACACACGGCGGTTCACGCGGCATACCGCCCGCCGCCACCCTGCGCCGCACCGAGGCCGGCCCCGCCCCCGCCGCGGCGGCGGATGTTAATGCGCGCGCCGTGGGCCGTGCATGCCAAGCCGGCTTGATTCACAGGCGCTGTCGTTCAAGGTGGCCGCCACCTGGATGCGCTCTTCCACAATCCATTCGTGCTGTCACACTGACGGCGTGCCGTGGCGGCACGGTCGCAGCAGCGGCAGTAGCAGCCACAACAACAGGAACAAGCGCGGCAGTAGCGGTGCACCCTAGCGCCGTGCCCAGCGGCGGTGCCGCCGACGCGGGCGCAGCTCAAATTGCTGCCGCCGCCGCCGCCGCCACCGAGCAGCATAATGCGCCGCACTGGCTGCAGCGCACGTCGCTGCTTCTGGGTTCGGAGCAGATGCATCTGCTAAGCGAGACACACGTGCTGGTGGTGGGGCTGGGCGGGCGTCGGCAGTTATGCTGCCGAGTTCCTGGCCCGGGCTGGTATCGGGCATATGACCATCATGGACGGCGACGTCGTGGACATCACCAACACCAACCGCCAACTGCCAGCTCTGCACAGCACCGTGGGCAAACCCAAGGCCCAGGTACGTTCGTGGTGGAGGGATCGCCTGATCGCGGGGGGGGGTTTGATCGCAAGGGGTGTGCTATCGTACGAGGGGTGTGCGGGTTATGTGTCGTACAGTAAGTGAAGCCATTCCCATCGTGATCATCATCTAGGACGCATCAGCACGTCGTATGCCATGGGTGTTGAGCGCGTGGCGTTACAGTCAGCACGTGTCCCTGTCTGGCTTTGCCTTGCTGATTGATGAGTGTAACCAGCCCGCCATAGCCTAACAGACCGTGCGCAGTGGCACATCAGGCCTTACCTGTGCAACACCGCGCGCGCGCCGCCGCCGCGAGTGGCATCGTCCTTTCTGTCAGGGCGGACGCGGCGCCCGCATGACCTGCCGTACTGTCCCGCAGGCCGCCCGGCGCACCGCCTTGACAGAAAGGGACGATGCCCCTCGCGGCGGCGGCGCGCGCGCGCGGGCGCGCGCCAGCCTTTTGACGATGGTAGCCGCAGCCACTGTAGACTGCATGAGTGTACACACACCTAGCGCCTTCCGCGGGAGTCTCCCGTGTCGTACCAGGCTGGCCCGTACTCCTGAGGCCATCCCCCGAGGCGTGTGCCTTGTGCTGTGCTGTGCGGCCGTTCAGGTGATGGCGGGACGGTTGCGGCAGATCAATCCGCAGCTGGCGCTCCACGTTCGACAGGTGCGACAGGCAAAGGGAAAGCATCAGGAGTTGAGTGCTGCGCCACCGCCACTGCCACGTGCCACGTGCTGTCCGATGACCCAAATGACTCTGCTTGCATGCTCACGAGCTGAGTTAGGGATGGCGGGTTCGTTTGCAAGGCTTTCAACAGGATTTGGGGTGGGGGGTGGGGCGTGCTTGGCTTGCCACACAACGGGCCGCGGACGCCCCGCCCCCGCCCCCCCGGCTCCCAGGGGCCGGGCGAAGGCCTGGTGGGCGAGGGCCTACTACCGAACATGGAGAACCTCTTTCGGGCGCCGTTATCGTTCCCCCGCTTTGGGGCCGCTTGCGCAGCGCTGGGGATGGCGTGGCAGTGCAAACGGGGAGGGGCGGGGAGGGGGGGGTATGATCGATTCAGCACGAAGACCCACGCGCGCGCACCGCGGCCGCTGCTTGGCCCCCCACATACACCCCCTTTCCGGCCCCCCACATACACCCCCTTTCCACCCCCCAACCAACCTCCCGTTCCAGGAGGTGCTGGCCAGGTTGGGCTTTACGCGTCATTGCATGAATCGGAAAAGTAGCATACCACGTCATTAAGCTAGTGACCGGATGACCATTGGCACCCTCTTTTCTGGCAACTCTAATCTTACCCCTTTGGCCTCCAACCTCCACCCGTTCCCGCCTTTTGGAACCTTAGGAGTTCCTGGCGCCGGATGGCGGCCCGCCGGCGCTGCTGGCAGCCGCCGCCGCCGCCGCGGGCCGCCCCGTGGGCTACGTTGTGGACTGCATCGACAGCATCGCGCCCAAGATGGGCCTGCTGGTGGCGGCGCACGCGGCGGGCATCAAAGTGATCAGCAGCATGGGAGCAGGTGCGTGTTGGTGTGCGTGTGTGTATGGCGGGGGGGGGGCGCTTGGGACCTCCTTGGGGCTTTTGGCCTGCCTGCCTGCACGCTCGGCGGGATGGCGCGGGGCAGTGAAGGTGAGGCGAAGGGCGAGGGCGTTGGGGGTTGGGTGGGCGGGGTGGCAGGGAGGGGGCAGGCTGGAGGGGGGGAGGCTGTGGGTTGCTGTTGGGTGGGCAGGGCGGCGCGGGCCATGCCGGGGACGTCGCCCCGTCTCGCACGCCCTGGCCCCTTCTCAGTCGGTTTCGGTGCGGCCGCACGCCGGGCCGGCGGGAGCGCTGCGCTGCGCGGTGCGTTGCGTTGCCCCGCAGCTGATGCGTCGCAGAAACTCCTGTACTGCATACCGTATACTGCCGTAGCGTGCAGGCTGTAGCTGCGCGGGCTCGGGGGCCACCAGGGAGGGCGCGGCAGGAGCGCTGGCGCATAATGTGTGACACTCGATCGATGCATTCACTTAATCACTTGATTCTTGCTCTCCCTTTTTCCCTCCCTGGCCTCCCGCCAGGGGGCCGCATGGACCCCACCGCCATCCGCGTCGCTGACGTATCCGAAACCTGGGGTGCGTGCCCGCTGGCGCGCAGAGCGCACATTACCGGTACCGGCTTCGCATCGTTTGCCCAGGGAGGGCCTCTGCGTGCGCACCGCCCGCTGCGGCGCTGGAGCTTTGCGTGCATGCTACCGCCGTGCATCGACTTGGCCGTCAAGACGCCTGGAGGGTTCTCTGCACCTTGCCGTGCATTCCGCGATGCGCGCTTCACGCGTCGCCATACATGGCACATGTGCAACTTGCAAGCTGCGGCTATGAGCAGGTGGGCGGGGTTCATCCACGATTTGGGTCGGACGCGCACAGCTGGCAGCGCAAACGAGATCACAACCCATCCATGCAGGCCCGTTGAACTTGTGCGGCGCTACGCTACCCTGCGCGACGTGCTCGTCGTAGGGGACCCGTTCGCCGCCAACATCCGGCGAGGCCTGCGGCGCCAGCACGGCATCACGCACGTGAGTGCAACGCGCTGAGTGGAGCGGGGGTTTGTGTTGTGCGACACAGGCGGGCGGGCGGGCAGGCGAAATGCGGTCATTCAGCAGCGCAGTGGCGTTCGGCAGGGCCTCTCTAGCCGAGCGCTGTTGCTCACTCGCCGTGGACGACGTACCGTCAGCAGCTGCGTTTCCGAGCAGCGAGTGCGCTGCATCCCATACGCACTGGCCGGCCTGCCGCTGAGTAGGTCTTCGTAAACAGCTGTCGTGCGGTTTCGCACCTCGAGCAAGGTGTCAGCGGCAACCAAAACCAAAACCCTATAACGTGCTGCGCATCTCCTAGCCGCACTGCCCTGCCTCCGCTCGCCCTGCCCAAGCGCAGGGCGTCACGGTCGTCTTCTCCCTGGAGCCCACCCAGCGCGCCAGCCTAGGGCTCATCCCACAGCAACAAAGCTTCAAGCGCTCCTACTACGGTGGGGAGCTGAGGCGGTGACGGGGCCTTCCTGGCGTGGCGTGGGGCGGCCGGGGCGGTGACGGGGCCTTCCTGGCGTGGCGTGGCGTGGCGTGGGGTGGCCGGGGGCAGTGGAAACTGATCAGCCGGGCGTAGTGGGTAGTGGCTGGCCCTGCCTGGCGGGGGGTTTGTGGAGGGGAGGGGGGGCCGAGCAGGGGGATGAGAATGCAACTAAGTGCGTTCTGGAGCGATTACTTGCCGAGCAGGGGGGTGTAACGCGCACCTGAGCTGGCGTCCATACGCGCCCTATTGTGCCCTATGTGGCCTGCAGCGCACGGTATGGCTTGCGGGGCTCCTTGCAGCATCGCCGTACCGTATGCAGCCCCGGCCGCCTTGGAGATACCTAGCAGCCGCCCAGCACCACCGCCCCGGCACTACCTACGTCCTTTCCCTTTCCTGCACCTGACACATGATGATGATGTCCCCGACGGCGGAGCCGTTGCGCCCCCACCAGCTCCCCTCCCTCTCCCCGCGCAGCCTCTTCTGCCAGTGCGTGCATGATCAAGTACGGTGCTTGGCTCTGCTCCATTACATGCAGTGTCAATGTGCACCATGCCATTGCATGTTGAAAGGCAGGTCACACTTAGTCGGCCTGCGCTCTGCAACACGCCCCGCCAGGCACCATCTCGTTCCTGCCCGCCGCCTTCGGGCTGACCATCGCGGCCTACATCCTCAATGACCTGACGGGGGGCCCTATGTTGGACAGCGTCGAGGATCAGCGGGAAGAGCTGGTGCGGAGGCGTGCGGTGGAGACAGGGAGGGTTAAGGACCCGGGCCTCAAGGTACGGTGTACAACGTACGGCGTACGGCCGTGCGCACGCACGTACTGTGCATACGTAGTTATGTGCCGCAGCCTGTTCGCGCGCTGTGGCGGGAAGGACCCGCTTGTGAGCCGCATATGCCTGCGAGCCCGCACTGTGGCCAGTGATATGCTTCTGTTGAAATCACCGTGTTTGGCTTTTGATTTGGACCGCCGTTGCATAGGTTGTGGCCAGAAAAACTGCAGCGCTCCTGCTTTGGCCTGTGTACGGGCAGGTCAAGACACGCGCCCGCCGTGCCAAGGCGGCTGGACAGCAGGCCCGCGCGCAGGCAGTCAACGGACCTGCTGCTGCTGCCGCCGCGGCCAGACCAACGTCTGCGACCCGCGCCAGCACGGCCAGCGACGCTGACCGTGGTGCAACCGAGAGTGGCAGCGACGATGGCGATGGCCGTTCCGTGGAAGCAGCAGCAGCAGCAGGTCCAGGGCCCTCCTCGTTGGCCCCTGCTGGGCCCAGGCATGCGGCCGCGGCCCCTTTCCCAGACGCTGCTGCCCGTGCTGCTGCTGCGGGTACGGCAGCGACAACAGCTGCTACAGCAGCAGGCACTGCGGTCAGCGGCGCCCGCGGGCGCGGCGAGGCGGCAGCTCGGATAGCGGCGGGTCTGCACGGCAGCTGCGACGCAGCAGCGGGTACGGGGGCGTCCGTCGGCGGCGAGTGGCAGGCTCCAGGTGTGACCACTGAGGAAGGCGTGTGCCGCACCTCAGGGGCCGGCGCAGCAGCAGCAACGCAAACCGAAGACCTGGAGGCCCGGCCTCTCACTGCCGCGCCGGATGGCGCCGGCTTTGCCTCCGCCGTGCCGTTTACGCATGGGCTGGCAGAGGCGGGGTCCCGACCCGTGGGTCTTCAACTGGGTGGCGAAGGGAGCAGTGCCAGCGGCGGCAGAGGCGCGGCGCCTGCGGCGCCCAGTACGGCTGAGGCTTCTCCGCACTTGCTCAGCTCCCACTTGCCACCCCCGGCGTCCCTTGAACGCGCGTTGCAGGGCCACGACTGGGATGCGGCGGATTACATCGGGGCCGGCATCTAGGTACCCCCTGCGCGCTCGGTGCTCGTCACCGGAGGGCGTTGCGCGCCGGAGGGTGTTTGTAGTCTGCGTTGCATGCATTTACGTGGATTGGCAACTGCCTTGTACGTCGTAGAAGGTGTGTCGCCCAAAATGAGTTGCACCCCTATGTTCTTGCTGAGTACCGTACGGTTCTCACGTTGTACAAGGCTGAAACGCCTGCCTGTGTGGCCTGGCCTGTGTGCCTGTCCTTGCGCGACTGTACTCAGCGCCGCCGGGCTATACACACTGTATCCTGCTTGGATTTAATGCTGCAAATGTGTCGTGCAGGCCATTTGTACGTAGACAACAATGCGCTGTGCCGGGGCATGGCACGGCACGGCACACGGGGGCTTGCACTGCAGCCCGCGAGACCCTTGGTCCACCACCATTGCGATCACGACCGCAGCTGGGCCTTGCGCGGTCCAGGACAGGCCCGGGGGGGGGGCTTTGCTGGGCCTTGCGCCGGAGCGCAAGGCGAGTGGCGCGGCCGTTAAGTCGAATGGGTGGACGCATGCGATGTGCGATGCTTGAGGGATGATGGCAGCATTGGCTGAGGTCGAGCAAGCAAGGGTGGGGTCGACCGTAGCCACCAAGGGCGGCGGCGGCCATCGTATCCCCATTGTACTGTACAGCGGCGGCTATTGTGTCATCCGCTCACAGCATGAATTGCACGTGAGCCCCAGGTAGCTGGGCAGCCCAGCGGGCCGCCGCGCCCATGATCTTTGGCATCAAGTGGAATTGCATGTACTGGGAACAGCCCACAACGTCGATCAGTACGTAGTGGCGATGAGTGCTGACACCCTTGCATCTTTGGTATTGGCTGCGTCGTCGTACGCACAGTTGGTTTGGCGGTGCGCAAGCTGTCCGATCCACTTCAACCCCTTTGGACTTGAGCAACAAAAGCGTCAATGAACTTCAACCCGGCCCCGGTTCGCCCACCCTGTAGTGTGGCGCTTGGCAGGATCACCCTGCAGCTCATCCGGGCAGGCGCGAGCCCCCAAGAGCGGGTGCCTGGGTGGGTCCTCCTTCGGCCCCCGTCCGCCGTCCCCCGCTGGCGCAGAGGGTGCCAGCCGTGATGGGCTTGACGTCCAATCGCATGTATCAGTAACAGCCCTTACATCAAATGCGATGAAGTGAGGGGTGTCAGCACCCCGTGTTGCGCGGCAGCTGCGTGATGCCCGCTCGCGCGCGGCTTGCGCTGTTGTTGCTGCGGCTGTGCCGTGGCGGCGATGGCGAAAGGCATCTATGTGCGTGCAGGCGTGCGGGCAGGGAGTTGATCACGCCAACGCACGTGTAAGGACCGTGCGTGCTGGGCGGATGCCGCCCGGGGTGCGCGCCCGCCCCGAGTGGCACTCACCCGGGCGGCACGAGGCGCTAGTAAGCTAGGCGCCGCCGACCCACATGATGCTGATGATGGCTGCGACGGCAGCGTGATGGCGGCCATCTGCGGCCATCGACAAACGCCTAGCAGGTTCCGCCAGCCAGCCGCTGACCAGGAGCAATCTGAGGAGCAATTCCAATCGCATCACACCAATGCAAACCCTGCCTAGTGACCCGTCAGGGCTACAAAGGACGCCGTGCGCGTGGGGCAGCAGCGGCGGCGTTGACCGTACAAGGCTGCATAAGGGTGCAGGCGCGGCAGGCGCGGCAGGCAGGTGCCGGGGGGCGCGGCGCAGCGGGCGCGCCGTCTGCCGGCGGCCGTGACCAGGGCAGGGCCGGCGTGACCGCATGCGGCTGCATGCTGGGCCGGCCGGGGCCCGGCCGCCGAGTGGGGGGTCAGTGGGCCCCTGGTGGCACTGCGCCTCCCCGACGGTTCGGCGGCCCGCAACCGCTTCACAGCTGTCGTACAGGCGGCTCCAGCTGGTCGGTCGTTCCCGCTGATAGTCACTATCACAGGTCCTGAGGTCAGTGAACTCGCAGGACCTCGTTGTCGGCCGCTCGTCCTGTACAGTACGGGTGCAGTACTGCGACCCCCCCCCCCTGGTCTCATTGTGTATCAGTGGTTTTGATGCCCGTTGCCCCTCCGGCAGGCTCCAGCACGGCGGTGCCCAAGTGCACCAGGGCGCAAGCACTACTAGCTCACACTAGCAGGCGTAGGCTAATGTTGCAACGGCAGCGAGCGTGCAGCCCCCGCTGATTCAGCTGGTAGTTTTACAAAGAAGAAGCCGACAAAGGGCACGCCGGCAGGGGCCCACGCCGCGCAGTTTTCAGCAGTTTCGTCTCCTTTGTTCTGCAGCATAAGCTGTGCTGGCCCGCTGGTAACGGCCCCGCGGTCTGTGGCGGTCGGGTTGCCAGCCCCCGCCTGTAGAGCTCTGCCATCCACGCGCAGAGGTGCGGCTAGCGCGAGGGTGCTGCCGAGCGCACAGAGTGCACCAGCGCAACGCTGTTTAACTGCATCCTTGTCAAGGCAGGGGCTGCCGGGCTTATGACGCTCCCCACACTTGTCTGTGTGCTTTGTGTGCATGCCTGGCCGCATGGCGCAAACGGCGGTTGCGCTGCTGGAACTGCATCGCAGGCCATGGATGCGAGTGGAGCTGTTAACGCCGCGGTGTACGACCTAGACCCGCGGTGGGGACGCAAGGGGGCCGCTGCCGGTGGCTCGCCCACTGCTGCCGGGTCTCGACCAGGGTCGTTCACACGGCCCGAAGGTGTTGCCCGGGAGAACTCTGGCCATTTCAGGCGGGCACCCACGCATCAGGACTCGTTCCGCAGCGACACCAACTCTCTCTCCATCGTGTTCAACGCGCAATGGGTGAAGCTACTGAACCCCATCGGGGAGGGCGCCTTCTCCAAAGTCTTCGAGGGCATCTACACGAACCCCGACACCAACGACGAGAGCGTTGTGGCGGTGAAAATCCTCAAGCGGAACATGCTGAAACGCCGCTCTGACTGTTTGCGCTTCATTAAGGAAGCAAAGATCATGACCAAGATCAACCACAGGTGCGCCCCCAGGCGGTTGCGGACGGATGGGACTACGCACATGCCGTAGCCTGTTTGTGGCTGCCCCAGAAAGACGGGGCCCAGGCGCGGGGCGCCTCTTTCATGATCGCCGCGAACACGCCGAAATGGGTTACCCAGGAACCACGAGTCCCCGAGCGGCCTGCCCCGCCGCCGCTGCGGCCAGCCGAGCGCGCACCTGCGAGCGAGGATTGTAGTGGCAGGCCTCCATGTAGCATCTTGCAATGTGGGGCAAGAATGCATGGCACCAACTGTGCATGAGCGACGCTGGTGGTCTTGCTAAGGAGTAGGCCGTGCATGCACTCCTGCCGCACCTCTGCTTTGTTGCTACGCAGCACGTGCGCGTGCAGCAGCCCGGCATGCCACACGCAGCTGCGCGCTTAGCATTCCGGTTCCGGCGCTCCCCTTGCGCATCGGCCGCTCCATCCGGCCTATCACTGTGTACGATTCGTCGCCGCACCTCGACGCTTCAGGGTCTAGCTGTACTAGCAGATAGAGTCTACTCTGCGTCTGCGATGCGCTCACATGTGATGGGCGTGGTGCAGCTTGTGCAGCTCACATGTGATGGGTGTGTGCAGCTTGTGCCGCTCACATGTGATGGGCGTGTGCAGCTGCCGCCGCCCCCTCCCCTCCCCCCTCCCCCGGCCGCGGGAGGCGAATGCGGCCAGCGCACTGATGCTGGGTATCGGGTGGCGCAAGCGCTGGCGGAGTGTGCCCATGCGATGCAATGCAGCGACGGCGGCGCCATGCGTTCGCCCGCCGCGGCCCTCCATGCAGGAACATCGTTGCCTGCTACGGCATTGGCAAGTACGACGACGAGGACGAGCAGAATCCCGGCTCGCTCTTCATCGTGCAGGAGCTCGTTCGCGGCGGCAACCTGCTGCACAAGGTACGTACGACACAGGACCGCCGCCGCCGCCGCTAGTTGACGGAGATGCCTCCCTAGAGTGGGCCTATCAGCTGCCCCCCCTGGCGTTGCGCACACGACTACACGGGCTGAATGTCCACCGCGCCCATGCGCAGACCCGCGCTGGTGCGCCGCTCCGGATGATACGTACGTAATGTCCATGGCTTGATGATGCCCAGCTCGTCCCGTGTCCCCACGCCGCCGGCGCCGCCCCAACCCCCGCCGCCCGCCCGCCGGCCCAACCCAAACCCCCAAACAGGTGTACAAGCAGATGCTTAACCGGCACAAGTGCGTGTACACGAGCGCGGAGGGAATGGCGTGGCTGATGGACGTGGCGCTGGGCATGCAGTACCTGCACGAGGTGGTGCCGGACATTAGTAAGCCCATGATCATCCACCGCGACCTCAAGCTGGAGAACATCATGCTCATGCCCGGTGACGGCGTCAACGGTACCATCGCCAAGCTCGTAGACTTCGGCTTGCACAAGGCAAGCGCGCGTGCGGGGTGACGTGACGGGACTGACACGCCCCTGTTGGCCGTGTGTACTGTTGGCCTGGCCGTCGCGCGTACGGGCGGAAAGCGGGCGGGCGGGCGGGTTGTAGGCGCCTAGGTACCTCGGGCATTGAGGTCGAGGCCCATGCGGGTGTGCGCATTGGTTGTTTTGTGGGCATGTTTGCGCATTGCGCGCGACGGGCGGGTGGGATGCCTATGCGCCAGCTTGTGCCCTGCCTGCAGCCGGCTGGCCCGCCTACTGCCTCCTTGCTGCAAGGCTCACGCCGCTCGCTTCATTGGTGATATGATGCGAGTGTTGTTGTATCGTACCGGCGCCGAGGCGGCTCCGCCCGTCCGAGCGCCGAGGCGCACCGCAACGCGCAGCATCATGGGTCGGTGATGACCTTGCGCGCCGCGCCCGCGCGCCGCGGCATGTTGCCTGCCCGCCCCGCGTGTCCCAACTCAACCTGCAGGTCATCGACGACCGGATCAAAAAGGTCGTCAAGCGCGTCATGTCGGAGGCCAACGTGGGCAACCGGCTCATGTCGCGCAGCCGCCTGCAGCAGCAGGCCAACGATGAGCTGATTGACAAGATGGACGATGAGCTCGAGGTACGGGGCAGCCGTACGGTGGCTGCTGTACGGCCGTCCTGGTCATACGCCCATATGCTCGTCCAAACGGTTCTTACAGTACCCGATGCAACGGAACACGCGCCACCAGCCATGTTTGGCAGGGTCGTGCGGCAACTGGGCCGAGGCACCTGCGGCAGCGGAGAGCGCGCCGCAAGGCCCCTGCGCGCGCGCGGTGCTGCCGCAGGCCCTGGACCGGAGCCGAGGCCCATGGCAGGGGCGTCGGGGGTTTCGCCGACAAGCTGGTTCAATGGGCGCAGGGGCTGTGTGCAAAAGGGAGGGGAGTCTGCGGCTGTGCCTCGGTGCGGCCCGGGGGTCGCGGGCGGCGTTTGCGGTTGTTCCGCGCTGCTGCTGAGAGCTGTGCTGCATCCCCATGCTCGGCCGCTCGTCGAGCTCGACAGCAAACCCGTCTCCATGCTCGGCACCGGAACACCAAGAATCGGCAAAATGCGCCGTTTGCCTGTTTGTGTGCTGTGCGCCGCGCCGCAGGTTGCGCTTGCGGAGCAGCGTGCGAAGGAGGCTGCGGCTGCAGCGACCAGCGGCGCAGCTGCGGCCGCAGAGGGTGGCACCGGCAGCCCCACGTCGCGCTTCTCGCCCCTGCGGCGCGCGGCTGGCGAGGCCGGCAGCGCCGGCACGCTACCGGCCTTTAACGAGGAGGAGGAGGGCGCCAAGGTGCGGCACGGCATGTGTACGACGTGTACGGCCACGGCCAGACGGTGTCGACGGCGTCAGGCCTTACATGATGTGCGGCATGTGAATCGCTTTCCATTAGGTATGCAGGTGGATGCATGTAAAGCCGATGGTGGCTGACACTTTCGTGTGTGTGTGTGTATCTTCGCGACGCACTGGCACAGGTATGCGCGGTCCACGGCATGCATTCCAGTATTCAGCTCAGCGTATCTTCTTTTTGTTAAGTGTGTGTGTGTGTGTATCTTCTTAAGTGTGTGTGTGTGGGGGGGGGGGGGGGAGGTCTGAGCCCGGCACGGGGCAGCGAACTCGTCAGCAGGACGAGGACAGTAAGAGCAGAGCCATGCACCTGCCTGCCTGCCTGCCTGCGGAGCCTGTGAAAGTGCCGCTCCGAATCCGCAGGCATGCCCTCATGGTCGCGTGCGCTTGGCTTGTACAACGACTTCATGCACCGGGGCGGGTGGCTGGCAGGTGAGGGTGACGAGCTGCCACCAAAAGCGTTGCTGGAGCTGTTGGCCGTTGATCGTTGGCTCCCGGCGTTGTTTTTTGCGCCCCCCCCCGGTGCACAGGACGGTGAGGGGCCTGCAGGCAGCCGTGGCGCGTCGTTCTCGCGGTCACCGCTCGGGCGTGCTGCGCCGATCCCAGAGGACGCGCCGGCGGAGGTGGGTGGCGCGCTGCGCACCCACCGTCTTGGAGCGCCTTGCTGTGCGCGCGGCGCATGGGCGCACGCCCCGCCAGGCCGGGCCGAGCAGCAACGGCCTGTCATGTAGCCTTGCCCTGCTGCGCTTTGTTATTGTTATGGTTGTTTTCATTGTTTCTTTTATCATTGTTTTTATGATTTTTATAGTAACTGTTATCATCATCATTATTGTTATTGTTATTGATAACAATGATAATGATTTGTTGTTACATTGTTGTTTTTGTTATTGTTGTTTTTGTTTGTGGTTTTTTGTCATTGGGAAGATCATTTTTTGTTATTACTCGTAGTAGTATTGTTGTTTTCGTCGTCATTCTTGTTTTGGTTGTTTTGGTTTTCTCAGAGGGGCCTGTTCGCGGCACAACAACGCCGCAGGTGCTCTTGTTGTGCGCTGAGCCCCGCCTTTGGTGCACCAGCACGCGCCACCCGCTGTTCTGGCCGCTGCGTCCCCCTGCTCCATGTGCCCATACGGGGCGCCGCGCAGTCTTCTTTCCTCCCGTCCATCCATCGAGGCCGTCCGTGCACTGGCAAGCTTTCGCGGTCTCCAAGCGCCATCCATCATGCATCATGTGTATGCATGCGCTCCTCGGCCGCAGATCACCGGGGAGGACGGTGGGCTTGGCAGCGGCGTGGACTCGCCGAGGGCGCGGCTGCGGGCGGCGCCCAAGAAGCAAAACTCCATGCAGAAGCTGATGGCCAAGATGAAGGTCAGCTGTGGGGAGGCTGCAGGAGCGGGGTGGCTCCATGTGTGTCACGGGTGCCAGGTGTGCGGGGCACTCGCCCCCAGGGAGGCCACAACTCCGGCCTGTGGCGCACGTAGCTGCGTGTGTGACGATGCCGTACTGCGCTTCGAGCGGCGGCGCAGCGCGCACCCCTCATCTGGGTGCGTCGGCAGGTAGGCTTTTCGCCTTGTTGTGGCCTTTGCGTTATTTGGATGCGCGGCCGCCGCCAAGTTGAGCCTCGCCCGAGCGCTGCCAACAGTATGTGTCCTGCGGCGGGATAAGCAGGTTAACTTCGTGCTCCTTGGTTGGGCATATGATATGATGCGTGTCGGATGAATCTCTAGAGAGAATCTAAGAAGCCTCGGCTATCGCTGTCAGCAGTGCGGTACAAGGGTTCAGCCTTGTGTTTCTCATCTTGCCCCGCCTTGGTGTCCAACCTCCTAACGTCGCATCCGCGGCCCGGCAACGTACAGGAGATCAAGCTGCGCGTGACAGGGAAGTTGGGCGAGGAGGAGGCGGCGGCGGCGGCGCAACCAGCCAAGCCGGCGGCGTCAAGCAAGCCCGCTGCGCCTGCAGCGCCGCTGACGCCCGAGGAGGAGGAGCGCAAGGCCAAGATGCAGGTGCGCCGTACGTACCATACAGACATGCCCCTCCGTATGGCAACTGTGCCGTGCCGTGCCGGCAGGGGAGGGCCACGTGCCCGCGGCTGTGCACGGGGCCATCAGCCGCACCTTCGGCGGATGGCGGGCGCACCCACCCGGGCCGGATGAGAATCGGAAAGCACGCTACTGGAGGCGCGCGACACACGCACTGTTTCGGCCACTTTTGGCTTTACATGTACTTGCCTATAAGTGATGGCATGATGCGCACAGGACAGTGTAATGTTGCGCCACCCTCTGCTCTCGGCAGCTGCACAACAACAACACTGCGGGGATGGGTCTCAGTTAGTTGGTTCCCTGTCGCGCCGACGTCGTCCCAGGCCAGAAGTCCCAGCCCGCTGCTTTGCGGCCCGAGTCCGCTAGTCACCCGTTTCCACCTCCTCTTTGTCCCTGCCTTTCTCCCCTTTTCCCATCCCCCGCGCCCCTGGTGCTGTACGCGCGCGGCGCCTGCGCCTGCTTGACGCCTGCGCCTGTGCACGACGTCTGCGCCTGCGCCTGCGCCTGCGCCTGTGCACTAGGCCAACGAGGCGCTCCTCAACAAGATCATCCAGCAGCAGCACACCACCATGGCCGCCAGCGAGAAGGCGCAGATCATGGACGACCTGGGCATTATGACGGGGCCGCAGGCGGGGGACAAGGTCAAGCGCGCGCCGCCGCGCAGGGCGGTCACGTGGGTCAACGAAGTCAGGTGGGTGGTGGGAGGGGGGGGGGCCGCAGGCGGCCGGCCATGGCGGTAGCAGCAGCGGGTGCGCCGCGGCAACCGGACAGACAACACCAAGCGCAAGCAGAGTGAGCAGCCGCTGCCTGTTTTGGTTGACATCGCGCTGAGCGCGACCGCTCTGAAGGGGGCCCCTTTGCACACTTTTGTCGAGAATTTTCGTAGTCCGGACGGCCCATCACGTTAGACGTACGTATGGTGTGCGATCGCTTCTGCCATTCGCACGCACTGGAGCGGTGGCAGCGAACCGAACCCCAACTGCCACCGTGCCGTGCCTCACAGCGCTGCTGCTGCGCGCGGCCGCAGTGGCGCCCTGCACTGTGTAGCATCACACTTGGGGCTCGTATAACGGGCAAGGGCTCCCCCTCGGGCGCCACATGACCACAACCCCAACTAAAGTCATGCCACAACCAGAATCACGCCGCGACCAAATCACAACCGCATAACCGCAACCGCATAACCGCAACCGCGGCTAGCCTGCTGCAGGTACAACCTGACCGAGGCCGTGGGATCTTGGGCGTACATGGCGCCCGAGGTGGTGTTGGGGCAGCCGTACAACGAGAAGGTCGACGTCTTCTCCTTCGGCGTCATCCTGTTCGAGGTGTGTGTGTGTGTGTGTGTGTGTGTGTGTGTGTGTGTGTGTGTGTGTGTGTGTGTGTGTGTGTGTGTGTGTGTGTGTGTGTGCTCAGCGTATCTTCTTTTTATTAAGTGTGTGTGTGTGTGTGTGTGTGTGTGTGTGTTTTTGGGGGGAGGGCCACATTTGGGTTTACGTGCTTTGAGTGTAATGCAAATTGCCTATTGCATCAATACTAATGCGATGGCCGGGCCCATCGGCACGCGCTGCGGAGGGCGAGGAAGGGCGCAGGCAGCGTGCGTGCGTGCACGCGCACCTGGGCCTTTTGGAAGGCACGCGCACATCACAAGTGCCAACCCTGCTACTGCCGCTCCTGTGTCGTACAGTCCTTTTGGAAGGCTTGCGCACCTGCTGGGGCTGTCCCGTTTGGGGGGTCATAAGGGTGCGCCCCGCCCCCCACCCCACCCCCGCGCCTCGCGCGGCGCGTGCCACGTGTTGCAACGCCGGTCGGCGCCGTTGGCAGGCAGGCACATGCGCGCGCCGTGGGGCGTTGCACGCACGCCAGCGCGCGGTACGCCATGCCATGCGGTCCGTGTCTTGATCCTCGTCCCTGCGCTGCGTCTGATCGCCTGCCGTGCGGTGCGCA
Source organism: Ottelia alismoides (assembly GCA_037367405.1). Classification (NCBI taxonomy): domain Eukaryota; kingdom Viridiplantae; phylum Streptophyta; class Magnoliopsida; order Alismatales; family Hydrocharitaceae; genus Ottelia; species Ottelia alismoides. The sequence continues at coordinate 4,717 of JAZKJV010007247.1, read as the reverse complement.
CAGCTGCCCTTGTGCGGTTGCGGTTGGGTTGCGCTGTGCCCATCCTGCCTGCGCGGAGACGGTGCCAGTCACGTTGGGCTTTGCATGCATTTACATGCGTTGGTAATGGCCTGATGCATTGTTTACGACGCATTGACCAGAGCCGTCGGCACCCTCGTCACTGCCCTTGCGCCGGCCCAACACCTTAGCGTGCGCAGTGCCACGCCTTTGCGCTGGCCCCTGCACGAGCGGGTGCCGGTCTCCTTTGACTCCACGTGCAAGTACATGTATTCGAAACGGCCTAATGCATCAACACTGACGGGCTGGCCGCAACGGGGCGGGCGCCCTCTGCCTGTCCTGCTCCTTCGCCGCCTCTGCGCGCCGCGTAGGTTCTGAACCGCAAGCTGATGCTGGTGGACGAGATCAAGAACGACCCTCGCAAGGACGCGCAAGCGTACGCCGAGCGCGTGGCACGCGGCTTCCGGCCCGAGATCCCCAAGCGCTGGCCAGAGCCGCTCAAGGACCTCATCAGCAGCTGCTGGGCGCAGGTGCGTGTACGGCAGTTGCACGGCATACGTTCCGCACGCGAAGGATGCTGCTCGCCGCGCGCATGAGGTCACGTGGGGCGACGCACTCCCAGGTCCAGGAGGGAGCAGCTAGAGGTGGCACACGGTGTAGCTAGGCCAGGGGGGGCCCAGGGAGGGCATTGGTGGTGGGCGGCTGCATAGTGTGCGTGTGCTTGGGTTGGGAGGAGGGGCAGCGAGGCATATGCGTCCATGTGTGCGGGGCATATGCGTCCATGTGTGCGGGGCTGACTGCGCCGTGCGCATCGACTGTGTGTGCAGCGGAGCGAGCCTCATATGCCCGCCGCGCCAATCCACCCCCCTCCCCACCCCACCCCACCCCACCCCCCTGCCTCCCCCCTGCCTCACAGGACCCCCACTTGCGGCCCAATTTCGTTGCCGTTGTGGACATGCTGGAGGAGATCCATGCCAGCGGCATCATCCAACAGCTTGACATCTTCTATTGGAGCAGGGGAGCCGGCTACTGAGCGCCGTGCGTCCTTGTACGGCTTGGCGCCGGCCTTACATATGACGCTACGGCGCGCTGCGTGGCTGCTGCTGCCGCGCAGCGCGCAACCCGCGCCGTAGGTAGGTTGTTGACCAGCTGCGCTCTTTTTTGCCCTGTGCTGTGCTGTGCTGTGCTGTGCTGAGCTGTGCCTGGCTAGGAGCGGGGGCGCCGCCGCGCGGCGCTTTGCGTCAGCGGCCTGTAGTGCATGGCTGTACTGTGCGGCTTTCGCGGCGGGGCGCTGCGGCGCGAGGCTGTTGCGCCGCGCGGCGCAGGCCTCATCTTTTCACGGCATGCCAGGCCAGGTCATGTCAGGTCGGGTCGGGGAGGGGCGCGTGTCAAGAGCCCGCACGGTGATGGTCTTAATAATGACGGCAATAATGATGGTCTTAGCAGGCAGGCTGGGCGCCGGGCGCGCGCAAAAGCCTCCCCGACTGGATGTCACGATGATAATGGTGATGATAATGATTGAATTGGTGATGCTGTTAATGATGCACACCTACATCCGAAGCCGACGGATGGAAAGGCAGGCGGGGCGTGCTGGCAGCGCGAGAGATGGCCAGGGAGGCTCGGGGGCCCAAGGAGGCTCGGGGGCCCAGGGAGGCTCGGGGGCCCAGGGAGGCTCGGGGGCCCAGGGAGGCTCGGGGGCCCAGGGAGGCCAGGGGGGCCAGGGAGCAGATGATGAGTGAATTGTCCCAATGGTTGCGACTTGCTTGAGCAGCAGCAGCAGCAGCAGGAACACACTGCCCGGTGTTCGCAGCGCCGGGCACCGAAGCCAGCCAGCCGCCTATGTCGTACACCAGAAAGGTGGTTGTGAAACTTGATCCCTTTTGAGGCGCTTCGGCTTAATTGTTCAAACCAGCGTTGCACGCAGGCGTTACCTTGGTGTGGTGATGTTGTCTTGAGGCAGTTATGTATGCACGGATTTTAGTCATGCGATGACGCGATGCGACGGCGACCCCCCGACCCCCCGCCCGCGGCACCTCGCGCCGCCAGACTTTTTTGCACGGCAAGAGGCACGCTACCCTTTGCAGGGCAGTCCAACCTTTGGCTGGTCACTTTTCATCAGTCACGATCCGGGTCTTTTCGATGACGGCAATGGAGGTGCGCTTCGCGTTGCCTGTGTGCGTGCATGCGGCGGACCCTGTATCCAGCGTACGACAGGCGCCTCGTCTCGCCTGGAAGTGCTGTAGATGCTCTCCGCTGTTGGCCGCTGTTGGTGGAGTTCAAGTAGCCGTTCTCAATGGCGGCGCTGAGAGGCGCGTTCACCGGCTGATCGCTCTTATTCTCTGTGTCTGCGGCCTGTTGCAATTGCACGGCGGCGCGCGGGCCGCGCAGTTTGCAGAGGGCGCACCCGCAGCGGCAGGGAGGGCCCTCCTCTGTTGCCGCAGTTCAGGCCGTGTCGCGGGCAGGTGGCTGATTCCGCCCCTGCCGCCCAGGGTCAGCTTTGCTGTGCTCCTCCTGGGGTCGGCTGCTCGGCGGGGCCTGGTCGCAAAAGGTATCGTTGTCGGCTGTGCAGCGAGCACTTCGGCCCGCGCATCCGTGCAGCCATCAGTACCGTCGTACCGTAGTAGCATTCACCGTACGCGGGCCGTGTTCAACTTTTCGTGTTCTGAGCTGCCGCGGGCGCCAGCCGCCGCCTGCAGCAGTGGTGGCAGCGGCAACTGCAATGGCGCCTCAGCGCTTCGCGATGCACCGCAGTGCGGCGCTTGTGTGCAGAGCTCTGTGGATGCGGCGTGGCCGCGGCAAGGGAGGAACTACCGTGGACGGGTCGAGGCTGTAGCTGATGTGCCGTATCGTCGCGGCCTTGCGGGCAGGCCAGATGTAGCAAGACCGTTTGGTGCGTCATCATCGGTGTACGACAACCGAATGCATGTCCTTCAGCACCATGGTAGGCAGGCAGTGTTTCAGGAGCGTGCGTCTCCGGACCCCAAATGGCGGGTGGTTGTGTTCTGGTGGTCGGTGGTGATTGACTGGTTGCGCGCCAATCTCTGTGGCCCGCCTTGGGACGCCGGCTGAACCAAGGGCTGTGTAGGGCCCAATTGTCCCACCATCGGGCTTTCAGGATGAGAGGCTCTTTGGGTGGCATGCTGGGCCGGAGCCTCGCTGGGTTTGGCAGTGCTTGGTCCCATCCCATGTGGACGTGTGCATGCATGGTGATGGGGGCAAGGGGGGAACAGCAGGGCTAACAGGCGTGGCGGCGTACCTTGGCGCATGTGTATCGTATCAACAACGCGCTGCCCGTTCAGCTGCGTGCATTCATCCGCAGGGATCGTGTCCGAGTCGCACTGATCGCGTATATGTCCGTTGCGCATTGTCCCGGCCGCGGCATGGCGTGGGGTGTACCGTGCCCATGCGCGCGCGCGCCGCCGCCTGCCTGCCTGCTCGCCGTGGGCCTCGTGCGTGTGTGGTATGTTGATGGCGGCGGCTGGGATGTGATGCCATTTGCGTCATAACGTAGGCTGCGTAGCCTGCCGTACCGCTCCGCACAAGGACTGTGTTGACGGGGCCCGCTTCGCGCTGCGCTGGCCCACCTATAAGATTGTCGTACAGCGCACGCTTCCAGTCAGTCAAGGCTGTGCCGCTGGCTGCTGCGGCTGCTGCTGCTGCATTGCCATACTGGCTGCCAGGCGGGTGGCTCGCATCGCACGGCATGCACGTTCACTTGCTGCACCTTTTCTGCTGTTTGCGTTGCTGCTTTTTGCGCGCGCGTGTCAGGCCTTCCGTTCTTCTTCGTCAGTTGGTTGTGGCTGTAACAGGCTTTTCATCTGCCCCTTCCGGGTGGGCGGGTTCTTTGCATGGGTTTCAAAAGATTGGGAAGATTATACTGGCTGCGGCCCGCTCTTACGTTGCCGTACGCCTGCCGGGTTGCGGTTGCCGCCGGGTTGTGCCTGTGCGCCTGTCGTTGCCGCTGCTGGCGCGTACGGCACCGCGTATGGTGTACGGCACGGCGTATGGTGGTGTTCTCGCGAGCTGGCATCACTTTCAACCCCTCGCCAACGGCCTTTACTGCAAGTACTGCACTGCGGTGCGCGTAACGCATGTCGTTTGTCCTTGTCATGCTGCCCAGCCTGGGCAAAACACTGAGTGTTTTGCTTTGATTCCAACGGGCTGTGCGTGCGTAGCATCCCTCCTATGGGGTGGCCTGGTGGGGCATGCTCCATGCTGCCAACTACCTGCCACCTTGGTTCCCCAAAGCCATGATGGCGCCCCTGTGTACACCGAGGACATGTGAGCACGCCTCCATCACCCTATGCAATCATCGTCATCATCATGGAGAGGCTGTCCCCGGTGGTGCACATGCCTCTGCGGCACGCCCTTACCCGGCCCAAACTGAACTGCCCGAATGGCGCCCCACTTCGCGCCTCGCCTCGGCCGAGGACTGAAGTCCCGCTTGGCCAGCTGTTGCACTAGGTAGCACTCACACACATAGTCGATTGATTATCTTAGTACGACCTTCCCAATCTTTTTAAACCCATGCAAAGGAACCCGCCCACCCGGAAGGGACAGCTGAAAAGCCTGGCCTGTGATCCTGCATGATCATGGTGTGCTTGTTGGCGAGCGGCACGGTGCGCACACGGTACCCTGGCCCACGTTAGGGCAAACAACCATAAGCACCTTACGCGAGCACTGCAAAAGCGGAATGTATGTAGACGGTGAACTTCAAAGA